>OX637351.1:8836214-9188038 GCA_951799405.1 Agapetus fuscipes | reverse complement strand
TCATTGTTATGAGAAGGTCAAGTGGGTTGATCTTTCTAGCATATTTGGAATACAATAACGTTGTTTCGATCCCCGACTAAGTCATTTGACCATAACTTTGATCCTGGTTCAACAGATCGCACGCTTAAAAATAAAGAGAAATAACTCAAAAATTGGGAAAATCGAGATTTTGTAATAACGACAGCCATTCAATTTGGACAAATATGACCGAGTTAAAACATTGGTCGCCTTATACATTCCATACGGGTTGTACTGGTTGTCTGAACTTCAAACGTGATTTCCCAACATTCTTATTTTGAGTTATTGCGCTTTATTATTAAGCGTGCGAGATGCGATTGGACAATAATCAATTAATAGTAATTCTTTAATTTTATAACTTTTGGATGCAATTCAAACAAAACACTGTTTTTTTTCACTAAAAAATTTGTTTAAAAGTTTAAAATCTCTAAACAAATTACTAACGTTTTCAACCTAGTAGGTCATCATCACGTATGTTAATACACAAACAATACAAAATATAATAATAATTCATTCAAATAAACAAGAATGAATTATTAATTGATGATATTAATACCTGTTTCTGGCCAGGCAGAATAGGTTGGTGAATTGCATTCCTCTTCACAAATCTATAATGACTTTGGAACTCAGGCGGATGCCAGGCGGTTTTTTTTTTTTTTTAAGAAATCCTGTGCGGGAGACTCCCTAGATTCTAGAGACTCTAGGGGTCTATGACACTTGTAGTGCCGCAGAGGTGTACGAGCTTGGTCGTCGCTACAAAGTGCCAACACTCAAGCAAGACCCAGTTGCTGTAAGGCTGGATGGACCTTTGGTGACCGGTCATTGGTAAAGGTTTAATGAATTTTTCAACCCAGTGAAGAGCAAATTTGAAAATATAAATGGTATTTTGTTGTGCTCCGCCGGGATTCGAACCCACAACCTTCCCATTCAGAGTCCGCAGTGTTACCACTGAGCTACGGACCGGTGTGTAGTTTTCAATTACATTATTTATTCCCAAGCGCCTACGTGATACGGGTTGTAACAGATTGGTACACTCAAAGTTTGCATAACGCGTACGTTCATATGCATAGGGCGGTTAAATGGCTACTTGCACAAGAAGAGTTCATAGAGCCAGCTAACTGCCCTCCACTGGATGACACTGCTGTCGTCCATAGTAAATAAAAAATGGATTTCAAATAATCAGGGATCTTATTTTATTTCTAAGCTATAGAGCTCTACAGGGCTCCGAGTATAAAGCATTGCGTAAATTTCCCTCCATCACGTAAAATAAAAACGTATAGAAGATACAACAGCACCTCTAGGGAGTGATTAAGTTTACAAGCATTTTTTTCCACTTACATGATTAATTCCTGGGGTGCCAGAATGCGGATCAACGCACATAGTATTAATCGCGATTTTTTCAAATTTCTTTAGTTTTTACACAACAATAAGATCTTAAATCGTATGAAATACTGCTATTGGGTAGAGCCATCCACCAATAAATTCAAAGCAATAATTTTCGTTTGTAAGTATTTAATATGAAATACTTAAGTTGACCTTGAAAACAGACTCTCGAAAAAGACAAATTACACAATTTGTTTAGAAAACAACACTCAAACACATGAAAAATGCTTTGTGTGCAAAACAAAGGGTCACTGGCCTCTATCATTTGTGATGTATTTGGGTTTCGTGCATTCACATGCGGCATGTGCAAGCGCGAACTTGTACGTGTCTGCTTGTGAGAATGCATATAATGTGAATCGCCAATGTAACATATCTGTGCACATTAGATAAGAGATTAGAATGCCTACCCATACTAATGAGGTGTATCTATTTTTAGAATCTTAATCTTTTTCCCATA
The DNA here is from genome assembly GCA_951799405.1 of Agapetus fuscipes. Taxonomy (NCBI): domain Eukaryota; kingdom Metazoa; phylum Arthropoda; class Insecta; order Trichoptera; family Glossosomatidae; genus Agapetus; species Agapetus fuscipes. The sequence continues at coordinate 9,186,180 of OX637351.1, read as the reverse complement.
ATCTAAGTTAAATTATGATGCAGTGTAATAAATATGTTCCAAAAGATTTATTTTTTGGTAGGCACAACAAAACCTATATTTCACTGTCTTTTGAGATAAAAAAAAACGGACAGGAGATATGTTATGTATTTTTGGAGATATTTCAAATCAAAACCAAGAGATTGGTTGCTGAATAATGGTTAACCCCTCAAGTGCCGGAACGCGGATACGCGATTTTTAAAAAAATTCTCTAGTTTTTACACAGCAATAAGATCGAAAATCGCATGAAATACTGCTATTGGGTAGAACCATCCACCAATAAATTCAAAGCATTCATTTTTGTTTGTAGGTATATAAAATATAATATTCAAGTTGACCTTGAAAACGGACTGTTGAAAAAGCCGAATTCCACAATTTGTTGACATAAGAACACTAACACACTCAAAAAAAATCATTGTGTAAATAAAAAGGGCCACTAACTTCTATTTTTAGCGATGTATTTGGATTTTGTGCCTACGCATACTAATCTATAATCTATAATCTAAGTTGCAAGGATATATTCATTTAAAGCTCTCAGATGTATGCCCACAAACCAACAAGTGTAGTTCGCGCTTACAAATGCTGAATGTGTACTTACAAATAAAATCCAAACCTCAAATGAACATAAGCCCCACAACTTTTGCCGACCTTCCCTGAAACAGGGGTGACATTGGCAAAGTGAACCATTTTTTACAGTATGGGTGGTCAGCCTCATACCAACCTATAAGTCAAGGAATATGAATAATAAATTACATTTAAATATAAAAAAGAACAAAACCTTACAAAGAAATCTATACAAAAAAAAGTCAAAAATTTCCTATGCAAAAAATGTAGCAAATGAATACACCAACATTATAAATCAACATTGCAGATTAGCCGCCACTTCTTCCTGTCCTTGCATACTTCTTTCATTTCATCCAGAGTCATAACCTTAATTAATTAATTATTTAATTAATTAATGAGGTACATATATCTATTTTTAGAATCTTGATCTTTTTTTAGTAATTTAAATTTTGATGGAGTATAATAATAATTTCACAAAAGGTTTTTTTTTTTGGTAGGCACTAAAAAAACTTTATTTCACTGTATTTTGAGAAAAAAAAAACCCACAGGAGATATGTTTTGATCTTTGGAGATATTTAATATAGAAACCCAGAGTTGGGTGGCTGGATTAGGCAGAAAATCGCTGGCACTTGAGAGGTTAAAAATCACCAGCACACCAGAGGTTAAGGGGAGTTTACACAATACTTCATGCTCAGGGTCTTGTAGAGATCTATTATCCAAACTGCTTGTATTATCCAAGCTCGGCAGACTCTACCAGGAATTCCACTAAGAAAAAGTGATCACCCAGAGCGGTGCATTGTGATAAGGGATCTACAAGGAGCAAGCGCTGATGTTTACAAAGTCAAAACCAGCAACACGTCTTTTTCATTTTGGCATTATTGACATCAGGTGGCCGCTTTGTTTTGCGTTTGTTTTTTCTGTTTGGCTTCATTGCTCCGGCTTCTGTTGCCGGCGGCCGGGTGCCTCATGCCGCAGGGGTTCTGGCATCAGCTGTCCTTCAGGATGGTCTCCAGGAACCTCTCCAGCCGGCTGTGGATGCGGAGAAGGACCAGGAAAGAGAACAGGACGGCGGCCAAGGTCACCATCAGGCCGACGCCTTCAAAGATCAGCTTGGGAGCGAAGACTTTCCACACCATGAGGTGCCGGCAGTGAACGGTGGCTGCCAGCATGCAAACAAACATCTGGAAACCATCAAAGACATTCATGATATCTATGTATCGACAGTTAAAAGGATATAGAGAGTCAGCAACAAAAACTAAATTGTTCAGGAGAGCACTTTAAAGTTTGAGATTGCAGAAAAATGGAAATAACTTTTTTTATTTTTTATCATACCTATCATTAAAATCAAAACAGCTCTAAAATTAAAAAAAATAAAGGCATTTATTGGCATTATTATTAATGTGGTTTTACGATTTTTTTATGTCACAAGCGCCTTTAGGCAAAAAAAGGTCTAAATCTTGTCGGTTACATCAAAACCATACTTCGAAAACGCAGATTTTTTCTTGGGTATAAAAGACAAAAAAGTCACCATAGAGCCATGGGAGTGACCGCATTATAAAGAGCGGAAATTTTTAAGTAGGATAGCATTCATAACTCATTTTTGACCAAAACGTCGCTTATGCCTTATTTCCTTTTAACCGTCGATAATTCTTGAGCCACAGTGTTTGTGGTCATGCCCCTCCGAAACGGCTTGACGGATTTTTTGAAATTTTATTTTTCTGAGAATTTAAGAAGCAATGTGCATTATGGCCTCACCCTGGTAGCGTGGAACAGCGTGTACTTGGCGGAGGCGTTGAACACGGCGGCCATGAGCATGTTCTCCCTCTCATATAGCAGCAGCTCCCCGCGGCTGAGGTCCAGCCCCGTGGAGGCGCCCCAGCCGGAGCCCCACATCACGCGCAGGGGGAAGGGGGCCAGCACCAGCAGCGGGATGCACACGCCGCACAGCAGGTGGGACCCTGCAATACGGTCATTTCACATTATTTTTCTTACATTTTTAAATATCCTCAGTCGTCATGCAGAGAGGGTGTCACCTGAAGACGTAAGCTACGTCGCTAACGAAACGTCGAGAATAATGTAAGTTCTCTAATAACGGTTTGTGTAATATCCGATAAAAAAATGAACTGTGTAGTTATCTATTCTAATCTAATCTAATCTAAGTTGCAAAGATATGTTACATTGGAGATTCACATTACATACATTCCCACAACCAGACACGTACAAGTTCGCGCTTGCACGTGCCTCATGTGAGCCTACATCATAAAAACCAATCTCAAATGGACATACACCCTGCAACTCTTGCCGTCCTTCCCTGTAACAGGGGTGACATTGGCAAAGTGAACCATTTTTACAGCATGGGTGGTCAGCCGCATACCAACCTATAAGTCAAGGAACATACACGACAAATTACATTTTTTAAATCAATAAATAATAATATACATGGACATCAAAGACCATGTTATAGTTATAGTTATATATATATATATATAGTTATAATTATTGTAAATAAGACATATATTGATGATGATAAGGATGCAGAATCCATTTTTTCGGGCTTGTAGACCATGGTCCAATATTTCTTCTGTAGGCTGTTTTTTTCTTTTTAGAAGGCTGCTACGTTTCGTCAGTGAACATGTGACTGACTTCTTCAAGGCTCGTACTTAAACTTTAAGTAAGAAAAATAAAGTTAAAAAGAACAAAACCTTACAAAGAAATCTATACAAAAAAAGCCAAAAATTTCCTATGCAAAAAATGTAGCAAATGAATACACCAACATTAGAAATCAACATTGCAGATTAGCCGCCACTTCTTCCTGTCCTTGCATACTTCTTTCATTTCATCCAGAGTCATAACCTTTTTCATACAAGTCCTCCTTTTATTATGACTCTGGATATCCCATTCATTCGCTATTTCAGAGATTTGATCCTTCCATACTTTTCTCGGTCTTCCTCTACCACGACATCCATCTATTCTAGCAACATATACTTTCTTCGTCAATCTTTCATCACTCATTCTCTCCAAGTGCCCGAACCATCTTAACATACTTCTTTTAACCTTCACTTTCACACTTTCCCTTACACCACATTCTTCTCTTACAAAATCATTCCTCACCCTGTCACTTCGTTTTTTCCCAATCATACTTCTTAGATAGTCCATTTCTACTGTATGGACTTTACTAATTTCCCTTTCACTCACCGTCCAGGCTTCACTTCCATACATCAAGGTTGGCACTAGTATACCACCGTGCACCGCCAATCTAACATTTTTTGAGAGATTTTGGTTCCTGGCGATGCAAGCGGTCGCACCCAGTACACACCTGCCTTTCATTATTCTTCTTTCAAATTCACCGGCCATTCTTCCATCTTTTTCAAACTTACATCCCAAATATACAAACTCATTTACAACATCAACATTCATTCCATTAATTTTAAATTCATAATTCATATTTTCATCATCTCTTTCAAAAATCAAAACTTTCGTCTTTCTTGCATTCAACTTCAAATTATTACCTTTCAAAGCTTCGTTCAATCTAGAGAGCATCATTTGCAATTCCACTGCTGAATCAGATACAAGGACTGCATCATCCGCATACAGTAGAACGCTTACTTTGCTCTCTCATATCATTAATCCACAATCATCAAGTCTAGCATCTCGAACACACTTGTCCATGACTATGTTAAATAGCCATGGGCTCATCACACATCCTTGCTTTACACCCTTAAAAACTTCAAACCATTCACTATACTCACCATCAATACGAATGCAGGCCATACTATTCTCATAGTTCGCATGCACCGCATTGAGTAGAGCTCCATTCACTCCGTATGCTTTCAAAACATCCCACAACATACCTCTGTCCACTGAGTCAAAAGCCTTTTCCAGATCCACAAAGGCCGTGAATAGTTTCCCCCTCACCGACAATTGTTTTTCAACAAGTTGTCGTAGAGTGAAAATCTGATCAACACAGCCTCTACCGGCCATGAAGCCGGACTGTATATCGGAAACCCTTTTGCTAGTAGTCAGAATCACATTTTTTATAATCACCTTACAGAAGACTTTTCCTGGTATACTGAGTAGACTGATTGGTCTGAAGTTCTGACAGTCTTTTTTGTCCCCTTTACCTTTGTAAATGGGAACAATGACTGCCTTCCTCCAATCCATCGGTACTACTCCTGCATTCACACAAAGCTTACATTCAAACATCCAATCTATCACACATTCACCTCCTGCTTTCAACATTTCACCATTTATACCATCAAACCCAGCAGACTTCCCATTCTTCAGACGTGAAATAGACACTTTCATTTCTTCTTTCAAAATCTTCAATTCATTCTCTTCATCTGTCTGTTCATAAATTCTTCTTTCACCCTGGCCAAAAATTTCTTGAAAATAGTTTTTCCATCTCTTGCATACTTCTTCATTCTCCCATACCATCTCACCGGCAGCACTTTTGACTTATAGGTTGGTATGAGGCTGACCACCCATACTGTAAAAAATGGTTCACTTTGCCAATGTCACCCCTGTTTCAGGGAAGGTCGGCAAAAGTTGTGGGGCTTATGTTCATTTGAGGTTTGGATTTTATTTGTAAGTACACATTCAGCATTTGTAAGCGCGAACTACACTTGTTGGTTTGTGGGCATACATCTGAGAGCTTTAAATGAATATATCTTTGCAACTTAGATTATAGATTATTATATATTATTATTATATATATTATAAGCATCCAAATTGTAAATAGTCAATTTAAATTTGGAATATTTAGAAAGCCAACGTATACAGATACCATAATACATAAATTTTCTAATCATCCATATTCACAGAAGATGTCAGCATTTCATGCCATGGCCCATAGGTTACAACAGTTGCCACTTGATGATGAGGAATATAGGAAAGAATACAAATGTATTATGGATATTGCAGTCAATAATGGGTATAAAGAAAATGAAATAAAACAGATAATTAAGAAACATGATATCCAGGATATTTTCAAAAAAATTATTTATCCTGTAATTACTAATCAAAATTTAGATAGACCTTGGCGAAAATGTTTATTTATAAATAATAGTATTTCATACAAAATTAAAAAATTTTTAAAAAATGATATAAACTTTGCTTTTTATACGAAAAACAATCTACATAAGTTACTGTTCAACAATAAGGATAAAGTAGATAAGCTGGATATGGGTGGAGTGTATAAAATTAAATGTAATGACTGTGAGGCTTTATATATTGGTGAGACAGGGAGATCAGTACGCACAAGATTTAAGGAACATTCCAGAGCACTCAGAGGCTTATCTGCATACTCTGAGATGGCAGACCATTGCATTGATAAAGACCATACTTTCGATATTACCAATGTAGAGGTAATGCACTCTGAGTGTGAGGTGAGGAGACTGATGGCTCTGGAAGCGTTGGAAATCTACAAAAATAAAAATAAAGACTTAGTGAATGTGCAGATTCCCTATGTTTCACCAATATTGCAATAACTTGTTTTTTATTTTGTTATTATTATTCTTTTTATTTAACTAACACATTTTATTTTTATTGTATTAAAAATTTTATTTCATTATACCTAACAATAATGCATTTTTGAATCTTACATTTGTGTTTAAAAAATTTTTTATCTATGAATTTTGTTTTTGTTTTGGAGAAGAAAAAAAAATTGTTTTGAAAATTATTTTATAAAATATATTTGTAACTATTCTGCTCCCGAAGATGCCTCATTAGGCGAAAATATTCGAGCAAAAAAGAAATAAATAAGTGAATTAAAACTTTGTTTCCATTTAAAATTTTTTAAATAATTAAAAAGTTTTAGTACGAGCCTTGAAGAAGTCAGTCACATGTTCACTGACGAAACGTAGCAGCCTTCTAAAAAGAAAAAAGCAGCCTACAGAAGAAATTGGACCATGGTCTACAAGCCCGGAAAAATGTATTCTACATCCTTATCATCATCATCTGAAGCCGGCCATGAAAGCCTAAAAACACTTATAAGACATACTTTAACTGTAACTGTAACTCTGTCGCCATTCCGTTAGGGGTGCCCAGAGCCTATGCAGAGCTGCCTCCATTTTTTCCTATCCTTACATACCTCTTTCAATTCATTCATATCCATCACTTTTTTCATGCATTTTCTTCTTTTACGCTCACTTTGTATATCCCATTCTTTCACAATCTCTTCAATCTGATCACTCCATACTTTTCTCGGTCGTCCCTTGATGATGATGATGATGATGCTCTTTTTCCTTTCACACTTTCTTTGTACACATACTTTGTCAGTCTATCATTATTCATTCTTTCTATTTGCCCAAACCATCTCATCTCATCACATTCTTTTGTACCTTAGCTTTCACATCCTCTTTCAAATTACATTCTTTTTTTACCCATTCATTCCTAACTCTATCCCTCAGAGTTTTTCCTGTCATGTTTCTCAAATGCTTCATTTCTACCGTACATACTTTACTCATTTCGCTATTGTTCACTGTCCATGCTTCACTTCCATACATCACAGTCGGTAGCAATATGCCATTGTGTACCGCCATTCTCAAACCTATCGTCAATCGCTTGTTCTTTGCTATTCTTCCTATTGCATCGACCACTTGCTTTCCCTTACACATCCTATTCTCAAGTTCTCTTGTCATCTTTCCATTCTTCTCAAACATACTTCCCAAGTATCTAAATTCATCCACAATTTCAACTTTCATACCATTCAACATAAACGTGCATTCTTCATTTTCATCCGTTCTGTCAAAAATATATTTTTATACATATATTGTCTACTTTTGTTAAAATAATTTCTAGTCCACAGATATCATAAGTCAATGGGTGCAGTTAATCAGCATTGGGATGATCCATGCTCACTGCACTTGGAAAGTGATGAAGGACAGATGGGTTACAGGACACACTTGGTTACAGCCAGGAGAGCTCACCGTAAGTGTTGAGGATGACGAGGAGGGCGGGCACGGAGTTGTGGATGAAGTGGCCGCCTGTCCCCACGAAGGCAGCGCTCCACTGGATGGCAGACAGGGCAGCCTGGTGACCCGTACCGTAGAAGAAGTACAACGACAGCAGCATCCAGCACAGGGAGGAGCAGGCGTCCACATTCAGCACTTGCGCTGCAACACAAGGAACAGGTAAGTGCATCCATGACTCATAAAATAATAAAACATTCTTATTTTTGCTACCTGTAAGTTGTTTTTTTTTAAGAAATCCAGTGCGGGAGACTTCCTAGATTTCAGAGACTCTAGGGGTCTATGACACTTGTTGTAGTGCCGCAGAGGTGTACGAGCTTGGTCGTCGCTACAAAGCGCCAATACTCAAGCAAGACCCAGTTGCTGTAAGGCTGGATGGAGCTTTTTAGTGACCGGAAAGAAGTGAAAGGTTTTTTTTATGAATTATTCAATTGATGTTTGATGTCCATACATATTATTATTTATTTATGAAAAAAAGTATTTTTTTGAGTATGTTCCTTGACTTATAGGTTGGTATGCGGCTGACCACCCATGCTGTACAAAATGGTTCACTTTGCCAATGTCACCCCTGTTTCAGGGAAGGTCGGCAGGAGTTGCAAGGTGTATGTTCATTTGAGATTTGGGTTTTTATATTGTAAGTCCACATGCAGCATGTTTAAGCGCGAACTCATACAAATCTGCTCGTGAAAATACATATAATGTGAATCTTTAATGTTACATATCTTTGCAACTTAGATTAGATTAGAATTTTAAAAACCAGCGAAGATCATATTTATATAAGTGGTATAATTTTTTGTGCTCCGCCGGGATTCAAATCCACAACCTTCCATTTACGAGTCCGAAGTGTTGCCACTGGACTACGGACCGGTCATTACACTCTCTTTTTCATTATTATCTTATGACTTAGCAAATCTTCAATAAGTAAACAAATAAATGTAAATACAAATGAGCTGGGAGTAACTCGTTAATGACTGTTTGAGGGTGCACAGCAATAAGGGTAACCTGTTGCACACACCAATAATATCCATTCATTCCCTTAAAATTTAAATCATTCAAATGCAAGAGAATCCTTACCGAGTGTGGTGGAAGTTTGGTATCTGACGATGGCCAGGATGACCATGACGAGTGTGCCGGCCGCGCAGAGCAAGATAGCGCCCGGAGCAGCGGCGGGGCCCAGCAGGATGACCACCAGCAGCGCGCAGCACACACACAGCATCACATAGCTGGCCGAGTACACGGTGGCCAGCCCACACACCACGGGGATGCCAGACTCTGATGCGTCGTCCTTCTTGTTCACCTGGAATTTATTTATTTATTTACGGCATAAGCCTTATACAAAATAAGTATATCGACGTTTAAAATAATATAGGGCATAAGCGACAATAACTAACTTGTTCAGGAGAGCAGCAGAGAGTGCAGAAAAATGGACATAACTTTTTTGTTTTTCATCATATCGTTAAAATCAAAACAGCTCTAGAATTAAAAAAAATAAACGCATTTATTGGCATTTCTATTAATGTTATTTGACATTGTTTTTACAAGGTTTTATGTCACAAGCGCCTTTAGGAAAAAAAAGGCCAAAAATTTCATCGGTTACACCAAAACCATACTTCGAAAACGCAGTTTTTTGTTTGGGTATAAACGATGAAAAAGTCATTGTTGAGCCATAGGAGTGAGGGCATTAGAAAGAGTGGAAATTTTTAAGTAGGTAGGATAGCATTCATAACTCATTTTCGACCAACACGTCGCTTTTGCCCTATTTCCTTTTAACTGTCGATATGCATATTTTTATGCAACAAATACGTTATGATTACCTGTGAATTTTTGCTCCACATTCCCTTCATCTGGTTGAACAGCTGCGGCACCACATTATCCTGGGCATGCACGGAGACAGAATCTCCAAACTTGGGCATCAGGTACACTCCCAGCGGCTTGATGATCAGCACAATCACCGACGTCGCCACAATCCCATAGACAACCTTCGCCAGACTGTCAGCCCTCCACGGAGCCTTGTGGGGACCCCAGGACGCCACCCAGTGACCTCCGGTGCAAACGGCAGCGACGGTCGGAGCGTACCGCCACAAAATGGTGTCGGGAGAAACCAAATTTCCACAAGAACGGAGCCACAACCTCGCCAAACTGACAAACAGCGCCAGACCAATCAACGCGACGACAATATTCAACGGCGTCATCTGATTAGCGTCGCCGACTTTAAAATAACACTCTCCTTGCTCCTCGCGGCACACGCGGTACAATCGTGAAGCCGTCAGCGTAACTGCGGCCCCGATAAACAGCGGAATCAAAATTTTAGGCAGATTTCCGCTGTAGCACGCCGTAATCAATAGAGACATCAGCAAGAAAGATAAGACGGTTCCTTCTTCGACGACGTAGCTATTTGAGAATAGCGCGCACGCAGACAAGGCCAATACCGCTCTAGCCGCTCCGTCTACCCAGTTGCGCTTCTTTGCACACTCGTACCAATGCTGCGCAATCAGTTCCCAGTTCTGTATGACCAGCATAGCCAGCATGAAGACTGAAGTCATCCCCGTGGAGAAGAGGATAGTCAGCTCCAGATTATCCACTAGGAAGAGGCCGTGGCAGACGATGCTGACGAGTGCAGCCAGGGCCATTGCACCGTAGGAGCACCACAAGAAGGAGCTCTGGAATATCTCGGGGAGTCGCTCGGCCGGGATGCCGTCGATGATCATGTAGCAGAAGAAGATGGTGAGGAATGTGAGGAGCAGGCCGCGGGACATGGAGAAGGAATCAAACTGGATCCAGACTTCCTGGCACATGGAGCGCACGTCAATGAGGAACTCCCTGGAACAGATAAACGTATGTTTCTTTTTTATTTTTATTTTATTTTATTAACCGAAATGATGGTCCATTTACATAATTTTATGACAAGGTAATTTACAATGAATAACAAAGAAAGAAAAAAATCAAGGATTAATATTACATTATAGAACAGTCAAATAAAATATTTATACTTTCCTCAGCAAAACAAAGTTCTACGGAATTCTAGTATGGTAGATATTGTTAAGATTTTACTTGGGTTCTTTTAATCAAACTGCAATTTATTTTTCAAGATTTATTTTACACAATGTCGGTTTACAATGCACTGATTTCTAGCTCTTGCTTATCAACTTCACGGCTCAATGTTTTAATCAACTCTGGTCCCTCAAACAATTGCGGTCCAAATATATAGCATCTAAACCAGTGATTCCCTAACTATGGTAAGCGTACCACCAGTGGTATGCAACACTTCTTAAGGTGGTACGCAAGCAGCCATGGCCATAGGACATACATAGTAAATAATTAGATAAAACATTTTAACTGAAAATTCTGTAATGAACTTAGAGTGAGTGAAGGTTCACTTTGCCAATGTCACCCCTGTTACAGGGAAGGACGGCAAGAGTTGCAGGGTGTATGTCCATTTGAGATTGGTTTTTATGATGTAGGCTCACATGAGGCACGTGCAAGCGCGAACTTGTACGTGTCTGGTTGTGGGAATGCATGTAATGTGAATCTCCAATGTAACATATCTTTGCAACTTAGATTAGATTAGATTAGATTAGAACCACCACGTATCTCTGTGAGAGTGGATTTTCTATGTTGATAATAAAGAACAAATACCGTAATCAGCTTAACATAATTTGCGCTTAAAATTAGGTACAACTGAGCCATACATTTCCTCCCTTGTCTCGAACATGCAGCATCTTTTTTCGCTCTTAGAGTATTGTATTTTTTTCTATAATTAATGAATAAACATAATGTTGTCATAAAGACTTGTTGCAGTTTTTATTACTTTACCATTTTGAATAAATTTTTTTCACTGTTAAACTTCAGTGGTACGCTGCTGATTTAAAATTTTATGAGTGGTACGTGAAATTAAAAGTTCGGGAACCACTGGTCTCGTATATTCCGCCTCTCGCATATTCCGGACTCATCCATAGTGAACCACACACTTCTGTATTGTTCCATATTATTCTATTTACGCATACCAACAACTACATACGTGCCTGGGCACATGCACACATTCAAACTCACAGTAGACTATACTGGAGGCGGACACACACACATAAGCAAGCCACGCAATCGGGCTTCATAAGTTCGTAACAATATATAGCAAACCACTTGGGATATGAAATTCAAATGAATGTATTATGAAAAGTACGACATTGGCACAGTAGACCGTTAGCGTCATGGATATATAGAACTGGATGGGCTAAGAAATCAATCCTTTGTGAATTAGAAATACGCTACCCCACTCATCACACAAAAATCCAAATTCAGTCTATCGGTAACCTTCCAACTGTCAACAGGTGTGTTACCTAATTGGGAAAAAATCCATATAAATGTCAAACTGGGTATTTTCTAAACGTGCCAACAAAATAGACTAAATGTGTTGTAGAACATGGAATAATATTTCACTTTAATCACTATTTCATATGATTACGTTGATAAAATTTATTTTTCGTTTGTCGAAATATTTTGTTCGCGAAAGTAACAGCCATTTCTAGAACTAGTGATGTTAAAATATAAAGTACTTGCTGCTTCAAGTATGTAACTTCTATGCTCGCGGTAATAGATACTTGTGGAAATAATCCCGTACACAATGAGGTCGAAACTTTTTTGAATTCGGAATTTATCAGATATTTTCATACTTGCAACAACACTACTAATAAATCCGTTACCATAGTGATTTCATGTGTTTCCTTAGTGATATGTAAACAGATTGAAGACGGAGTAGAGACACGTTGCTTACATAGAAAATGAGAAAAGCATTTCATATATCGTGAGCGAGACAGCATTATAAACAATGTATGGTGTCAAAGACGGTGCATCATGTTGATTGGTACTAAATCACATGTACGACCCCTCCATTTAATACTTCCTCCATGGTTAGCGTAGTAGAAATGTTGCCTGATATTACCGTGCGTCAGTAGCAAACGAGTAGAAGGCCCTCTCATTGTATACTGTCTGCACGCGGTGGCTCAGCAAGTTGAACTTCTTGTCTATGTTCTCCATCTTGTCGCTGGTGAACTGGTCCGAGGTGAGCGAGTACTTCTGGATGTACTTCTTCACCTGGACAACAAATTATACGCATTTTAGTTTATTTTAAATTACAAATGATAAGAGAGCGCCGTTTTTGTGTGTGTCACACCTCAAGGGCCCTCTCCGATCATGGATAAGACTTTCTAAAAAGGTGTGTCTTGAGTGCTCCGCGAAATACATCCACAGATTTGGAGTTCTTCACTCCGGGTGGCAGTCTGTTCCACTCCACCGGACCCGCAACACGGAAAGCGCGGTCTCCGAAATTTGTACGAATCTGACGGCGTGGCTGAACCATATGTAGTAATGTCCCCCGGGCTGACCATCCATGGTTTATGATTAATGTTCATTTGAGGTTTGGATTTAAATTTGTAAGTACGCAAATGTCTCTAGACAGCTTTCTAGTAAAAGACAAGAAGTTACACTATATGTGTAGCTTAGTTGCGTTTTTATTTTTTGTGTTTTACCCGATTGTCGGATACGATACCTGTTTGACGTTGGCCCACAGGTTAAGCATGGCGAACTGCCAGTCCTGGTAGGGCAGGCGCATGCTGGTGGCGTAGGGCAGCGCTCCGAGGATGAGCGCGCCCAGGTTGGAGTGCGGGGGAGGCAGCCCCAGCACGGCGCTCAGCGTGGGCACCAGATCCACCTGCCTCACTGCGGAGGGGGACAGCGCGGCTGGCGGGGAGAGTAGCTGGTGCGGAGAGTGGATGAACAGGGCGGCCGTCACCTCAGCCTCGGATTCCCCGCCGTGATCACCTACAACAACAACAATGTTAAACCAGAGAATCAGTATAATCTAAAATCTAAGTCTCAGTAGACAGAGGTATGTTGTGGGATGTTTTGAAAGCATACGGAGTTAATGCCGTGCATGCAAACTATGAAAATATTATGGCATGTGTTTGTATTGATGGTGTGTATAGTGAATGGTTTGAAGTTTTTAAGGGTGTAAGGCAAGGATGTGTGATGAGTCCGTAACTATTAAACATAGTCATGGACAAGTGTGTCAGAGATGCTAGACTTATGGTTGTGGATTGATGATAGGAGAGTAAATTACAATAAAACATTACAGTAAAAGATAAACGATGAAGAGAAAAGAAAAGAAAAACCTTTATATAAACAGTGGGTTAGAAGCAAATCAAAAACATATTAAAAATATTCACTGCAAAAACTATTCAAATCTCATTAATAAAAGATTTATTTGGTGCCAACTTGTACCTATTTATATCATCACAATGTTGACCAACGTTTTGATAGGTATTGCCCAGACGCTGGATTCGATTGATAGAACAATTACTTGGTGAATCGGAGTCGGGATTAATAGTTTACCTGTGGCCGTCATGCCATGGTCTCCCATCACAATCAGCACGGTCTCGTTGTCCATCTGCTGGACCATCTGTCGTATGAGCTGGTCCATCTCCGTCAGCTTCCTCTCCATCTCAGGGTGGTTGGGGCCGTGCCGGTGGCCGCAGTGGTCCACCCCCAGCATGTGCGCCACCAGCAACGACCAGTCCTTCTGCTGCAGCTCCCACGACAGCTTGGATCTCACCGCTGGAAGCAATGACACAGAGCTCATACAACCACTCTCATTCAATTTAACCTTGAGCAAAATTTGTCCTTGGGTATTAATTATCAAAAAAATATTTATTATTGTACTGGTCCCATGTATCATCTCCCAGGAGCACTCACTATGAGAGGACTATCCTACCATTATCTACAGTATCCAGATCCCATGTGTTGAAGGAGGCCATGGGGGCAGAGCGCAGCCAGCGCTTGGGATACAGCTGGTCCCATGTATCATCTCCCAGGAGCACTCACTATGAGAGGACTATCCTACCATTATCTACAGTATCCAGATCCCATGTGTTGAAGGAGGCCATGGGGACAGAGCGCAGCCAGCGCTTGGGATACAGCTGGTCCCATGTATCCTCTCCCAAGAGCACTCACTATGAGAGGACTATCCTACCATTATCTACAGTATCCAGATCCCATGTGTTGAAGGAGGCCATGGGGACAGAGCGCAGCCAGCGCTTGGGATACAGCTGGTCCCATGTATCCTCTCCCAAGAGCACTCACTATGAGAGGACTATCCTACCATTATCTACAGTATCCAGATCCCATGTGTTGAAGGAGGCCATGGGGACAGAGCGCAGCCAGCGCTTGGGATACAGCTGGTCCCATGTATCCTCTCCCAAGAGCACTCACTATGAGAGGACTATCCTACCATTATCTACAGTATCCAGATCCCATGTGTTGAAGGAGGCCATGGGGACAGAGCGCAGCCAGCGCTTGGGATACAGCTGGTCCCATGTATCATCTCCCAGGAGCACTGCCCTGCCTCCTCGGGAAACCAGCTGGAACAAGGTAATCAACACAAGTTAATCCTTTCCTGGTCTCGACCTCAATGTTGAGGATCATGTCCAACTTTAAGGGTCGACCACACAGGCCAAACCTGAGTGCATCATTAGCAAAGTGGGTTTAAAAAAGTGAGAAATCTTGTAGGCATAGTTTGCCGTACCTAAACTGCTTGCAGTGCCTTCTACACCATATGTTACTACTTTTCGACCACCGGTGGGCGACACATCAAATCACACAATAAATCTCCTCAAAAATACCTCAAAACGAATTTAAGAGCGCTCTCAAAAATTTGTAATTTTAAAATTCGTATTCGTTTAGTTCGTATATATGCCACAGCGGCGCGCTCCGCAGCTCTATTCTCGCGTTCGTCGGTAGTATTTGAAGGTACGTATAATAACTTATAATATCTGTGGACTAGAAATTATTTTAACCAAAAAAGACATATAGATATATGTGTCAACTTACTTACGAAAATGGTCATTAGTAATAAAAATAACAAAGAACTTCACAGTTGCATTTCGATGTGTACAAAAAACTCGGCACAACGAAAAAAAAATCTTGAATGTTGGTACCATTTCAAATAACGGCTGCCCACTAGACCGGAATTAACTAGAGTTGACAGATAACACACGTTATAAATATTGTGATCGCCAAAATTCGTGTCAATATGTCATATTTTCAAGTTGTATATCCATATTTTAACTTTATCACTCATTTCATTATAACCACTGCAACGTGTGACAGGAGAGAAACGCAAGTGGTAGCATGTCGCTGCCTTAGTTCTTGTTTGCCGTATAGACCATTAAGCTAATTTTACATTAGCAATGTTTGCATGTGTACTGGACCAATGTGTCTTATGAAAACAGGAAATTGATATCAAAAATATTTAAAACAACTCTTACATTATCGAATTTTGCGTTTTTTCTTAGCTCAGATTGTGTAGAATTTGATTCTTAAGACATTAAAAAGTCATATTTGACAGAATTGGTCTATACGGCAAACAATAACTGGGGGAGCGAAATATGTATCAAATCAGCAGGTTAGTTTCCGCTCCTCTATGTTATTACTCATGAATAGCTACGTTGCACAGAGGAGTATTTCACCTCGAAAGTTGAGCAAAATTATTTAGTGGGTTTTATCGATGAAATATGTACTAAAAAGCAAATTGGGGTTGTAGTTATGTATTTAAAACATCATTCACATACAAAATAAAATAGATGTATATATAACTTACAAAAAGAAAAATATATACAATTACCCATTTCAAAAAATCAACATAAGTATATTAAAAGTAAACTAATCAGAACTGTCATCACTAGACCCATTCTCGTCTTCATCATCAACAACGATATGATCGTAGGTCTCTGTTACTACGTCCGATATTTCCAGTAGCAAGAGTTGCAATATCTCACTGCAGAAAGGCTTACTTTTTCTGCGGGGCCTTTGTCTTATACTGCTCATTAAAGGGTCCAAACTTAACAATAATCTATTTAACACATCTCTATTACAGTCTTCTCGTGAAAACTTTCTTGAAAATTTTTGCCTGTATATTCGAAAATGTTTATTACGGGCCTCAGCCGCCTCTTTAGTATAGCATGGTCAATTATCGTGGCTCCGTGCCTCAATATTTTGTGCATTGTCGGTATCATTGGGTGCCACTCATACAACTCCACATAAAGTTTGGCTGTTTGGTCTGCAAAACTTTCAAATTTTTGCACATCGATTTTGTGTCCACTTGACAAAGTCTCTAAAATGACACTGCATTTTTTTATAAAGCTTATGTCAACACCTGTTATGCGGGAAGAAGTTTCTGGATCTGAGAAAAATCTTCTTGAAGTATTCCCGTCATTTGTATTCCCAAACCCTGCCTTGGTAAAATCCACTAACAGACCCATTTCATCTTTAAAAGACTGTTGTATACTTTGTTTCGTATCTGCCACAATCTTTTTATCTACTTGAGTGCTTGCTTGCCATTTCTTTATAGGTATTTTATAAGATAAATGAAGAATGGATTAAAAAAAGCGGATCCTTGCGTGTTATATAGATAATCCGAATTTAAGGGCATCAGGATTATCTGGTTTTCTTTTATTTAAAATGTTGAAGTCTTTTGATGTTTGCCCGCATATTTCTGTCCGAACACTGTTTTAAGACTTCATATAGTGATATTTTTGTAATCTCCATCACCATTTCTGATGGTTCTGTAATAAAAAATATAAATAAGGAATTAAAGAAAAGAAATATCCAATAAAATTATTTTTTTACGTAATTTCTAAGAAAAATATTTTTTAAAAATGGCGGCAACATGCGGCACATTTTTCTTTGAAAATAACATCAAAATGAACTAGTCTTTACGTTACATTGAGAACTATAGGTTAACTCAGCTTAACTCATGTACAAAAACATCTTTGTATTTAGCGTTCACCAAAACAAAAGTTACATTTTTATTATAAAAGTTTAAAATAGTGAAAAAAACACTTTTTCGAGTACAACGCTAAAACTGAATATCTTAAATTGAAGTACATACCTTCTTCTCCAATATTCATTTTGGTTGTTATAAAATTGCTCCAAACACTAACTCAAAAAATGCGAATGAACGATGCACGTTTTAGCAGGAGCGCCGAGAGCGAGACAAGCGGTCACCACAATGACTGGATTCAGACTGCTGTTACGGTTGGAGAAGGGAAAGAACGTCACTAAAATGGCCGTTCAGTGATGGAACAGTTACTGGGCTTTAAAGTAGCACGATTTGTGAAAGGCTTTAACCAATTTCGAGTTTTCTACTTTTGCTCAAGTTTTTATCCTTAATACTCCTCTGTGCGTCGCCAGCCTCAACTTTTTTTCAACCTCAGTTTTTTATGCGATGCAGATAGTCTCAACCTTTTCAATCCTGTTTCAATTACACCACAAATATTTCATATTTCAAAAGAGGAAAGAGCGATACTAAAAATGTGTTTGATTGTATGCGTAGACTGAGATGTGAATAAAAGATGAAACATCTATGAACTGTCTTAGGTTTATTTTATCAAAGAAATAATAGTTTCGAAATTTATATTTTTAGTAATAATAATATCAGGATGATTTATTTTGCGAGCGCTGTTTTTGTGTAAATCACACCCCAAGACCCCTTAGCGAGCTTGGTCGTCGCTAAAGAAAGCGTCGATTCTCAATCAAGACCAAGTTGCTGTAGGGCTGGATGAACTTTGGCGACGGATCTTGGTAATGGTTTGTGTACTTCCACTATTAATTCATTCGAACTTTGAAAAACATGTAAATACAAAAAAAAACAAGTTTTTAGTTACTCGTAAGCGTAACTACATATGTTATGGATATGTAAAGGTTCCAAGGAATTTTCTGAAAATAGTGGTCTATATCGCACCTTGAGAATGAAAGTGACCTATTCCAAAATTTTGGTAAAATGAGTTACATACATAGAATGACTCAAAAAGGTACCCTTTATTACACCTATATTTAAAAACAGATTATTTATGGTCAAAGAGTGATAGAGGCATACTTCGGTCTCTTTGTCTTTTAATAAAAGTGCAATAGATTGTACCTTTTTGAGTCATTCTATGTATGTAAGTCATTTTACATTTTTTTTAAAATAGGTCACTTTCATTCTCAGGGTGCGATATAGTGCATACACGCATTATTTCTTAGTAAATATTTAGTTTTTCACATACTATAAAATTGCATTTCCTTTCTCGCAATTTCGCTTTCTTGAAGACTAGAATTATTTTTTGCGTATGATCCGTAGGATGTAGAATGTCGACCGATTATTTCTAAAATAGTAATAATAAATTTCTAAGTTAAGTATCGAAGTCTTAATCTAAATTAAAGTTGCAAAGATATATATCATTTCAGATTCATATTAAATGCATTCCCACAAGCACACACATAGAAGTTGAACATAAGCCCTGCAACTTTTGCCGACCTTCCCAGAAGCAGGGGTGACATTAGCAAAGTGAACTATCTTTGTACAGTATGGGTGGTCAGCTTCATACCAACCTATAAGTCAAGGAATGTATTATTAAGAAATTGTTGATTGCAAAAAATAATATTTTTGTAAAAATGTAACATGGAAAATCGTAAAATGTACCTACTCGCTTCGAAAATGTCACTTGCCGACGAATCAAAAGTTTTTTATGAGAGAGTTTTAGCTAAAAAAAAAAAGTGACGCAGGTCCGTCTTCTGTGAGCGTTGGCGCTCGACTAAGGTTTACCCCGCGAAGTATGCATATAAAAGCCATTTGTAAAATAATAATAAAAAATAGATCTTGTGAAATAAAAAATTTGAAAAAAAATTAAAACTAAGCTCAAGATTATATTGTTCAATATTTGAAAATAATTGGGCACAAATAACCATTTTTTGAGATTTTATTCGAAGATACAATGTCGACTTTTTTGTCCGTTTTTGCTTCTAGATTTTTTTTTTAATTCAGTTTTCTTCATCTGAATCACATTTTAAATCACACCACGAACTAAAACAGGATACAAAGTATATTTGTAATGTTTTTTTATATTTCAAAATACCACCAATTTACAGAAAAACTGGTTCAAAAATTGTATGTTTTCCACTTACCGCAAGAAGGTGTTCGTAATTTTTATTTTTTCAAGTAATAAAAGCGTTTATAGACATAATTATTTGATGCATATTGCAAATGAAATGTTTAACTAACACTTAAAGTTATCAAAAATTTATATTTGTCCATATTTATTGAAAAAAAACCACGTCAAAAACTGTGTTTTCGAGAAATTTCCTAGCACCCTCTTAATAATCGTTTTTCAACCTAATATTAAATTTATAACCTAAAAATGTAACTGTGTATGTTCCTTGACATATAGGTTGGTATGCGGCTGATCACCCATGCTGTAGAAAATGGTTCACTTTTCCAATTATCACCCCTATTTCAAGGAATGTCGGCAAGAGTTAAAAAAAAAAAACGAAACTAAGCTACACATATAGTGTAACTTCTTGCCGCGTTCCCCAAAGGGGTCGCATGTGGCGAGTTGAACCTATTTATTTTTACACGTAAGGGGGCCGGCCTTACGCCAACCACTTCAGTTGAAGTGGAGGTTTCCCAGCTCCCGAGTGTGCTGGTACTATTTCTTGTGAAGGCTGAGTAAACCTTGCCGGTATTTTATTTTGGGGTTTGAAATAAACACCGAAAAGGGAAATAATTTCTGACACCCTCGGTGGGATTCGAACCTGAGCTTTTGGCATGGAATGCAAGCACTCTACCCCCTGAGCTATCGACCGGATAGTTGTAGGGTGTACAGTGGTGCCTCACACAACGAACTTAATTCGTTCCGGGAGCAAGTTTGTTATGCGAAAAGTTTGTTATGTGAAACGCCTTTTCCCATAACAATACATGTTAAAAAAAATAATTCGTTCTGTAGCATAAAATATGCTAAGATGACATCAAAAAAAGATAGTTTTTTTTGTTATTTTTATTGAGATACATCTAACAAAAACATATTTTTTTTATTTTAAGACAGACTAAGTAGAGTCTACCGAATCTTGCACATCTTCATCCATTTTCTGCTTTTTGGCCGATGGATTCATGAAAAACCTGTCCAAACTCCTTTTAATTATTTCCTGTTTCATTTCAACAGAAATCACCTTCCTGTTTTTGTAGAAGCCATGATATAAAAAAAATATTGAGTTTAACTTAAAAGGACGACTGCCGTGATACGTGCGTGATTTAATTCGTAATGAAGAACGATTGCCGCGATACGGTGCAGTGACTAACGACTGCCTGCAGTGCCTGTGCGGGAGTATGCAATACATCGGCAGCGATCGTGGAAGTTCGGGCGAAGCAGTCGTGGAAGCTCCGGCGACTTCGTTGTGTGAAACGAAGTTCGTTGTATGAATCGTGAAATGAACGAACAGGAAGTTCGTTGTGTGCAGCGTTCGCTGTGTGAGGCGTTCGTTGTGTGAGGCACCACTGTATTTTCATTTGAGATTTGGTTTTTACATTGGAGGTCGTCATGCGGCATATTTAAGCGCAAACTTATACGTTTCTGCCATAGAGTTATAAGGTATAGAGATGAAGTCCAGACCAAAATAATGTCCCCTATTTTTTGGACTGAAGCGCTGAACCTCGATCCGCGTGCAATTGTAATGCTCGGTTTTGGTTTCATTATTTCGTCAGCGCTCGGATCGTAAACATCTCGTTAAAAGTGGTTTGCTGTGTGAAAGGGTGCAAAAATAAAACAATGGATGAAATCACATTTCACATGTAATTTTATGTTTTTTATACGCTAATTAACGTTTTATTTATATTTTGTACGAATTATTAACAGGCGCATGTTAGAGCAGCGCGTCTACTTTAAAGATAGTATTCTAGCGTGTGACAGAAAGGGACAACAGCGCCCAGGGCTGTACTCGAAATAATCGAGCCTCTTGAAAAAAAAATCCACTGACTACTAAAAAACAAAGTGGCACAAAAATGATCATTTTAGGAATCCTTTGACTAATAAATGGAATATAAATACAGAAAATGAGGCTTAATACGGTATACTCTTGCAAAAGTCACTATGATATTTGACAGTTTAAATTATAAAAACTCAAATTATACGTAACTTAGCGAGTTTTGAAATAGTACAATAAAATACAGAATAACATTTATTTAAATCCAATGCAAAGACAGCCATTGCAAAAAAAACTCTTTTTTTTTAACTAAGCGTGGTTTGCAAGTGGATTCCTCAAATATTTCATCTAAATTACTGTGATTACAATTTTTAACGAGTCGTATTATTTTTTAAGTTCAAATAATAAAATCTTTAATTGATGAGGCATTCGCTTTGTAACCTTTCTGCAATCAACATTCTAAGTTGCAAAGATGTATTAACATTTAAAGCTCATATCAAATGCATGCCCACACACAAACACGTGTAGTTCGGGCTTACAAATTCTGAATGCTGTAACTGTAATTCTGTCGCCATTCCGCTAGGGGTGGCCAGAGCCTCTGCAGAGTTGCCTCAATTTTTTCCTATCCTTACATACCTCTTTCAATTCATTCATATCTATCACCTTTTTCATGCATTTTCATCTTTTACGCTCACTTTGTATATCCTATTCTTTCACAATCTCCTCAATCTGATCACTACATACTTTTCTCGGTCGTCCCTTCCCTCTTTTTTCTTTCACACTTTCTTTGTATACATACTTTGTCAGTCTATCATCATTCATTCTTTCCACATGCCCAAACCATCTCATCACATTCTATTGTACCTTTATTTGTGCTATAAATAAAATCCAAGCCTCAAATGAACATACACCCTAAAACTTTTGCCGACCTTCCCTGAAGCAGGGGTGACATTGGCAAAGTGATCCATTTTTTACAGTTTGGGTGGTCAGCCTCATACCCTATAAATCAAGAAAATTTGTTTTTTAAATATTAAAATGAAATCGTATTTTTGAAACCAGTAGTACATTAATAAATTGTACTCGTCCCGTAAACATATACAAAATATATTTTGGTTTTTAATAATTAAATTTTAAAATCTTTCTTGTTTATATTACTTATTCTTACCCTGAAGCGGCTCTGATAACCATTTTTTGCAAAAGCGATGATTTACCATTATTCTAGTAAAAGGTCTGTACATACATATATGATTTTTAAGCGATTTTATATTTTTACTTCAAAACAATGACGCCAGAAAGACTTTATGCACGGTGCTTTACATTATAAAATAAATTGTACAGTGGACTGCACATGACTTTATGGCACAAAATGCGGTCATGTTTAGGTCATAGCCAATTTTCATAACAAAACATTTAGTTGTGTGTAAGTAATGAAGCTAATCTTTTTAAGCAATCGTCTTTTTGCAGTTTTATCATTGATCCCGTTTGTATCAAAACTAACACTTTGTTTGGTGGGTACCTATACTTTTCATTGATATTTTGGATAGGCGTTTTAGTACCAAGAATATTACAATTATTTTTGTATTAAAATTTGTCACTTTGTATGGTGACTACACCTTATAATATTTATTTGAAAAAAGTAATGATTAATGTATGTAGGTATATATAAGAGCTTTTCAATTGTAGAACATTATTTTTTAGTTAACCCGTTCTCTGCCGGGAAAACTTAAAATATTGTTTTCTCTTGTATGGCAACCCCCAAAACAAAGAGTATTAAGAGGCAATGCTTATTGTTGTTTTATAGCAATTGATTGAGCGAATTGTTATGTAGGTTTATTTATGGGTATTAGACGTTTTGCTACCAAAAATATTACAATATTTTTTTGTATGAAAATTTGTCACTTTGTATGGTGGCTATACTTAATAATACTTTTTTGAAAAAAGTAATGATTCATATATGTAGGTATATTTAAAAGCTTTTCAATTGTACAACATTATTTTTTAGTTAACCCTTTCTCTGCCGAGAAATTTTAAATTATTTTTTTCTCTTGTATGGCAACCCCCAAAACAAAGTAAATTATGAGGCAATGGTTATTATTGTTACATAGCAGTATTATAATGACGATTATGCAGAAAAAATAAAGAAAATCGTAGGAGCCGTTTTTGAGCAAATCTCATTTGAAACTTTCAGCTGTTCGGAAGCCATCTTGAATTTTCTAAAATTTGAAAAATGTTTCACTATGAATTATAGTGATAAAAAAGTTTTTTCTGATAAAGTTAAGAAACATAAAAGTTTTTTGCGTTCTGATGGGTTTTTGTAGCCTTTTAATTTCAATTTTTGATATCATGTAAACGGCCCTTTACGATTTTGAGAAAATCGCATTTGAAGTTTTCTCCTCTTTGGAAGCCATCTTGAATTCTCAAGATAGTGAAAAACAAATTATAGTGCAAAGAAGTTTATAATTTTTTCTTTCTTGTGAACTTAAAATAAGTTTTACAAAATTGCGTTTTTATGGGTCTTTTTAATATTTTCGATGAAAATTTTGAGATCGTGTAAACGGTACTTTAATTTAAAAAAAAATTAAAGTATTCTTTAAATTTTTGTAGAAATTAATATTGCGCGTAATATTGTAAAACATTTTTTTTTTGTCAACCCAGCCATTTCCGAGATAATCACAATCGTTTTTTTCTTTAATATGGCAACTCATAGACGCAGGTTGGGAAGAGTGTTGCCATAACAAATTTTC
Source organism: Agapetus fuscipes (assembly GCA_951799405.1). Lineage (NCBI taxonomy): Eukaryota > Metazoa > Arthropoda > Insecta > Trichoptera > Glossosomatidae > Agapetus > Agapetus fuscipes. The sequence continues at coordinate 9,162,104 of OX637351.1, read as the reverse complement.
TTCGCGACAATTTAAGCAATGACCACACTGAAATTTTAAAGAAAATCGTTAGAGCCGTTTTTGAGAAAAGTGCAGTTTTTTTTGTATGGCAGCCATCTTGAATTTTCAGGTTGGTGCCATGCCAGTCGGCCCATCAAAATCTGTGGTTGTCAATTCTCTAAATCCAAAAATTGGTGTCTCTGCGATTAGTAGTTCCGGCTGGGACATACATACATCCATACGGACGGACGGACGGACGGACAGGTTCGACAAATTAGGTTTTTTTGCATGTCCTGGTGCAGGACAACTCATTTCCGTTGAAACCTCTTTTTTTTTTTCGGACGAATACAATACTTTATAACAGTCCTTCGGACTGCTATAAAGTAAAAATATATCTTTGAAAGTTTCGATTAGTTGCATCATGTCTGCAGAGCGAGACAAAATTATTTTTTCCTCGCTTCTAATGTTTAACACAGATCTTAGATGAACAATAAAGAATCAAACACAAAAGCGCCCGGGTGAGAATGCAAAAAAATATTATTTTTTGTATATCAAGTGTACGACCCTTTTATTATAAATCTTTTACTATCGTCATTTTACTTTCCTTGAGATGGGTCCATAATTTCATGTTTTTTTTGTACCAAACACGCAGTCTATTCATTAGTATGTCAATGGTTTCTGCTGATGAAAATGCATATAATGTGAATCCCCAATGTTACATGTCATTGCAACTTAGATTAGATAACATTTTTTGGGCATTTTACAAAAATCCTATTGGCGATCAGTGTGTTAATAAACAAACATTTGATCCTAAAACAAATTGCACTGAGTAAGAGACGTTGTAAAGATTAAAAGTAAGCTCCATGAAATAGGTCAAACATTTTGCAGCCATAAAAATACTCAAACAGAACAAAGATCTGTGTCTCAACTTAGTTAACATGTTAACTAACGGCACTTAAATGGTGAAATTAACCAAGTACACATTACTGCAGGTAAGTTTACAAATACAAACAACTCTAATCAACTATCATTGAAAGAGTAAACATTCTCTTACATGCTACGTTTTTAATTCAAAAGATAGACTGATTCTTTCGACAAAGTTTGGTCAAATTACTGTTACGTTTATGTTCTCTTTTAATTAAACTGCAATTATTTATTTTCACAGAATTTAGTTCAAAATTTACTACAATTGATTTCTACCTGTGGCTTTCGAACTTCAAGGCTCAATGTTTTATTGACACTCTGGCTGCTGCCCTATTGCAGTCCTCTTATATAGGTGCAGCAGAGATCTTTCTTGCATATTCCAGATCATTCTTTGATTTCTCTCTCATACCAGAACGTATGCACTACCACCATCACGGACTCCTCCCAGATATGAATTTTCACTATGTGAATAAAAAGTTTACTCCCAGATAGTTCTACCCACACTATCATACATGTATAGGTGCCCATAGGTACTTTTATATTTCGTAACACTATCATCATCATACTAGTGCCAGACTGTTCTACGTATGCATGTACAGTCGCACATACTCCAAGTTCATAACAGTACAATCTTCTGTAACTGATAATGCCAAGCAAGAAAGAGGGACGCCCGGGAGCTGGTAGAAGGCAGACGTCATGGCTGCTCAATGTAAGAGACTGGGCCGGGATGAGAGGTCTGGAGGAGTTGTTCTGGACAGCGCAACCCATGAAGTCTTTGCCACAGTGATTGCCAAAGTCAAGAGGACCTGAATGGGCACTCACAGAAGAAAAGGCTAACGCTACAAACCCGCTATCAAAAACACATTGGTAATATTCTTAGTGGCGCACAACATTATGATGCAATGAAGTTAAATAATAATAAATTAGACTGATTTATTTGGTGAGCGCTATTTATGTGTAAATCACACCTCAAGAGCCCTCTGTGATCTTGGTCATTGCTGTAGGAAGCGCCAATTCTCATGTTGCGTTTTTTTGATCAGAAGTCCCAAAATTTCTAAAGCAACGGGATGATGTCTCTACCTACAAGATGGCAGATAGTCTACGAACAAAATGGCACATATGTACTGTAATTAAATGTAAATTAACTTTGAAAAAAAAATGACCTAAATTTTCATATAAAAAGCGAAGAAACTTTTTCTGCTTGCTTAAGAATAGGCGCTTTCTACAGCACGACCAATCTCGCAGAGGGCTCTCGAGGTGTGATACACATAAAAACAGCGCTCACCAAATAAATCCTAATATATTTTTTTTATTATTACCTGATTTTAAATTTCCTTGACTTATAGGTTGGTATGAGGCTGACCACCTACACTGTAAAAAATGGTTCACTTTGCCATTGTCACCCCTGTTTCAGGGAAGGTCGGCAAGATTTGCAGGGCTTATGTTCATTTGAGATTGGGTTTTATATTGTAGGTCCACATGCGGCATATGTGAGCGTGAAATTATGCGTGTCTACTTGTGGGAATGCATTTAATATGAATCTCAAATGATACATATCTTTGCAACTTAGATTTAGATTTAGATTTTTTACCTGATCAATGATATTGTCCTCGTTGATCTCAGGCGTGGCAAAGTTGGATCCTGCATCGATGAACGTGGGCAGGGAGCCCGTGGTGAGCCCCTTCAGGCGCTGCAAGGTCGTGGTGGGAGGGTCGGCAATGAATCTAAACAACAACCAGTTATAAGCAACATTCACTTACATTATCCAGAGTCATAATAAGAGCTTTAGATCGGTCCGTAGTCCAGGTGGTAACACTTCGGACTCGTAACTGGAAGATCGTGGGTTCGAATCCCGGCGGAGCACAGAAAATATACCATTTGTATTTTCAAATTTGCTCTTCGCTGGGTTGAAAACTTCATAAACCTTTACCAAAGACCGGTCATCAAAAGGTCCATCCAGCCTTACAACAACTAGGTCTTGCTTGAGAATTGGCGCTTTCTACAGCGACGACCAAGCTCGCAGAGGGCTCTTGAGGTGTGATACACACAAAAACAGCGCTCACCAAATAAATCAGCCTAATTTAATTTAACTAGGGGCTACGCCCCTGGCTGCTACGCAGCCCAACCCCTTAACATTTGGAGAATGTGTATATTGCGCATAGTTTACTCACGTTAAAATTCGTAATATTAAAAAAACATGTAAAATAAAAACATGCAGTTTTTGTAAAAGAAAATTTAAATTTTGTAGGCTTTGATAAAATAAAATTTACGGAAGCTTACCATTCAAAAATTAAAAGACACAGGGATTATCCCGCATTGTAAACGGTTGTACATACTGTTATAGATACATCAATAGTGTATGAAAATCTTGATTTAATATCAATATTTCTATATTCTCATTTGCCCACCCTATGATCTGTCATTCATCGGGATTATCATGCACCGTAAATGGTTATAGATTTTATCAGAATAAGTTAATCGACACTGTTAGAAAATATCGATTCGATATAGGAAGGCACATCGATATATGAATGCCATTAAAAATATATCGGAAATCTGATAGATTGGTATGAAACTGAACCCCATGCTGTATACACCTAGTTCACTTTTGCCAATGCCACCCTGGCTTCCGGGAAGGGCGTAGGGCGGTTCGTGTGAGGTTTGTTTTTTGTGCACATGCAGCAAGTGTAAACACGATCGTTCTTGCTTGTAGGACTGCATGTAATATGAATCTTAAATGTACAATACCTTTGCAACTTTCGTTGAATCATATGTTGGCATGAGGCTGACCACCCTGTAAACAATGATTCACTTTGCGAATTTCACCCCTGTGTCAGGGAAGGTCGCCAAGAGTTGCAGGTCTTATGTTCATTAAAGATTGGGTTTCTATGTTATTAGTCCACATCTAGCATTTGCAGGCGTGAACTTATAGGAACGGGTCTGCTTGTGGGAATGCATTTAATATGAATCTCAATTTGATATATATCTGCGCAACTTAAATTATATAGACCTAAACTAAATAATTTCCTTGACTTATAGGTTAGTATGCGGCTGACCACCCATACTGTAAAAAATGGTTCACTTTGCAAATTTCACCTATTTTTGAGGGAAGTTCGGCAAGAGTTGCAGGGCGAATGTTAATTTGATATTAGGTTATTATGTTCTAAGTCATCATAGGGCATGTGTAAACGCGAACTTATACCTGTCTACTTGTGGGAATGCATTTAATATGAATGTCAAATGTAATGTATTGTGCAACATAGATAATAGATTATATAGGTATTAGGTAGTATATCTCTCAAAAAGCTTGTACGTATTTGAAAATATTTGATGAGAAAAAATAATTACTGACAATTTTGTTGAAAAATTATATGCAAAATCTTCTTCTGCCATGATCTGTATTTCTAAAAACTGGTTTGCGTCCCCGCTCGAATTTTTAAATATTTATTAGAGAACGCAAAATAGATCGATGAATTGCATTCCTTTCAAATTTATTAAAAAAAAGGCACAAAGAAAAAAAAAAAAAAAAACAAACATTTCATCTCCAGGCCCGAACCCGGGTCCTTCTGCATCAAAGACGCGGACGTTACCGCTAGCCCACGACGCCCTTGCGGGGTAGTGAGAAAATTGTTGTACATATTCAGAACGTTTTTCCAGGCATATTTATTATCGTTTACTGTTATTTTCGCGAACTACATAATGTTTACATCGACAGTGTTTAAAAATATCGATTTAAAATAGAGATATCGATCCATTGATGCAATCAAAAATATATCGGAAATCGGAAGTACTATGTTTTTTTAGTGCACATACAGCATGTGTAAGCGCGACAGTACACGTGTCTGCTTGTGGGAATGCGTGTAATAAGAATCCTGAATGTACTATATCTTTGCAACTTATTTGAGATTCTTATGTTGTAAGTTCGCATGCGTTAAATTTCATGAATCTCATTTTTCAGAATTAGAATTTCATTCATCAGTTTTTTTTGTCAAAAATTATATTTGTTATGAATTGAGTTAATGTTTAGCGCCTCTATGTTCTAATTTATGTACATAGTTTTGTATGTAAAAAATATTTGTTTAAAAATAGGATAGCGCCTCTATATAATTACAATTTCTATACATAAAATATGAGGTTTGTATCGCTTAAATACATTTTATTTTCGCACACTGCCGAGCAGGCAGTTTAGCGTAATCAGCTAAACCACCGGTTCTTTCGGCGGCCCCGCCCGGGAGACGCGGGTTCGATCCTCGCGGCGAGACATTTTGAAAATTGAAAATTTGAAAGTCTAAACGAAAGACGACGACGAAGGACAATATAATAAAGGATAAAAGGAGAGCTTGTATCAAGAAGCAAACAATCCTTGACTTATAGGTTGACTAATCAGCTGTTCACTTGAGGCCATCTTGGATATTAGTAGGGACTGGAAAATTTCGCGATCACGATAAAACGAATTTATTCGCGAATTTTAATGTTTTTACGCGAATAACGCGAAATTTGAGGTTTTACGCAAATATCGCGAATTTTCGTACTTTTGGTAGAAATTGTGCAAAAAAGTTGTTATGTGTCGCTTCTGCAACGCAACTATTTTGTGGGAAAGAAAAGATTCCTGTGAAAACCCTTTGCAAGGTGCAAAGCACAGGAAAAATGGTCGGTGTTATAGCCTAGGGGGCCAAGTGGGCTGATTTTCAACGTTGAAACACGCTAGAACGCTAGACGCGGGGTTCGATCCCCGCCTGGGTCATTTGACCATAAATTTGACCCTGGTTCAACAAATGTAATTGGGTAATTATAAATTAATAATTAATTAAAATGAACAATACTCGTCATGAATTTTTCATTAATGATATTAAAATACCTGTTTCTGGCTAGGCAGAGTAGGTTGGTGAATTGCATTCCTATTCACAAATCTATTTTATTTAAAAAAAAATGATAAGCAGAACTGTCCTGGACATCCAAACAGACTTGAATCGTGACACCAATGAAGTAGGAAATACATCAAGGAGTGGAGCTGCTGCTGGATTAGCCAAGAGCATAACTAGAGGCTTTCATAAAAGCCAACATCCCTCGAAAAAATTAGATAACCCTCATCTAGAGAGACTAAATTTAATATTTAAAAAAAGGATATTGCAGGGTATTCGGAGTGCCATTCAAATATTAATACTTTTTTCAATCAATGGTTTTTTGTAAGTTGTAGCTCGTATTGATTCAGATGTTGTTTATTCATTGTTTTTGAAGGTACATATTGTTGTTTATATAATAAATTGTAAATATTAGTAAAATCTATAGTTTTGCAATTACATAAACCTTTATTTCGATCAAATCAACCCTAAAAATTACACCGAATCTCCCCGTTTATCATAAAAAATAACGCGAATTTCCCTGTTTTTGATCAAAAATAACGCGAATTTCCCAAAAAAATAACGCGAATTTTGCAAAAAATAACACCACTTTTTTCCAGTCCCTAGATATTAGTTATTTGGTAGGTAAGAATTAGTGTGGTGATGAGACTCCAGCCCAGGCTGCTAGGACAAAAGCTTACTGATATTTTGTTCCTGGTCTTGTATGAAGAAGGTTATGACTCTGGATGAAATGAAAGAAGTATGCTCGGACAGAAAGAAATGGCGGTTGATGTGTAATGTTGGCAGCTAGAACTAGGGATTTTAAAATAAGAATTTTGTATTCTGTTTTAGTTTTGATGTCCATACATACATATTATTTATTGATTTTAAAAATATAATTCCTTGACTTATAGGTTGGTATGCGGCTGACCACCCATGCTGTAGAAAATGGTTCACTTTGCCAATGTCACCCCTGTTTCAGGGAAGGACAGCAAGAGTTGCAGGGTGTATGTCCATTTGAGATTTGGGTCTTTCTGTTATACTTAAATAACTTTTATTCTTTTAGCGCATTTTAATAGGGTAGTTGCAGTGGTAGGGAAAACGGTTGAAAATAATATGGTTGTGTTGAGTACATTTCAAGGATCACAACCATATATTTTTTAAGTAGTAAAAATAAAGATATCATTGATAATTTTGAAAAATAAAATGCGGAGAATTTGAATTCCGCCAAAAAAGCAATGTAAACGGCTAGGGACGTGTGTCGTCATTTTGACGACAAATATCGCTGTCAAACTGACTACCTGGGCCATTTGACACGAAACTCCGAAGATCTGACGTCATATCCGCCCGAATAAAGACATGACCTGTTTTAGCAGAAATGGAAAATACGCAAATTTTAAAGAGCTATAATTTAAAAACTAAGCCACATATAATTTTTTTTAAAACGCAAATGCATTTTTAAAAATACAGCCTACCACTTTATGAAATAAAATAAAAAAGTGCAATTACCCTATTTAAACATTGGCAAGAATTAGCCTAGCTTAGAGTGCGGGGAGCTAGGTAGCATAGCAACATAAGCAACATTGGGCGCGGACAGTACTTGGATGGGTGACCGCTCAGGTACACCGCGTGTCGTTGGCATCTTGGACCGGTCCGTAGTCCGTAGTGGCAGCACTTCGGACTCGTAAATGGAAGGTTGTGGATTCGGATCCCGGCGGAGCACAAAAATATACCATTTATATTTCGAATGTGCTCTTCGCTGAGTTGAAAAATTCATAAACCTTTACCAAAGACCGGTCACTGAAAGGTCCATCCAACCTTACAACAACTGGGTCTTGCTTGAGAATTGGCGCTTTCTACAGCGACGACCAAGCTCGCAGAGGGCTCTTGAGGTGTGATACACACAAAAACAGCGCTCACCAAATAAATCATCCTAATATTATTTTTTATTATTATAGATGTCATTAGCAGACTTGCACCAAGTGGAGGGAGCAGGGCTGGAAGTCTCCGAATATCGGTAATATCTGTATGAACACTAATCAGCTGTTCACTCGTGGCCATCTTGGATTGACAGGTCTTCATACAAATATTACCGATATTCGGTAGGTAAGAAGTACCGTGGTGATGAGACTTCCAGCCCTGGATGATATGTCAACTAGTCATTGGTTTCTAAGGACCCTAGTTAAGACGTATACTCTAATTATACTCACTTGTACAGTCGTGTTCTATTGGGGCGCTCCTGCAGCAGTTCTTGAAGCACCGGCAGCTTATTCTGGTACGGCAGCGGCTGCTTCAGGCTCTCATTAAACTGCGCGAACTCGTACTTCAACGCATCAATAACCAAAAGAACCACCCGACCCCGCCTGGGCAAGCAAGTCTTGGTAGAAGCGTTCACGTCTTGAAGCAGAGAAACCAGTCGATCGTCTTGCGTGCAGGAGAACTCGTGGCCGTTAGTGATCTTCATATTGCTGGCTTCCAAAGGACCGCACGGGATGTCCGTGAACGGCTGGCACTGAGAGAACTCGGTGTGCGCGACCCGAGTCAGTAAGAAGCCTCGCGTGAACATCACGATCCCAGAGACCAGGAGGTACGACAGCCATAGCAGGAACATGAAATAGCTCCACTTGCTGCCCATTGTAGTGTTTTCATTGATGGTTTTAGCGTGTATTTGGGTTTTCACTTCGGTTTTTCCGGGAAAACTCAGGCACTTCGGCCGCACGCACCGACTGTCATCTTTTACTCCTTTTCTATAGAGATGGGCGAGCGAAAAATATCGATATTTTCCTCAGTAAAATTATCGATGTATAGTTTTTTTGTTAAATATCACAATCGTATTTATAACGATATTTTTTTCCCGACTCGCTTACAGGTAGAAGAAGATTCATCGAAAAATATTTTTTTTCGATAGTGTTTGAAAATATCGATTCGATAACAGTAGGGATGGGCAGGAATGGGTAAGAAGTTAACGATATTAACGATAAAGCTGTTTGCATAATATGCGATATTTAAATTCAATATAGGTATTATCTGTCTCTGGGATGGTCAAGGAAATAAGAAGTTACTCGTTGGCACTCGAATTTGCGTTTTTAACACTAATTCCAGTTCGAGCCCGGCCTTGTCCTATCTTCGACCCTGGTTCAACAGATGTCAATGCATGCACACAAGCTTCTGCTTTCGCATGAAGACAACTGGCATATTAACTAACATATTAATTTCCCAGAAGTGGTCTACCGTGTGTGTTTGATGGTATTTAAAGCCCTTAACGCCATGGCTCCATCATATCTGGCAGACATGTTTACCCCGTTGAGGTGAGTGTGAGGGGGCGGACACTTAGGTCAGCGGGGAGTGGTGCTGTCAGGTTAACGCAACCTCGCCGTCAAATACACACTAATTTTGGGGATTGCGCCTTCTGGATAGCAAGACCGATGGAATGGAACAGACTGCCACCCGGAGTGAGGGTTTTTGAATCTGTTTTGTCTGGCATTTTTAAGGGAGCACTGAAACGGCACCTTTATAAAATATCTCATTAATGATTTGGAGGGCCCTTGAGGGGTAGAAGGTCCCATGTAGAAAATAAAAATAAATAAATCAATCATATAAGTATATTTTTTAAATTTATTTTTTTATTGGACAATTTTCTTCAGCTGTGAAATTTTCTAAAATTTTGAAAAATCACCTCAAAGGCGCTTTAAATAATTATTTTTGTTTTTTTACATAAAAATATTTGATTACAAAATTCAAAATTTAAATAAAAATTGAGGAAAATTAAAATATTAACAAAAAATAAAATTCAATCATAATGCAGGACAAACAAATCAAATAAAATTATACATCAATTTAAAAAATAAAATACTGAGCATATAAATATACATATAGTTATGTTTTCTGTTGGATTCTTTTTTAATTAAAATGCCTTAATTTATTCTTCACAATTTATTTCACAACTTGACAATCACTGTTTATAGGTGTTACTCAGCGAATTGCTTTCTTGCGACTCTACTGTCCGTGCCATTTTGATCTCTTATATAGGGAACCAGAGGGGTCTTTCACCCATTCACTAGATTATTTTACCACCAGAACGTTATTTACATACAATCGCTAGAACGTCTAGCGCGTATACAATCACAGACTACTCCTAGACGGTTTTATATTATGTCATAGTCCATCAATGATGTATGCGTGTATAAGCGCACATATTGCAAGTTCGCGACAATATAATAATAATAATCAGTAGCGGCCCTAACCAAAACTTGAGGTAGGGGATGACCTTGAAAGAAAATCTACTCACCTGGCCATACACTATACCCATTGACTAATAACTCAATGACTACACCAGTCACATGGTCACACCTGGTGACCACCATAAATGGTATATTTTTTGTGCTCTGCCGGGACTCGAACCCACAACCTTCCATTTACAAGTCCAAAGTGTTACCACTGGACTACGGACTATAATCACACTGGTCACAATATGCAAATGGTTTATGTTCAGAGTGTGTATATTTATGCATTTTCAAATTTTATGGCTGTACAGCTGTAAAATCATACCTACTGATCACAAGCAAGAGTCTTATTTATGGTACAAAAGATGGTGATTTCTTAAAGCAATTGGGCGTTTAGATTTATAATCACACTGATCACATGCAAATGGTTTATGATCAGAGTGTGTTGATTTATGCCTTTTCAAATTTGATGACTGTATAGCTGTATAATCGCACTGATCGCAAGCGAATGGTTTATGCCCAGTGTGAATTAGTTTATGACTCTTCAGTGAAAATAGCTTTGTGAATTCTTTATTGCACTGATCGCACGCATACTTTCTATCCCCAGGGTGAGTTAATTGATGTTTTTTCAATGAATATAATTTGTTAAATGGTTTTTTACACTGATCACAAACATATGTTTTATGTCTCCTGTGCATCCGTTTATGGTTGTTAAACGTGGACAATAGTCTCGATGTGTAATCACACTGATCACAATGGAATATTTGTTGACTCGTGTGAATTGTCAAGTGGCTCGTGAGTTCTGCTATCAATTTACATGTGTAACTGCATTCACTGCAAGAGAAAAGTCTGACGCTGCGAACAGTTGAGTCTCTCTTGCATTGCTTTGCATCTGTAAATGCATTATTATTGTTTTTACGTGTGACAATTATTTGTTGTCCTGTTGAGGTTGATGCTTGATTGATACGATGTTCAGTGAAGGAATCTTCGTAATCTGATTGATTATTCACAAGAGTATTTATTTCCCGTTGCCCTGTTGAGGTGGCTGGCCTGCTCTCTGAGGTTGTGTGCCTGTACTGGCAGCTTTTGCTTGTCCCCAACATGGATTCACATGCAGACGTGTGCTCCAGCTCGCAGCAACTGAACAACTGATGGATCCTCAAGAGTTTCTTCTGATTGGCCTTGTAGCTGCAGGCATTGCACACATGATCCCCCCCTATAACAGCACTCTCACTACTGCCAGCTGGAAATATAATAAAAGTATTGTTTACCATATATGCATGTCAAACTTATATTTATGGTTAAAAGAGAGTAGGGCATAAGTGACGTTTTGTTTAAAAATGAGATGATAATAATAATATTAGGATGATTTATTTGATGAGCGCTGTTTTTGTGTGTATCACACCTCAAGAGCCCTCTGCGAGCTTGGTCGTCGCTGTAGAAAGCGCCGATTCTCAAGCAAGACCCAGTTGTTGTAAGGTTGGATGGACTTTTCAGTGACCGGTCTTTGGTAAAGGTTTATGAATTTTTCAACTCAGCGAAGAGCACATTCGAAATATAAATGGTCTATTATTTGTGCTCCGCCGGGATCCGAATCCACAACCTTCCATTTACGAGTCCGAAGTGTTGCCACTGGACTACGGACCGGTCCAAGATGCCAACGACACGTGGTGTACCTACCTGAGCGGTAACCCATCCAAGTACTATCTGCGCCCAATGTTGCTTAACTTCGGTGATCTATGGGAACCGGTGCTTTCAACATGGTAACGTCGTTGACAAATTGAGATATGAATGATATCCTTCTAAAAAATTTATGCTCTTTCTAATGTGCTCACTCCCATAGCTCTATGATGATTTTTGTTGTTGTTTATGCCCAAGCAAACAACTGCGTTTTCGAGGTAAGATTTTGGTGTAACTGACAAGATTTTGGCCTTTTTTGTCCTAGACACTTTTGACATAAAAAATCATAAAACCACATAATAGGAATGCCAATAAGAGCCTTTAATTTTTTAAATTTTAGAACTGTTTCGATTTTAACAATATTATAAAAAAAAAATTGTAATTTTTCTGCAATCTCAAACTTTAAACTGCTCTCCTGAACAATTTACTTTTAAAAAAAATTGAAATCCACCAAAATTTCAACAAAAAAGAAGAAGGCCTAAAATAAAATAAAATATGGAGATTAGCTCTGCCGCCGGTCGATAAAAGCGCCCCCTACCTCTATCGACTTAGTCGACCAGTCGGCAAAACAGGTACCTGTCTCTACCCACGTGGGACCGGATCCACCCTGCGCACCCCTACTTGCGCACGCGTCTGCGCACACACCCGCGCTGACCCCCGCGTCACCACCCTCACCCCCCGTCACACCTACCCCCCACCACAGAGCGAAGGAAGATAAGTGCAACGCAAAGAATTCCCAACCAGTTTACGTCAACGCGCGTCCGCGAAGACCGCCACGGCGCTTTGAAAACTCGCCTTGAAGATGCTTTCTACTCGTGAAAGCGAAACGTCGGCAGATATGGGAGCTGCAAGTAGAACATGGGCAAACCCGAAAGAACACAAAAGTGATTTATTTATTAATTTACTTTTTGTTGCTTATGCCCTATTAAGTACCTTTTAACCGTCGATATGATACTGTGGGCCACATGATCTATGTATTTTGTGCTAAGTTGAAGGCTGCTTAGGATTCATTAAGTCACCCCTGTTTCAGGGAAGGTCAGCAAGAGTTTCAGGGTGTATGTTCATTTGAGATTTGGCGGCATGTTTAAGCATGAACTCATACGTGTCTGCTCGTGAAAATGCATATATTGTGAATCCCCAATGTTACATATCTTTGTAACTTAGATTAGATGAGATTATATTAGACGTCTCTGGATAAGAACGCAAGCCTCCTACAAACTGAGCTATCTACTGGATTTTGAAGAGATGCATGACGTTTTTCAAGATTTATCTTGGCCAGAAAAACGTAGGAAAGCAATGTAATCACCTTGTGTAGTGCAGGGTCCAGTAGCCAGCCTCGCACCGACACCTGGGGAATCCTCACCGTATCTACACTGAGGCTCTTCTTTGCTACAATCCAGGACCTCCTGTTTCACTTCACCCTGGTTCTGAGCAATGCCTATCCCGTATTCCGATTTTATTTTCGCAGCATTGTCAACGGAGACTTCCCAGTGTTGTTCTTCTGAATCGCTGGGCTCGGATTTTATATTAATACAATCCATTTTTGATAAGATTGTAACAGAATTCGACGTCTCACAGAAGATGGTGAAAAATGAACCAGATCTTTACCTTGAAAGATCTGAATCATCTTTGACAGCTGACAGTTGCAGTGAATTGACATAGACAATATTGTGTCGTCACTTGACTTACAGGTTGGTATGAGGCTGACCACCCATGCTGTAGAAAATGGTTCACTTTGCCAATGCCACCCCTGTTTCAGCGAAGGTCGGAAAGAGTTGCAGGGCTTATGTTCATTTGAGCTTGTTTTTTTTTTTTTGAACAAGGGTGACATTAGCAAAGTGAGAGATTTTTTTACAGTATGGGTGGTCAGCCTCTTATCAACCCATAAGTCAAGGATTACAAACAGTATTCATTCACCAAAATGTTATACATTGTGTTCACCAAAATGTTGTACAAATGTTATACAAATGTTATACATTCATACAGCCTGAACGACCATGGTTTGTCTCCCCCCCCTAGTTTTGATCCTGGGTACACCCTTATTTGACTCGTAAACCTTTACTCTGTGTCATAAACTACTGAACAGATTGGGATGAATGCCAATTTGGTCTTCAATATAAAAAAAACTGGAGCAATAAAGCAAATGAGAGCAGAAATATGTTGAAAATATTTTCCCTTTACGATAGTTCTTCCCTCCGATGATGTCAGAAATAATTTCCCGTTGCTGTTTATTTTAAGCCCCAAATTAAAATACCGGCAAGGTATACTCAGCCCTCACAAAAAAATGCATACCAGCCCCCTTGGGATCTGGGAAACCCCCATTTCAACTAAAGTGGTAGTCGTTACGCAGGCTCTCTTACCTGTAAAAAATAGGTTCCACTCACCGCAGTAATTGTCTGTATACTCGGGTACTGAAGTGCAGCAGCAGTTAACGCGAATTACGCAACTAAGCTACACATATAGTGTAAATTCTTGCCGCGTTATCCTCAAACGGGTTAATAAATACATGGCGAGTAAACCTATTTATTTTTTACGCCATCCACTTCAGTGAAGTGGGGGGTTTTCCAGCTCCCGAGGGGGCTGCTACTCATTTCTTGTGAAGGCTGAGTAAGCCTTGCCGGTATGTATTTTGTTTTGGGTTTTAAATAAACACCTTGAAAGAAATGGGAAATCATTTCTGACACCTTCGGTGGGATTCAAACCCGAGCTCTCGAAATAGAATGCAAGCACTCTACTAACTGAGCTATCGACCGTAATCATCAGCAGAAATAGATGATGCATCACAGCCTGCAAGCAACGCATTATCGTACTTCACATTAATTTATAAGGAAAAAAATTGTTTCTCTTAAGGAGAGTTTCACATAACGAGCGAGACTCTGGAACGAATTATGCTCGCTATGAGAGGTTCCACTGTATTAGAGAACTGTCAAAACAATCTTTATTTGTTATTTTACGACATATGGCGCTGTGGTTCACTTTGCCAATGTCACCCCTGTTTTAGGGAAGGTCGGCAGGAGTTCCAGGGTGTATGTTCATTTGAGGTTCGGGTTTTTATATTGTAGGACTGCATGCGGCATGTTTAAACGCGAACTTAAACATGTCTGTTTTGTGAGAATGCGTATAACGTGAATCTCTAATGTCACTTATATTTTGCAAGTTAGATTAGATTAGATGTTGAGTCGTATTTTCATTGTCCACCTATTTACGTTCCATGGCACATGCATTATTGTGGGACCAAACTGAAATGCGATGTCCATCTCTTCGATTTTGATGATTACATTCCACATGGCATCAACCTGTACAGGTAAAAACAAGCGGGGCTATTCTTAGACATTTTAGTCGTTGGTTGAGCCCACGCTTTGACAAACTAATGGTGCCTGGGCTGGAAGTTTCATCAGCACGGTCATTCTTACCTAACGAATTTTGTAATATTTGTATGAAGACAAATCAGCTGTTCACTTGCGGCCATCTTGAATTTGCATATCTTCATACAAATGCATCATTAGTTTGTCAAAGCGTGGGCTCAGCCGACGACTTAAATATCTAAGAATAGCCCCGAAAGGGTTTATTTTTTAGAATCAAATTCCAATGAAAACACTGCTTCTTTGCACCTATTATTTATTTATGTCAATTAATATTTACAAATGTTTAAGATTTACATCATCGTCAAGTACAATGATTTAAATCGCCATTGCAGCTGTCGATAGTGTAAATCGAAAATGTTTGTAAATCAGGAGGTGAGATTCAAAAATGGTCATGTCCGAAATTCTGAATTTTGGGAAATGAAGGATTTAGTTTTCGGTGTGTTCCATAGGCAAACTACTTTATTAAATGGCATTTATGAAAACCCGTTTTTATTATTATGCTTATTTTATGAAAATCCTTTAACTTTTCCAGCAGAAACTCTTAAAAAAATGATTTTTTAAATGGACTTGACTAGTTTTGAATCGAAGTAATGGACTTGACTATATTTGAAAAATATTCGGTGGGACTTGACTATTATTGAAAACTACTTGATGGGACTTGACCATTTTTGTCATTCACTATGTTAACAAGTTTTTAGGGCTGTCACAATATGTTGCGTGAAAATGAAATGAAATGAAATCAAAAAGAATTAATTATTGAAAACTCATATTTATTCAGTACAGCGTTAAAGTACACAATATTATAATGTTAATGTTTTTAAAAATGTTGTTCTACATACTGATACAACAACTCCATTTACCTTCTTTATAAAGTATTTAATAGACATATTTTTTGCCTTTCCAGTACCGGTTCGAATTCTTTTCCTTTGCGGTGTTATAGCTTTTGTAAATTTTTAAAATAAAACTGTCTTGGGATTTTTTTTCCAGAATTTCGAAATTTTTTGAATTGAAGTTGTTGATGTCCTGTAATCTTAGTGAGCAGCATTGAATAATGCATATTGCATATAAACAACTAATCAATATAAAAGTGAATATGTAGGTACATCATAATTTTTATACTTAGGTATATGTACATATTTACTTTTAAGTGACAACCCTATATTGAAATTACTAAGAAAAGTAGGGACTTTTTTTTCTTCGATATCTCTCTTTTCGAGGATTCCGGCTGTTGCTTTCTTTTTCTCGCTTGATGAGGCAGTACCTCTTCTCTAATATTCTCCATAATTTCTTCTTAAATATGTGAAAAAACAAGTATAAATCCTTAGTTTTTAAGAGCACTCTCAACACGTGTCTTCCGAGTCAACTGTCACAGAGTGTATGGTAATAAACAAGATGGCGGTTGTAAATCGAGTCACACTATTGGTCGGAACGGACCTGACTATATTTGAAACTCAACTGTTTAAAAAATGACCACTTTTGAAAATGAAGTAGTTTTATTACTGCTTATAAACAACAAATTCACGGATTTGACTATTTTTTAAATACATATACTAAATCTACCGAAAATACTGAATAAAACTACAATAAAATCCCAAAAAAGATAAATTTGGACTTGACCACTTTTGAATCTCACCTCCTGAAATATTAATTGAAATAAATTAATAATTGGTGAAAAGAAATGGTGTTTTCATTGGAATTTTCTTTAAAAATACATTAATAATAATCAATATGAATTTTCACAGTATTAATACACGAACAATACAAAATACAAAGGCTGTAAGTTGGAGGAGAATCATTTATTATACAGTTGGCACATTATCGACAGAAACAGTGATACACAACATTTCCTAATATCACAACACTTGACTAAACACTTAAAATTGCAGGACAAGCCTTCATGGGTGACCTCAAGGGGAGACTGGATTATACATGGGTGTTACATACATGATACATGGGTTAGAATATGAAAAGCAAATAACTATTTTTCCTGACCCAGGTGCTTTCATTATGCTGGTAAAAAGTTCTTTGACTTATAGGTTGGTATGAGGCTGACCACCCTTACTGTAATATATGTTTCACTTTGCAAATTTCATCTCGACTTTCATCACTCTCATGCATTCCCTTCTCATATTCTCACTCTGCATGTTTCAGTCAATTATAATCTCGCTTTTTCATCGATCCATTCTTTCCTCGGTCTTTCCTTTCTAAACTTAACTTTACCATTCTCTTTGTGCACTCTTTATATCAGCCATTCATCATCCATTCTTTTTAGAACCATTTCATTGTGCTCCTTTGTAGTTTCACTCTCATATTCTCATTTATCCTCATACGGTGCTATTCTTAGACATTTTAGTCGTCCATTAAGCCGATGCTTTGACAAACTAATGATGCCTGGGCTGGAAGTCTCATCACCATGGTCATTCTTACCTACCGACTTTTGGTAATATTTTTATAAAGACTAATCAGCTGTTCACTTGCGGCCATCTTGGATTGACAGGTCTTCATACAAATGCATCATTAGTTTGTCAAAGCGTGGGCTCAATGGACGACTGGACCGGTCTGTAGTCCAGTGGCAGCACTTCGGACTCGTAAATGGAAGGTTGTGGATTCAGATCCCGGCGGAGCACAAAAATATACCATTTATATTTCGAATGTGCTCTTCGCTGAGTTGAAAAATTCATACACCTTTACCAAAGACCGGTCACTGAAAGGTCCATCCAACCTAACAACAACTGGGTCTTGCTTGAGAATTGGCGCTTTCTACAGCGACGACCAAGCTCGCAGAGGGCTCTTGAGGTGTGATACACACAAAAACAGCTCTCACCAAATAAATCATCCTAATAATATTAATAATAATACGACTAAAATGTTTAAGAATAGCACCGTTAGAGTTTATACCACACTCATTTATAACCTATAACTTTAATGCAGAGTCTTGCAAGTCCCAATTAGCTGATTTGGGACGACTAGGCATTGAATACTGTCATGATTATGTACAACCTTAAAAGTAATAATCTTTGGTATGTTTATCACAAATATATAAATAAACACTCACTTACTTGCTAATGTATAACATAAATGGAGCCCCGAGCATACAAAATCGCATAAATCTCACCTCGATTCATACATTTTTTTGATCTACGCCAGTGGTGGGCAAACTTTCTGGTGGGTGCAAAGTGGCCCTTGAAAATGGCAGATATACCTACAGACACGACAGGGTACTGGAAATACTAAGGGAGAGTATAAGCCTAACAATTGCCAGAGCAACCAAAGGTTTGACAGGAGAGTCCATTGAAAAAATAAAATTTGTTAAGTCTGGAGAAAAGGGAGAGCGAAGGGCCAGGACCCAGACTTCCATTATAAAAAAGGCAAAGGACTGGAGGCTTGTGATGGATTCGACCACAGGACGATACATTTTCCCAGGAGAACTATGCACTACGGCTTTGAGACCCGACATAGTTCTATACTCAAATGAACTAAAGCAGGTACTCTTGGTTTAATTAACGGTGCCGTGGGAGATGAACATTCCTAAGAACCATGCCTACAAACTAAATAGGTTTAAAGGACTAGTGGATGAAATCACAAAGAATGGATATATCACAAGATTGTATGCAGTGGAGGTGGGAGCGAGAGGACTGCCAGCCAAATCGGTATATACTTTCCTTAAGGATCTGGGACTGAATAGATCCCAAAAAAATGGCTTTCTGGAAAGACTAACAAAGGCGGCCATCTCGGGATCATACCACATTTGGCTGCGAGATCTGAGAGCCCAGACACCTCTGGACATGCAATGTAGTAAATCGGACTTACATATTGGAAAGAAGGATGAGTTGGGAACGTTGTCATGACAAAAGGATCCTTAAACAACCAGAGACAGGTCGTAAGTCCTGTGACTCCCATCTCATCCTGAATCCGTGCGGCGGGCCTGAGTTTGGGTCTTGAATTTAAAAAAAATTAGAGACCTGACTCGGTGAGACCATGGGATGCTCAGTTATTTCACAAATAGGGGGCCAGAAAGATTAAAAAATTTCGGAGGGCCAGAATTATAGGTAAATAATAATAATAATATTAGGATGATTTATTTGGTGAGCGCTGTTTTTGTGTGTATCACACCTCAAGAGCCCTCTGCGAGCTTGGTCGTCGCTGCAGAAAGCGCCAATTCTGAAGCAAGACTCGGTTGTTGTAAGGTTGGATGGACCTTTCAGTGACCGGTCTTTGGTAAAGGTTTATGAATTTTTCAACCCAGCGAAGAGCACATTTGGAAATATAAATGGTATATTTTATGTGCTCCGCCGGGATTCGAATCCACAACCTTCCATTTAGGAGTCCGAAGTGGCGGTACACAGTGGCATACTTTTACCCACCTTGATGTATGGGAGCGAGGCCTGGACGGTGAATGAAAGTGAAATTAGTAAAGTCCATACTGTTGATATGGACTTTCTAAGAAGTATGATTGGGAAAAAACGGATTGACAGGATGAGGAATGATTTTGTAAGAGAAGAATGTGGTGCAAGAGAAAGTGTGAAAGTGAAGATTAAAAGAAGTTTGTTAAGATGGTTTGGGCATATGGAGAGAATGAATGAGGAAAGACTGACGAAGAAAGTATATGTTGGAAGAATAGATGGATGTCGTGGTAGAGGAAGACCGAGAAAGGTATGGATGGACCAAATATCCGAAATTGCGAACGAATGGAATATCCAGAGTCATAATAAAAGGAGAGCCTGTATGAAGAAGGTTATGACTCTGGAGGAAATGAAAGAAGTATGTAAGGACAGAAAGAAATGGCGGTTAATCTGTGATGTTAGCGGCTAGGGTTTTTTAAATTAAAATTTGTTTTCTTTTAGTTTTTGATGTCCATACATATGTAGTATAATTTAGTGATTTTAAAAATGTAATTTGTCATTATGTTCCTTGACTTACAGGTTGGTATGCGGCTGACGACCCATACTGTGCAAAAATGGTTCACTTTGCCAATGTCACCCCTGTCTCAGGGACGGACGGCAAGAGTTGCAGGGCTTATGTTCATTTGAGATGGGTTCTTATAATGTAGGTCCACATGCGGCATGTGTTAGCGCGAAATTATACATGTCTGCTTGTGGGAATGCACTTAATATAAATCTTAAATGATATATATCCTTGCAGCTTAGATTAGATTAGATTAGATGTAGTGTTGCCACTGGACTACGGACCGGTCCAAGAAAAAAAAAGCTAATTTATACTCCTGGACCGTCAAAATATAATTATCGCGGGCCATACACTACGAATTCATGCTCAAGGACCGTCGGCGGGCTGCATTAAATTTTATTCGCGGTCCACACTTTTACCGGTCCGTAGTCTAGTGGTTAACACTTCTGTCTCATAAATGGAAAGTTGTGGATTTGAATCCCGGCGGAGCACAAAAAATATACCAATTATATTTTCAAATACGGAGCGTATTTGAAAGTGTATTTGAGTAAGTGTATTTGAGTAAGGAGCTTACAGGCTGAAAAATTCATATTCCTTTACCAAAGACCGGTCACTAAAGGTCCATCCAGCTTTACAGCAACTGGATCTTGCTTGAGTATTGCCGCTTTGCAGCGACGACCAAGCTCGTAAACACCTCTACAGGACTAAAACAAGTGTCAAACACCCCTAGAGTCTCTGAAATCTAAGGAGTCTCCCGCACAGGATTTCTTAAAAAAAAAATTCAGTGTCAGACCATCCGGACGTCCCAGGATGCGGAAGTCCTGGGAGTAAGTCCTGGAGGATTGTGGTGAGGAAAGCACTGAGCCTTTAGGTAGAAAGTAAAGGTATTTCACTCACTTTCTTGTATTTTGTGTTTCTTTAAGTTGTGACGTCTGAATGCCGACAAGTGGGCTGTGTTGTAGTGGCATGGTTCACAGTAGTACGGCTTGTGCTCTGTGTGTGTCAGCTGATGATACTTGAGGTGTGACAAGCGGATTCCTCGGTAGCTACACAGCTCACAAGCGTACGGTTTAGTCCCAGTGTGGGTAAGCTTATGCGTTCTCAAATGTGACGGATAAGCAGTTTTAAAATCACACTGCGCACAGGTAAGAGGCTTTAGTCCAGAGTGAGATAATTTATGCGATTTTAAAGTAGAAGCACAATTAGTCTTATAATCACACAGGTCACACAAAAACGGCTTGTATCCCGTGTGTATTGCTTTATGAGCTTTCAAATGAGTGGAAGTGGTCGTTACAAACTCGCACTGATCACATGAGAACGGCTTGTCTCCCGTGTGAACTAATTGATGACATTTTAAAGTGGCAACACGTTTAGTTTTAAAATCGCACAGCTCGCAACCAAAGAACTTTTCATCAGAGTGTATTATTTTGTGAGAATGTAAATGTGACAGCCTAGCTCCTCTGTAATCGCACTGGTCGCACGCAAATTGTTTAGGTCCAGTGTGTGTCACTTTGTGTGCTTTTAAAAGGGCCAATGATGTAGTTTTATGATCGCACCGATCGCACACAAATGGGGCACATGTGGTGTGAATCAGGGTGTGATTTTGTAGATTGGAAAGCCGTGTTGTTTTGTATGTACACTGGTCACAGGCAAATGGTTTGCTGCCCGAATGCTTGAACTTGTGATACTCCAGGTTAGAGAGATGCTTGGCTTGGAAATCGCACTGATTGCAGGCAAACGGTCGCTCCCCATTGTGTTTCCGTCGATGTCGTGTTAAGTTGGCTTTGAATCTGGTCGTGTAAGGACACTCTTCACAGGCATACGACTCTGCTTCTATGGCAGTTGAGTTGTCCTGTAGCTCTGTTGAGGCGGCTGGCCCGCTCTCCGAGGTTGTGTGTCTATGATGGTGGCTTTTGCTTGTCCCCAACACACCAACACACTCACAGCTCTCATCTGGAAATACAACACATGGTAGAATAAAGTAACACACCAACACACTCACAGCTCTCATCTGGAAATACAACACATGGTAGAATAAAGTAACAGACCAACACACTCACAGCTCTTATCTGGAAATACAACACATGGTAGAATAAAGTAACACACCAACACACTCACAGCTCTCATCTGTAAGTACAACACATGGTAGAATAAAGTAACACACCAACATACTCACAGCTTTTATCCGGAAATACAACACATGGTAGAATAAAGTAACACACCAACACACTCACAGCTCTTATCTGGAAATACAACACATGTTAGAATAAAGTAACACACCAAAACACTCACAGCTCTCATCTGGAAAAACAACACATGGTAGAATAAAGTAACACACTCACAGCTCTCATCTGGAAATATAACACATGGTAGAGTAAAGTAACACACCAACACACTCACAGCTCTCATCTGGAAATACAACACGTGGTAGAATAAAGTAACACACCAACACATTCACAGCTCTCATCTGGAAATACAACATCTGGAAATTCAGCCAGCAGAGGAGAGAACTGTCCTCCGCCAGCTGAAAACACCCAACTCTAAAGGCTCTCTGTAGGAGCACGCTTTCTTCAGAAGTTATGGATTTCCTGTCCAGCCCTTCTCCAACATTCCTCCCAGTTTCCAACCTTCCTGCAATTGGGCATTGTCCTGGAAACTGTGGAAACATCCTTGGGAGCAATCTGAAGGATGTCCAACCTTGCCTCGGCTGATCCTGCTCCTGCACCAGGCCACAATGATCCCTACAGGATCAATCAAGCACTTGCAACAACATGCCCGCCGAAGGTCTACGGGAACAGATTGTGGTCCGCACTCGTAGCCTTGAGCTAAGTGCAAGACTGGGAACAAGAGGGTGCAGAAGCAGAATTGATACCTCAGGAGATCCTTGAGAAAGAGAATGGCGGTACACAATGGCGTATTGTTACCGACGTTGATAAATAATAATATTAGGATGATTTACTTGGTGAGCGCTGTTTTTGAGTGTATCACCTCAAGAGCCCTCTGCGAGCTTGGTCGTCCCTGTAGAAAGCGCCAATTCTCAAGCAAGACCCAGTTGTTGTAAGGTTGGATGGACCTTTCAGTGACCGGTCTTTGGTAAAGGTTTATGAATTTTTCAACTCAGCGAAGAGCATATTTGAAATATAAATGGTATATTTTTGTGCTCCGCCGGGATCCGAATCCACAACCTTCCATTTACGAGTCAGAAGTGTTGCCACTTCGGACTACGGACCGGTCCAAGATGCCAACGACACGCAGTGTACCTGAGCTGTAACCCATCCAAGTACTGTCCGCGCCCAATGTTGCTTAACTTCGGTGATCTATGGGAACCGGTGCTTTCAACATGGTAACGTCGTTGACAAAACTGATGTATGGAAGTGAAGCATGGATAGTGAATGATAGCGAAATGAGTAAAGTATGTACCGTGGAAATGAAGCATTTGAGAGGCATGACAGGAAAAACTCTGAAGGATAGAGTTAGGAATGAATGGGAAAGTTAAGGTACAAAAGAATAAAATGAGATGGTTTGGGCATGTGGAAAGAGTGAATGATGATAGACTGACAAAGTATATATACAAAGAAAGTGTGAAAGGAAAAAGAGGAAAGGGACGACCGAGAAAAGTATGGAGTGATCAGATTAAGGATATTGTGAAAGAATGGGATATACAAAGTGAGCGTAAAAGAAGAAAATGCATGAAAAAGGTGATGGATATGAATGAATTGAAAGATGTATGTAAGGATAGGAAAAAATGGAGGCAGCTCTGCAGAGGCTCTGGCCACCACGCGCGAGCGGTTCGTACATACAATGGATTCACCGAATCCCCCTCAAGGTGTTAATGTATGGGAAATGATATTATATATTTTGCTCAAGAGCATCGTATTTATACAGCGGCGATTACAAACATCTTTATTATTGTTATACTTTTTACATCTAGCTATCGAGCGTAAGCGAGACATTATAATTATGAATACGTCTTATTCTTCCTTCATGTATTAGTTTGCATTGACTTTTTAATGCACGGCCACGGTGTTCAATATTTTTGTTCTTTGAAAAATAAAAATATGGATCCATCTTGTTCTCAGGTTATTGATTCAAATAGTAGATGTGACTGTTTAATTGAATCATTGTTACGTAAAAGTTTTTTGTCTAGACAATTTGCAGAAAAAAAACCAATAGTGGATACTGGAAAACCAACTCCAGTTTTAAAAATTACCAGCAAGAATAAATTGTTTGTAAGACATTTCCAAAACTCAATATGTGGGAGAATGAAGATGTATGCAAGAGATGGAAGGATTATTTTGAAGAGATCTCTGGTCAGGGTGAAAGAAGAAGCTATGCTAAAATGAACGACGAGAATAAACTAAGAATTATGAAAGAAGAATTGAATGTCTGTATTAGAAGTCTGAAAAACGGGAAATCAGCTGGGATCGATGGCATAAATGGTGAAATGATGAAAGTAGGAGGGGAATGCGTGTTAGAATGGATGTTTGCATTGTGTAAACTTTGTGTGAAAGCTGGAGTGGTACCGATGGACTGGAGGAAGGCAGTCATTGTCCCTATTTACAAAGGTAAGGGGGACAGAAAAGACTGTCAGAACTTCAGACCAATCAGTCTACTCAGTATACCAGGGAAAGTTTTTTGTAAGGTGATAATTAAGAATGTGATTCTGACTACTGGTGGAAGGGTTTCCGATATACAGTCCGGTTTTATGACCGGTAGAGGCTGTGTTGACCAGATTTTCACTCTACGACAACTTGTTGAAAAACAGCTGTCGGTGAGGGGAAGACTGTTCACGGCCTTTGTAGATCTAGAGAAGGCTTTCGACTCAGTGGACAGAGGTATGTTGTGGGATGTTCTGAAAGAATATGGAGTGAATGGGGCTCTCCTAAATGCGGTGCATGCAAACTATGAAAATAGTATGGCATGTGTTCGTATTGATGGCGAGTACAGTGAATGGTTTGAAGTTTTTAAGGGTGTAAGGCAAGGATGTGTGATAAGTCCATGGCTATTTAACATAGTCATGGACAAGTGTGTCCGAGATGCTAGGCTTGATGATTGTGGATTAATGATAGGAGAGAGCAAAGTGAGTGTTCTACTGTATGCAGACGATGCGGTCCTTGTCTCTGACTCAGCAGTGGAACTACAAACAATGCTCTCTAGACTGAACGAAGCTTTGAAAGATAATCATCTGAAATTGAATGCAAGTAAGACGAAAGTTCTGATTTTTGAAAGAGATGATGAAAATATGAACTATGAGTTTAAAATAAATGGAATGAATGTTGGAATTGTCGAGGAATTTGTATATCTGGGAAGTAAGTTTGAAAAAGATGGAAGAATGACAGGTGAATTTGAAAGAAGAATAATGAAGGGAAGGTGTGTACTGGGTGCCACCGCTGGTATAGCCAAAAACCAAAACTTATCGAAAAATGTTCGATTGGCGGTACACGGTGGTATACTAGTGCCCACTTTGATGTACGGAAGTGAAGCTTGGACGATGAATGAGAGTGAAATTAGTAAAGTCCATACGGTCGAAATGGACTTTCTAAGAAGTATGATTGGAAAAAAACGGATGAAGATAGGGTGAGGAATGAATCAGTGAGAGAAGAATGTGGTGCAAGGGAAAGTATAAAAGTAAAAATCAAAAGGGGTTTGTTAAAATGGTTTGGACATATGGAAAGAATGAATGACGAAAGACTGACGAAGAGAGTGTACGCTGCAACTATGAATGGAAGCCGTGGTAGGGGAAGACCGAGGAAAGTATGGATGGATCAAATTTCCGAAATAGCGAATGAATGGGATATTCAGAGTCATAACAAAAGGAGAGAGTGCATGAAAAAGATTATGACTCTGAATGAAATGAAAGAAGTATGTAAGGACCGAAAGGAATGGCGGTTGATTTGCAACAATGGCGGCTAGGGCATTAATTCTAAGTGTAATATTAAGTTTAATTTTAATTTTACTTTATTTTAATTTTAATTTGTAATGTGTCTCATTATGAATTTCTGTAAATCATTTATAATTTTTTGTGCTCCTTGACTGATAGGTTGGTACGAGGCTGACCACCCGTGCTGTAAAAATCGGTTCACTTTTGCCAATGCCACCCCGGTTCAGGGAACGGCGGCAGGAGTTGCAAGGTTTATGTCCATGTGAGGTTTTCTTTATTTGTATGCACACATGCAGAATGTGTAGGCGCGAACCTACATGTGCCTGTCTGTAGGCATGCATTTCATATGAGCCTTAAATGCTTACATATCCTTGCAGCTTAGATTATAGATTATAGATTATAGAATATATTCAAAAGTCTCCTGTCCTTAAAGGAGAAGTCAACCTTTCACGATGCTGTAATCGACGACTTTATGAAGAAAGAACGTAGAATTGAGCTCAAGTATAAAGTAAATGAATATCAGGTGAGTCATTTTTACAATAAAAATGTAAATTGTTTATTGAAATCATTAAAATGTTATCAGGGAAATGTTCGCACAAATGTTAATTTCAGACTTTCGGAGCAGAGCGTTTATTTGGATATCTTTTTAGTTACAGCTGTAAAATACAATAAGTATGTGCATTTCATTTGTTGGCTAACAATTATTTTTATATAGGTAGGTATTTGAATGTATGTTTTTCTTCAGCTTCCCATGGGGAACAGATCACGGACCGCCACTGCTGGCCACCCCTAGCAGAATGGCGACAGAGTTACAGTTAAAGTACAGTTACAGTATAGAATTTGTCCCATACTATAATCCGAACACCCCGTTATTTCGAACCCTCCTGTGTTTTTAGGGGTTCGAATTAATGAGGCTCTGCTGTATTCAAACATGGCAAAACTCTACATATTTCTGTTAAAAAAAGCGATGTTTCTCACATAACCTTTGTATTTTTACAAGGAAGAGAAATTCCTTGACTGATAGGTTGGTACGAGGCTGACCACCCGTGTTGTAAAAATCGGTTCACTTTTGCCAATGCCACCCCGGTTCAGGGAACGGCGGCAGGAGTTGCAAGGTTTATGTCCATGTGAGGTTTTCTTTATTTGTATGCACACATGCAGAATGTGTAGGCGCGAACCTACATGTGCCTGTCTGTAGGCATGCATTTCATAT
Organism: Agapetus fuscipes; assembly: GCA_951799405.1. NCBI lineage: Eukaryota > Metazoa > Arthropoda > Insecta > Trichoptera > Glossosomatidae > Agapetus > Agapetus fuscipes. The sequence continues at coordinate 9,135,093 of OX637351.1, read as the reverse complement.
GAGCCTTAAATGCTTACATATCCTTGCAGCTTAGATTATAGATTATAGATAGGTTGGTTTTACCGTGTCTGTCTAATGGTTTACAAAGCTGTCAATGGTACGGCTCCTTCATACTAGTCTGGCATGTTCTCACCCGTTGAAATAGATTTGAGACGCCAAACGCTCAGATTTGCGGGGTGTGGGGTGGATGACCTAGTCTAGCCGTTACGTAGACATGCACTAATTTTGGGGACCGTGCTTTCCAGTTTGCAGGCCCAATGGAGTGGAACAGACCATCGCCTAACATGAGGAAGGCAGAAACTGTTGGTGTCTTTAAATGAGCACTAAAAACGCATCTTTACAAAAAATCTTATCTGTGATTTGAGAGGGCCCTTGAGGTGTGACACACACAAAAATGGTGCTCTTTAATTATGTATATCTTCTAAATAAATTATCCTTGTATATGAAGCTGACCACCCATACTGCAAAAATTGTTTCACTTTGCTAATGTCACCCCTGTTTCAGGGAAGGTCGGCAAGAGTTGCAGGGCTTATCTTCATTTGAGATTGGGTTTTTATATTGTAGGTCCACAAGCGGCATGTGTTAGCGCGAACTTAGACGTTGCAGGGCTTATCTTCATTTGAGATTGGGTTTTTATATTGTAGGTCCACAAGCGGCATGTGTTAGCGCGAACTTAGACGTGTCTGATTGTGGGAATGCATTTAATATTAATCTCAAATGATATATGTCTCTGCAACTGTCAACGTCAATACCATGTTGAAAGCACCGGTTCTCATCAGATCACCGAAGATAATAAGCAACATTGGGCGCGGATGCTACCTGGATGGGTGACCGCTCAGGTACACCGCGTGTCGTTGGCATTTCTTGGACCGGTCCGTAGTCCATTGGCAACACTTCGGACTCGTAAATGGAAGGTTGTGGATTCGGATCCCAGCGGAGCACAAAATATACCATTTATATTTCCAAATATGCTCTTTCCTGGGTTGAAAAAAATCATTAAACCTTTACCAAAGACCGGTCATTAAAAACGCCCATCCAGCCTTACAGCACCTGGGTCTTGCTTAAGTATTGGCACTTTGTAGCGACGACCAAGCTCATACACCTCTGCGGCACTACAACAAGTGTCATAGACCCCTAGAGTCTCTAGAATCGAGTCTCCCGCACAGGATTTCTTAAAAAAATAGAAGAGAGCCGCCCTTACGCCAATCACTTCACTTGAAGTGGGGGATTCCTAGATTCTTGTCAGGTTCTCAGTTCTTGTGAAGGCTGACTAAACCATGCCGGTATTTTGATTTTGGGTTTCAAATAAACACCGAAACAACCTTAGTCCTCTGACATGGAACGCAAGCGTTGTCCCAGCAGAGCTGTCGGTCCGGCTGAGCTAAGTGTGAAGTGTTGCTCACCGTCTGCTCCCCGAGACCACTCTTCAGGCTCCAGCTTGACGCCCCCCTGCGTGAGGGGCACCTCCCAGCAGCTCTCCTCTTCCTCTTCCTCACCCTCACAGCTCTCCAACTTGACTTCCTCCATTGAGGCCCAGAGCTCCACACAGTGAAGACAGCCTCAACTTCACCTCAGCTCGTCAAGCAGTTGTCAAACTGGAGATCCGGCTCAAAGCTCAATAGATCCAGATCCGCCTCTGAAATTCGGACAGTCTTCTTCTTTTTTGTGGCGAACTCTCGTGTAGAGCAGAGAACCAGCGTCATGTTAATTTATTGTAGGGGAGGTAACTTGCACCTGCATGCGCTCAAAATTCTTTTGATCTATAGAAACTAGCAGAGGAACTGACACAAAAAGATGGATGTGCAAAAAACTAGAGTAGTATTTGCAATAGTGAGGAATTTGACTAGTTAAACCTATTTATTTTTGCAGGTTAGGGGACTGGCCTTACGCCAACCACTTCAGTTGAAGTGGTGGTTTCCCAGCCCCCGAGAGGGCTGGTACTCATTTTTATTAAAGACTGAGTAAGCCTTGCCGATATTTTATTTTGGGGTTTGAAATAAACACTGAAACGGGAAATCATTTCTGACACCCTCGGCGGGATTCGAGCTCGAGCTCACGGCATGGAATGCAAGCACTCTACCAACTGAGCTATCGACCGGACCGGATCGAGGAAAATATCGATATTAAAAACAAATCGATATATTTTGCCCATCCCTACCCTAAGTGAGCCGGATCTTACATGTCGGCGCTCACAACTGACAATTGCTGCTGTGGAATTTACTTTGCCTAATGTGAGCTTAGTATTACTTTGCCATGATTAGTAAACATGGACTGTAAAAATATACAGATAAAGCGAGAAGTGTGCGACGTGGAGGAACAGTACTGGGAGGTTCCCGTGGACGCTGCTGCAGGAGTGAAGGCAGAATGTGGAATAGACGTCGTGGAGGGCGACGTGAAGGTGGAAGCGAAGGACAGGATTAAACAAGAGGAAGAGAGCTGTGCGGGAGTTGGTGATCCTCTCAATATAAAGCTAGAAGACTCGCCAGGTGGCGGGCGGGAGACCAAGACCCAAGGTGACCATGAACTATAATCTAAGTTACTTGACTTATAGGTTGGTAAGTGGCTGACCACCCATGCTGTAGAAAATATTTCCGATTTCCAATGCCACCCCTGTTTCAGGGAAGATCAGCAGGAGTTGCAGGGTGTATGTCGATTTGAGATTTGGTTTTTATGTTGTAGGTCCACATGCAACATGTGTTAGCGCAAACTTATTCGTGTCTGCAGTTCTTATGAAGGTTGAGTAAACCTTGCCGATATGTTATTCTGGATTTGAAATGAACACCGAAATGTGAAATCATATCTGACAGCCTTGATGGGATTCAAGCCTGAGCTCTTGGCATGGAATGCAAGCACTCTACCAACTGAGCTATTGAAGGGGAAACAAAAGGCAATTACATCTGACAACCTAATAGGGAATCCAACCCATCCCTCTAGCTTTGAATGCAAACTTACTACCTACTGAGCTATCGACCAGATTTAACTATCAAGTGATGCCAGTTTCAGTAGTTCTTATCCACTCCGCCTACAGCACTTAAACTTCTTCTTTTTCATTGAGTTAGACGTTACTCTATTTTTGCCATGTGGCAGGTGTTATTTACTCCACCGCTCCATCATTACTCTCCATTAGGTCGGCCAGTGAGAAGCTTTTTGGGCAGGCCGAGCAAATCCGAAGATGATCTATGGACTGTTGGACTCCACATTGGTAGAGTGTGATGACATCAAAAATTGTAATTAAATTTAAATTCCCACAGAGCATAAAAAAGTCCCCTCTACCAGGTTGAAATGTGTATGTGCCTATACCAAAAACTGGTCACCAAAGGTCCATCTAGCCTAACAGCAACTGGGTCTTGCTTGATTATTGGCGCTTTCTCTAGGGACGACATAGCTTACAGAGGGCTCTTAAGGTGTGATTCTTACAAAAACCGCGCTTGCCAAATAAATCATCTTAATATTTATTATTAATTAAATAAAACACTGTTTCAATTCACTTTTATATTCTTTTAATTTTGTCTAACGTTTTCGCCTAACAAGGCATCATCAGGACAATGACAAATCAAATTAACAATTAAATTCTCTTCTTCCTCATCTCCCTTCACATCATTTAGAAAATATAATTATTTAGGTATAAATTTAAAGTCAAAATTAAATAAAAAACAAATATAAATGTTTAACTAAAATTGTAAAATGTATAATAAAATTGTAAAATGTTTAGGTATAAATTAAAATTAAATGAAACAAATATAAATGTTTCACTAAAAATGTATAATAAAATTGTAAAAGTCTGTAAACCACCAACCCCTTAAAAATATTTTAATATTTATTTATTTATACTTAAATCAAGTGTTTTGTTTACAGACTATGCAAGTCCTGAATGTGAATCCTGTCCAGAGATAAGGAGCAACAAGCTCTCCAGCCTCACAACTCAAGAGAGCGATCCATCCACCTCAATAGAGCTACAAACCACCAACATCAGAAGGATTTCCTGTAAAGACTGTGATTACACAACTAAGTTCAAAACAAACCTGACCCGGCATAGACGGAAGCATGCAAAAGAAAACCTTACATGTGATCAGTGCGGCTTTAAAGCTGAAACCTTGTCACATTGGAAAACACACAAGCTAACTCACTCTGAAGAAAAAACTTACTCCTGTGATCAATGTGAATATAAGACTGCACAGTCGGGCACCTTGAAAAGGCACAAATTTAAACACACCGCGGATAAACCGTTTGCTTGTGATCAGTGTGATTATAAAACATCAAGAGTAGTGTATTTAAAAAACCACGAATTCACACATACTGGCCGTAAACCATTTGCTTGTGATCAGTGTGATTACAAAGGAACCCAATTGTCATATCTGAAAATACATTTATTGACGCATAAGGAAGATAAGCCATTTGCATGTGACAAGTGTGATTACAAAGCAAAAACAAGCTCGTATTTAAAATTGCATAAATTAACACATATGGGACATAGGCCATTTGCTTGTGATCAATGTAGTTTCAAAGCGATCACTGCGGCAAATTTAAAAGCACATAAAATAATACATGCTGAAGAAAAACCATTTGCTTGTGATCAGTGTGATTATAAATCATCTCGGGCAGCATATTTGAGAAACCACAAGCTGACTCATGCTGACCTGAAACCTTTTGTTTGTGACCAGTGTGAGTATACGGGAACGCAATTGTCGCAATTTCAAAAACACCAATTAATACATGCTGGACATAAGCCATATGCTTGTGACCAGTGTGATTATAAAGGAAGAAAAAAAACACTTTTGAAAATACACAAATTAAATCACACGGGGGATAAACCATTTGCTTGTGACCAATGCAATTTTAAAACAACAACTTTGGCATACTTAAAAACACATAAACTGACACATACTGAAGAAAAGCTGTTTGCTTGTGACCAGTGTGATTTCAGATCGTCTCTTCCAGCTTATTTAAGAAATCACAAATTATTACACTCAGCACCCAGACCATATGTTTGTGAGCTGTGTGATTATAAAGGGAAAAAATATTCGCATTATAAAAAGCACAAATTAACCCACGGCAAACAAAAAGTGTTTTCTTGTGACCAATGCGTTTATAAAACAGAGAAGGTGATGGATTTAAAAGCCCACAAATTCATTCATGATGTACATAAACCGTTTGCGTGTGATCAGTGTGGTTTCAGAGCCATGAAAATTTACAATTTAAAAAGACACATGCTGTCACACAGTGAGGATAAACCATTCGCTTGCGATGAGTGCGATTATAAAGCTGTGCAATCAGCACATGTAAAAATACATAAACTGACTCACATTGGACATAAACCATTCTCTTGTGATCAGTGTGATTACAAAGCAACTAAAGCATTGTATTTGAATAGACACAAATTAATCCATTTAGAAATAAAGCCATTTGCCTGCGATCAGTGCGATTATAAAGCTGCTAAAGTAAGTTACTTAAAATCTCACAAACTAAAACATACAGTTAAACCCTCAGATTAGATCCTCTGTCCATTTCTTTAATTCTGTTTAAAACGCAAAGCAACTAAGCTACACAATATATAGTGTAACTTCTCGCCTGCGTTATCCCCGAAGGGGTCGCATGTGGCGCTTCAGGACCTATTTATTTTTACAGGTAAGGGGGGCGGCCTCACACCAACCACTTTCAGTTGAAATGGGGGTTTCCCAGCTCCCGGGGGGGCTGGTTCTCATTTCTTGTGAAGGCTGAGTAAACCTTTGAGATCGAACCCTTGCTCTCGGCATGAAATGCAAGCATTCTACCAATTAAGCTATCAACCTTTTTACAAGCTTTATCGTCGTTGCTACAAAGCGCCAATTCTCAAGCAAGACCCAGTTGCTGTAAGGCTGAATGGACCTTTGGTGACCGGTCATTGGTAAAGGTTTTATGAATTTTTCAACCCAACGAAGAGCAAATTTGAAAATATAAATGGTATATTTTTTGTGCTCCGCCGGGAATCGAACCCACAACCTTCCCATTCAGAGTCCGAAGTGTTACCACTGAACTACGGACTGTTTGAATTTGTTATTATATCTTATCAATTATGGGCGAAAAAGACAGCAGGTCAGAGAGCCCCGTTAGTCCGCACCCTGCCTAATCCGTTGATTGCGGTATTGCGTAAGTATTGCGTTGATCCGTTGATTACGATCTCACACCCAGGAATTAAGATAATCAGCCATGCTGAGGCTGTGGAGGCATTCAACAAATGCATTCAATGGGCTTACGAAAACCGCGTGTCAAGTCAGGACACATTGTTGCTGCGGTGATTGTGAAATAATGTTTTTTACCAAAAAATTGCCAGATCAAAGCAAAAGTCAATGCTAGATTTTCTTGTTCCAAAGTAGTATGCACAAGGAAATGTGTAGGACAATATAAAATATTTGTTACTTTTTTTTTCATTTGAATTTTGATTTAAGATTGCTTAAATAAATAAAACACAAACAAATCACAATCTTTTATTTTTCACCTCCATAGAATTTGTCTCATACTATAATCCGAACACCCCGTTATTTCGAACCCTCCTGTGTTTTTAGGGGCTCGGATTAACGAGGCTCTACTGTACTGTGGGACTGTGTTGTAAACCAAAATAATAAAACTCTGTGAGATTTGTCTGTGTGATTTATTTCATGCTTTCATGGGACATAATAATATGTAACTTGCAATCCTGATTCCTAATAGGGGAAAGTAGTGTCTCCTCCTGCCAGGATATGCTGGGCAAACAACATTAAGGCTGACGCCGAAGTTCTAGGAGTGAGGGGACCTTAGAGGGAAGCAGCTCAAGCCAGAGAGTCCTGGAGGGTTGTGGTGCGGGAGGCAAACAAACTAAGTTACACATATAATGTAACTTCTTGCCTGTGCTATCCTCGAAGGGGTCACACATGGAGATATATCTTTTTACAGGTAAGGAGGCCGGGCGCACACCCACTTCCAGCTAGCTTGTTTGTCAAAGCGTGGGCTCAACGGATGACTAAAATGTCTAAATAGCACCATTAGAGTCTCTGAAATCTTGGGAGTCTCCCGCACAGGATTTCTTAAAAAAAATCTTAAGTTCTATATATTTTCAACCCTGAGAGCATCCTTCTGTTTCCATAGGACCTCAAACATTGATTTTTTTCATGTGAAACTTTACAGAGACTTGAGTTAAAGGATTGCGGTGACGCTCAAACAGTATTTGTTTCAGGAATTTATCTGGGCTCATCTCACCTCAAGAATATCGGTAATATTTGTAAGAAAACCTGTCAATCCAAGATGGCCACAAGTGAACAGCAGATCTTTCGTCATACAGGTAAGAATTACCGTGGTGATGAGACTTCCAGCCCAGACTGGTAAGTTAACCTTGTGGAACTGTGACCCGTATCATCATTTTCTTAAGTGGCTGTGACGATAAGTTTCCACAAAACTTTGTGACCGGTCTGTAGTTGGATTCCCGGTAGGACAGGAAACAATGTCATTTTGTGGCCTTGCAGTGATCTATCACAAAAGGGCACTATAAATATTGTATTATTTTTTATTTTCAATAATATGCTCTTCGCTACAGTGGAGCCGCTGAGAGAATGAATTTGACAGTTAAAAAAAAATTGTTTTCTAATTTATTTAACTTTTCATTTGACCCAAAATTATAACAAATATGTCCATTTACCATGATGATTTATTTTTAAAGATAATTATGCGTTAGAAGGACATTTTTTATTCGGTTTAAAATTAATGTAAATTCTTCAAAGTTACATCCTTCATACTATTACGACCTGTCAGAAATTCATTCTCTCAGCGGCTCCACTGTAGGTTGAAAAATTCATTGTCTTACCAAAGACAGGCCACCAGTCCATCCAGCCTTACAGCAACTGGGTCTTGCTTATTTGGTCGGCGATGACAAAACTCACAGAGGGTTCTTGAGGAGTGATTCCACAAAAACAGTTCTCACCAAATAAATCATATAATATTAATTCTTTCTATATAAAACTTCAAAGGACAAAGTAATACTTTTTGAAACACTGTTTTTATTTCACTTGTTTATTTTATTACTCCTTTATAAAATAATAAAGGAGTGAAATAAACTCTGTTCTTTGAATTTTTATAAAGAAAGAATTAACAATGAATTACAAAGCATAAAAAATATTATAAAATTAATTTACGGTTTATTTTGTAAATGAAAAAATGTTGCTTTTATTAAAAATATATATTTCATCAGCATGTAATATTTATAACAAATTACAAGACATAGAAATGATCGTACAAGCACCTTCTTTCCTCGCACAATTCAATGTTTCCAAAACCCGCTATCTCATCTTACTTAAAACATTTTTTATCATATTTTTGTCAAGTCATAAGCACTCTTAACACATGTGTATTTTTTTTGTCAACTTGTCAGTCAATGGCTACTTCCAAAGTCTTTCATCGCAGACATAAAAATTACGTTGACATAACAATCACTTTTTTCGGGCTATGTAGCCATGGCCTGGTTGATTCTTTCCGGACAGTTTTGCCCATTGCTCCGATGGGCATTATCAGCAGTTGGCTAGTCACTGTGATCTTCTCACAAGATCTGGTGTTCTGGAACAACGCTGGCCTTTGGTTTAGTTTTGTTGTATTTACAGTGAGAAATCAAACCACCATTGCTGTGCGCGGACTCAGATGTGCTTGCAATTTGATTGGCCCGCAATGACGTCAGCGAGTCACAAGGAATTCTATTGGTCTGTACTGGCGCAGGCGTGCTGTGTTCGTTTTCATTGGATGTGAAGGTACCGTCCACATTGAAATTATTATTTGGTGGTCTTTTCAACTAGACCACGGCTACATAGCCCGAAAAAAAGTGATTCTTATGTCAACAAAAACCGGCTGTGAAAGTTTCAATATACAATTAAAAATTACGATTTCTCAAAGTCATTTGCAAGTGGAGATAGCGAACTTTCAAAACAGATAACACATTCATTTCATTCATTCATTCATTTCATTTATGTAAATTGCGTATTGAGTTATAATATTAGTGGAGACAAACTAGCTTAAGGAATGGAAACATACTGTGAGACAAACCTGTCAAACACCATAGAATACTGAACACCATAGAACAAAATCATGTTTTCTTGCTTTTTCCATCTTGAGTTTTGACACCCAATACTTACAAATGACATTATATCTTTATATTGCCATTTTTCTTTATAAATTGAAAAATAAATATTCACAGACCATTTAACAATTGCAATACATGAGTATGATTTCCATGCAAATATGACATTTTATATCTGTTTCAACCTACTTACGAAAGTTGTCATTAGTAAGAAAGAGAACAAAGAACTTCACAGTTGCATTTCCATGTGTACAAAAAAACTCGAGCGAATGTAAAAATGTTTCTAAAAAGGTGGCAGCATTGCTGCGTGTGGCAGTATTACCGGAGCAGTCCGAACGTAGACGCATGCAGTATAAATCTTGTGATCGATAAAATTGATGAATTTTAAAGGAAAAATGCATTATTTTAAGACATTATAGCATGTGTTGTAATTGGGTATCAAAACACAAAATGGATAAAACAAAAAAACATAAAATTTGACATGTAAAAACATGTTTTGTATGACTACCTACACAACTGAATTGTTTGACAGGACTGAGACAAAAGTGGTAGATAATATGTATCAATGCAGTAAGTTAGTTTCTGCTCCTTTATATTATTACTCAATGGAAATCACCAACTCATCATCATTCACAACATCAAGGACACAATAGAAAACAAATGTTTCGCCAAATAAAGTCTATATCACAGATAACGCATCTGTGCAACAGAGAAAACATGGCTCATAGTAACAACTGCTCTGTCACTGCTCCACTAGGGGTGGCCAGAGCTTTTCCACTTTTCCCCATCTCCGCACATTTTTTCAATTCATAAATTTATAGGTACATCTCCAACTCGAGTCAAATAGAACTAAAAGTAGCCAGCTAGCTTTCTTTTTTTGAAAATGATTTAAATATATAGCCACCTATAAGGTGAAACTGAATAAGTGCTGATTCATTGATTTGAGAAATTGTAGATATAGCATTTATTTAATAGGGGATGTCCGGTCGATAGCTCAGTTGGTAGAGGGCTTGCATTCCATGCCGTGAGCTCGGGTTCGAGTCCCGCCGAGGGTGTCAGAAATGATTTCCTGTTTCGGTGCTTATTTCAAACCCCAAAATAAAATACGAGCAAGGTTTACTCAGCCTTCACAAGAAATGAGATCCAGCCCCCTTGGGAGCTGGGAAACTCCACTTCAATTGGAGTGGTTGGCGTAAGGCCAGCCTTCTAACCTGTAAAAATAAATAGGTTCCATTCACCACATGCGAACCCCTTCGGAGATAACGCGGCAAGAAGTTACACTATATGTGTAGCAAAGTTGTGTTTAGTTGCGAGTTGCCACGATAAAAGTGCATTTATCTGAGAAACTCATGTTAACTTAGTTTGTCACTTATTCAATTTACCTTTAAGGTACCCATATGGAACAACAACACCTTCTCTCAGGGTCAGTCTCCCCTCCACTGACCCACGCCCTGTATATCCATCCCATCCGGGGATGTGTCACAGGACTCGCATGCAAAAGTTATGTGAGATGCGAGTGGCAGAAGTGAAGCTACACTATGGAACAACAGGAAACATTTCCATGTTTTTATGCAGCAAATTTAAAGAATGCAACCAAACTTCACTTGAGTGCAACCCTCGTACCCTGGTGTCGCCAAAGGAGTCGCATGTCGGGTATGCCACTCATTTATTTTCACAGATAAGCCTAACACCAACCTTCTTCACTTGAAGTGGGGGTTTCCCAGATTCTGAGAAGGCTGGTTCTCATTTCCCGTAAAGGCTAAGTTAACCTTACCCATTATTTTGAGCGGGAAATCATTTCTGACACCCTTGGTGTGGATCAAACTCTAGACCTATGGTTATAAATAAAATCCATACCAGCAAATAACCATTATAAATAAATTCCATATCACCAAATTAATGATTTAATTTCATAGATTTTTACTTCATTTTTATGTCTATCTATTAGAGTGACTCAATGAAAGTTACTTTTCAATTGACGTATCATCCGAGATCTGGGAAGGAGTCACTTCTTGAGATTGAGAGCTCGGAGTTTGAGATTCTATAAAATGGCACAGTCTATGAGATTTCAAACAGTCCAAGCGTTTAGCTTTGTAACCACACAAGTCACACGGAAAAGGCCTCTGTCCCGTGTGAGATATTTGATGTCTTTTTAAATGAGTGAGACGAGCGGCTTTATAAGGACACTGGTCACACTCAAACGGCTTCTCATCACTATGAATCAGCTTGTGAGCTTGCAAATGAGTTGATCTTATAGCTCTATAATCACACTGATCACATATGTAAGGTCTGTTTTCATCATGCGTCAGTTTGTGGGCTTTAAATCGCGCCCACGAAATATTTTTAAAATCACACTGATCACAGACAAACGGCTCGGTGTGCGTCAACGCATGAATCTTCATAAGCTTCATCCGCGACGCCCGGAAATCGCAGTGCTTACACTCATATGGCTCCAGCGCTCCGTGCGTTAATTTATGCGTTTTCAAATGCGTCGATCGAATAGCTTTATAATCGCACTGATCACAAGCAAACGGTTTCTGTCCCGAATGTATCAACTTATGAGTCTTCAAATGCGTCGAACGGGAAGCTTTATAATCGCATTGATCGCAATGAAATGGTTTTAGTCCAGTGTGCGTCAGTTTATGTGATAGCAAATTTGCCATCTGAGATGTTTGATAGCCGCACAGATCGCATGCATACGGTTTAATTCCCGAGTGAGTTAGTTGATGTGTTTTTAAGTTTCCCGTGCGTGAGGTTCTGTAGCTGCATAGATCGCAGGCGTAAGGTTTTTCTCCGGTGTGCTTCAGGTAGTGTATGTTGAGGTTGGTTTTGTTCTTCGTGGAGTAGTTGCACTCAGGACAGACGTGCAGCTTTGGGAGCTTCTTCCTAGAGACCTTGGAGATGAGAGCCTCCGTGAACCTCAGCAGACTGTCCCTCTGGTCCTGCGATGTGGAGGGCTTGCTCTCCTCCCTATCCTGGCTGCTGCTGCTGGTCGCTGTCTCTGCTTGCTGGTGGAACAGCCGCATCCCGGAGAATATCACCTCGTTGGCCTGGTAGCACGCAAACGCCTCTGCAAGTACACAAGTGAAAAACCACTAGTATTAATAATATTAAATACATAGGGTATAGGCAAATACGTTTCAGTTTACTTAAATATTTTATCCTAAAAAAATCTAAATCTAAGCTGCAAAGAAATATATCATTTAAGATTCATATTTAATGCATTCCCACAAGCAGACACGTATAAGTTTATGTACATATAAGACATATTTACAATAATAACTACACAGTTAAAATTTATTTATCGGATATTAGACAAACCGCTATAAGAGAACTTACATTATTTGAGTTCATCCTCAGTCGCCGTTCAGAGAGGGTGTCTCCTGAAGACGTTAGCTACGTCAGTAACGAAATATCGAGAATAATGTTAGATCTCTTATAACGGTTCGTCTAATATCTAATCTAAATCTTAGCTGCAAAGATATATAATTTAAGATTCATATTAAACGCATTCCAACAAGTAGACACGTATAATTTCACATTTTAGTAATGCTAACAATGCACAAAAAAAGTTCTTACATCAGTCTCTTTTGCCTGTTAGCAATGTGGTGACACTCGGAGCATCTTTGTTCTCTGTCTAACTAAAGAAGATTTGTGTTGAGGTGGGTTGAAATGTATGTAGCGTCTACCTGCATTAAATAGTTCTGGCTCCACTATATGAAAACTCAATGCTACGCTGAAGATTCATCAGCCAATCGTATGATACTTACTCAGCCTATATCAGCAATATTGTATCAAAGCTCATACTGATATACGAAATTCGCCATCTGGATTGACAGTCTGCATGACAATGGTGCCCACAACCCTCCTGCAGACCCAATCATCCCCCCCCGTTCTGTCCATCCCCCCCCGCGGGAACTCTGCCTCCCCTTCCTCCCCCTCCTCTTGCAAATCTTCCACCTCCTCCTTGATGACCACCAGCGGCTCCATCTTCACCATAACATCGTCTACGTCACTGCTCTCTGAGCGCCCTTCCCTCGGCCCCGTGACGTCACTGCCTGGCGAGCCGGCCACGGGCACCTCCCAGTACTCTTGCTCAATGGGCGCCCACTCCTGCTTCACGCGCGCGCCCGCCATGACGCGCAGATCAGCAGCAAACAAGGAAACAATAATCCAAGATGGACATAACCCAATTATTTTGACAGCGCAAATATTCACTTGTACACCTAGATACAGGACGTAGCGCAATATTCCAGAGTCAGTAGGTATTCTTAAATGCAATGTTTCAAAAATTCTAGCCGATGCTTGCTATCATTGATGAAAAAGTTCATGACTAGTTTATCCTGTAAGATAAGATTATCATTTTTAAATTAAAACATTTTTTGGACTAACGACGTCTTTTTTTTATCATGACGCTTTATGACGCTCCATACTGTATTTAGGAAAAAAATCGCAGCTGAGTAATGCTGTAGACACTTAAAAATCCCTATATGTAAGGAAAAGTATAATTTAAAAAATAATCAAAGAAAAAATAACTTCTCTTTATTCATTCACTATGCTAAAAATATGTAAAAGGTCCAAAATGTCTTGCATATTTCATCAAAAAAAAAAAACGGTTCGTGCTGAATCAGATAGAGGAGTAGAGGGAGGTTTGATGTCTTTTTAATATTTTGCATCATAACTTTGTGTTGTTTAAGTAAAAATTTTGCTGCCCTCATCTTTGCTTTGCACATTTTTCTTCTTAGGGCATAAATTATTTTTCAACTGTTAGATTTTCTGGAACCTCAGTCACAATGAGATATTTGATCTCTAGAGATCAAATCTTTCATTGCATTGCCGTATCATCCACATATCAAGTAGGTATCCTCGGAGCTAATATGATTATTTTTTTCATTCAATAACCACACTGCAGATGGAACTTCTGGTTTCTTACGGGGCTATTCTTAGACATTTTAGTCATCGGTTGAGCCCATGTCTTGACAAAGTAAAGGTGCCTGGGCTGGAAGTTTCATCAGCATGGTCATCCTTACCTACCGAATTGCTGTTCACTTGCGCCCATCTTGGATTGACAGGTCTTCATACAAATGCATCATTAGTTTGTTAAAGCGTTGGCTCAACCAATGACTAAAATGTTTAATAGTCCCGTTATTTGTTAATAACTCAAATTAAATTATTATAGTAAAGCTGGAGTTTAGGTCATGATTTTTCTAAATAACACAATGTTTTTTCTATACCCATTGTGCAGGATCCATTATAGACGAGGATTTGGAGCCAGAGCAATGGAGTTGGAACAAAAAAAGCCAAATCCAATATACAGTGGAACCTCTCATAACGAGCATGATTCATTCCAGAATCTCACTGATTTTCCCATATGAATCAATGTAAAACATGATAATGCGTTCCTACAAAATATATACTTATATATTTTTAATTTTATTTATTTAAAAAAAACACAGATTCAATTGAATACTTATCGGAGCAGTTTTTAATGTTTCTTCAAATAAAATGATATGCATCCATTAATTTTTTTAGGATTTGTGTATTCACATAGTGAAAATTCATTTTTAATTTTTTTTTTTTCAGAAACATACATTTATTTTCACAATAATTAATTTTATTTGCCTCGAGTACTTTCGACCTTCAAGTTTCAGGTCAATTTCAAGAGTCTTAAAAATAACATTGATTTTTTTTTAAGGAAAATAGCATTATGGCATGTGTTATAGATGGTTGTCAAAATACAAAATAGATAAAGCAAGAAAACATAAAAGTTGACCGTAAAAACATGTTTTGTATGACTACACAACTGCAACGTTTGACAGGACAGAGGCAGTATGGCAGTATAGACAGTATGTATCAATGCAGTAAGTTAGTTTCCGCTCCTCTATGTAATTACTCAATGGCTGCAACTGTAACAATCAATGGCTTTCTTACAGGACAGCTGAGGTGGAAATCTCATCACCACAGTAATTCTTATACCTATTGAATATCGGTAATATTTGTATGAAGACCTTTCAATCCAAGATGGCCACAAGTGAACAGCTGATTAGTCTTCATAGAAAATATTACCAATATTCGGTAGGTAAGAATAACCGTGGTGATGAGACTCCCAGCCCTGGTCTCTTTGCTTCTCACCAATCATCAGTGTGTCAACTTAGTTTATTCCAGTCATTCCAGTAGATGTATTCCTTGACTTATAAAAAAAAAATTAGGCTGATTTATTTGGTGAGCGCTGTTTTTGTGCGTATCACACCTCAAGAGCCCTCTGCGAGCTTGGTCGTCGCTGTAGAAAGCGCCAATTCTCAAACAAGACCCAGTTGTTGTAAGGCTGGATGGACCTTTTGATGACCGGTCTTTGGTA
This sequence comes from Agapetus fuscipes, assembly GCA_951799405.1. NCBI lineage: Eukaryota > Metazoa > Arthropoda > Insecta > Trichoptera > Glossosomatidae > Agapetus > Agapetus fuscipes. The sequence goes on along the minus strand of OX637351.1, from coordinate 9,119,662 downwards.
AAGGTTTATGAATTTTTCAACACAGCGAATAGCAAATTTGAAAATATTAATGGTATGGTTTTTTGTGCTCCGCCGGGATTCGATCCCACGACCTTCCAGTTACGAGTCCGAAGTGTTACCACCTGGACTACGGATTTATGTTGGTTTGAGGCTGACCACCCATACTTTAAAAAATAGTTCACTTTGCCAACGTCACCCCTGTTTCAGGGAAGGTCAGCAAGAGTTGCAGGGCTTATGTTCATTTGAGATTGGGTTTTTACATTGTAAGTCTGCATGAGGCATGTGTTGGCGCAAACTTAAACATGTCTGCTTGTGGGAATGCGTTTAACATGAATCTTAAATGACATGTATCTTTTCAGTTTAGATTTAGATGTGTTTTTACTTCATTTGATTTAACTGCTTCTTCTTAGTATGAATCATTTTATGTCTTTTTAAACTATTTTTTTGATTAGTTTTGTAGCTACAAATATCACAGGAAAATGGTTTCTCCCCAGTGTGAATCCTTTCATGTGTTTTTAAAGCACTCATTCGATTCGTTTTGTAGCTACAACTGTTACAGGAAAGAGACTTTTCTCCAGTGTGAATCAATTTATGTCTTTTAAAATTACTCGGGCAATGAGTCGTGTAGCTACAGCTGTCACAGGAAAAAGGCTTCTCTCCAGTATGAATCATTTTATGTGTTTTTAAATGGCTCAGTTGATTTGTTTTGTAGCTACAACTGTCACAGGAAAATGACTTCTTTCCACTGTGAATAATTTTATGTGTTTTTAAATGACACAGTCGCCTCGTTTTGTAGCTACAGCTGTCACAGGAAAATGGCTTTTCCCCAGTGTGCATCAACTTATGTCTATTTAAATAACCGAGATGACTTGTTTTGAAACTACAACTGTCACAGGTAAATGGCTTCTCCCCAGTATGAATAATTTTATGTGATTCTAGATTACTAAGTTGATTCGTTTTGTAGCTGCAACTGTTACAGCATAACGGTTTTTCTCCAGTGGGTGTTGCCTTATGCATCATTGTTTTAAAGCTACAACTGTGACATGGTAATGGCTTCTCTCCAGGATGAATAATTTGATGTGTTTTTAAGCTACTTAGTCGCACTCTTTGGATCCGAATTTTCTTTATCTGACTGCAGCTGCAGACAGGGCACACATGAGGCTCAGTGGCAGGATTCTGCGCAGGAACACCAACTCCTGGAATTACAAATGTTGCATCATCATTCATGTCACTTTTCTGGTGAAACTGCGCTAAAGCTACTGACTCGTTCTAGGAAGGTTTTGGATTTGAATACAGGGGAGCACTTGTTAGGAACTATGAATAATTTGGACTTGGGCCTTGGCAAGTTTTTATTTTATTTTCAAGAAATCCTGTGCGGGACACTCCCTATATTTCAGAGACTTCATGGGTCTATGACACTTTTTTGTAGTGCTGCAGAGGTGTTTACGAGCTTGTTCGTCGCTACTAACCGCCAATACTCAAGCAAGACCCAAATGAACCAAGAAACAAAAAAGAAGCAAGAACCAAACATTGGTTGGTGTGGCTAGTGGAAGTATCTACCATGTTCGGAACATGCAAAAATCCTCTCTGCCACCAGTATATTAGGTTGGGTAAAAAGTCTTTTCGCATATAGTATGTATATACTTATATTAAAATATCTTTGGCTGTACTATTTGTATCTGGATGGTTTTCATCACATTAAAAAGAGATGGTATTTTTTATTTGTTTTCTTTCTGCAAAATGAGCAAAACGTTTTACAAGTACAGTTTTTAATGTAGGTACATTTTAAAATTTTATTACAAAAATGGGAAAAATGCAACGCAAGCCGCGAAAAAAAAATTGAGATGTTTACTGACATACTTAATGCAGTGTCAGTCAGAGTAGCACAAAGTTGGTTAGTGTTTTCAAACCGGGAATTTTGATGTCAAAGATGCACCTCGCTCTGGTCGCATAAACCAATTTTCATAAAAAATGCGAAGAAACTTTCTCACCGACCTATTATATACGAGCAAAAATTCTGTGGAAGGTACAGAGTCGATTAGATCATTTATATCCTGTGACCTTGTAAGCTGAGTCCATTCTGCCTTCCCCCCCGCGGGAACTCTACCTCCTCTCCCTCCATTTGCAAATCTTCCACCTCCTCCTTGATGACCACCAGCGGCTCCATCTTCATCATAACATCGTCTACGTCACTTCCCTCTGAGCTATTTTCCCTCGGCCCCATGACATCATTGTCCGCTAAGCAATTTTCCCCCTCCTCCTCCTGAAACTCCTCCACTTCCTCCTTGACGACCACCAGCGGCTCCATCTTCACAACATCGCCTGCGTCAGTGCCTGGCGAGCAGGTCACGGGCACCTCCCAGTACTCTTGCTCAATGTGCGCCCACTCCTCCTCAACGCGCGCGCCCGCCATGAGACGCGCAGATCAGCAGCAAACAACAAGGAAACCGGAATCCAAGATGGACATAGCCACCACGACATAACCCAATTGTTTTGACAGCGCAAAAAATCCTGTCATTAGGGATGGGAGATGAGTAGGTAATATAATATATCGATATTTCAAAAGTAACGATATTTAAAAAAAAAAGCCATTTCCTTGACATAAAAAATATACAATTTTCATAGATATAGTAACAGCGCTCCTCTGTGATAATTTTGAATTTAAAACTTGTTCATTGATCGGATTCTAATCGAATCTAATCTAAGTAAGCTGCAAAGATATATATCATTTAAAATTTATATTAAATGCATTCCCACAAGCAGACATGTATAATTTCGCGCTAACATATGCCGCATATGGGCCTACAATATAAAAATCCAATCTCAAATGAACATAAGCCCTGCAACTCTTGCCGGCCTTCCCTGAAACAGGGGTGACATTGGCAAAGTGAACCATTTTTTTTACAGTATGGGTGGTCAGCCGCATACCAACAATCGGATTGGCAAAAATATTAATCTATCGATACTGTTGACAATATTTTTAAAATGTCGATGATATTAAAAACATCAATATTTTTATGCAGTAACATTTGTTTACCTTTTCCCTAGCAACCCAGCTGGGTGACTTCAAAATATTGCACATGTCAAATCATTCGCGGACCTCATCTAATTTAATCTAATCTAAGTTGCGAAGATATGTAACATGAAGGATTCACATTAAATGTATTTTTACAAGCAGACACGGATAAGTTCGCGCTTAAACATGCCGCATGTGGACTTACAATATAAAAACCCAAATCTTAAATGAACACACGCCCTACAACTCTTGCTAATTGAGTAATAGTCAATGACTCTTGCCAACCATCCCTGAAAACATATCCTTCAGCAATATTTATCGATGTCGATATTTTGTGCCCATCCCTAAACTGTCACTGTTTCGCCACCTCCACACCACACCGGTGTGAAGACAGCCTGACAGGTGCTAGCCTGACAGCTGGGGAAATCTGGGGATGTAAACAAAAAAAGCCGTTTCCCTACATGTATGGATTTTATTTTCATGGGAATTTAATTCTATTTATTCATTCCTTAAGTTTTTTTCCATTAAACCAGCTGGTATGTACACCAATTGTCTTTTCGTTGGTGAAAATTTCAATATTTTTGTGCTGGAAGATTGTGGGAGAACGAAATCATAAACACCCCCTTTATTTCTTCCGAAATGATAGTGAAGCTAATCATGAAGCATAATATGCAGTCACATTTTTGTGCATATTTTTTAAGGTTGTGAAAAAAAAATCTTAAAATTTTTCATACTTTAGAGATTTCAATATTTTTGTGCTGGAAGATTGTGGGAGAACGAAATCATAAACACCCCCTTTTTTTCTTCCGAAATGATAGTAAAGCTAATCAAAAAGCATAATATGCAGTCACATTTTTGTGCATATTTTTTAAGGTTGTGAAAAAAAAATCTTTAAATTTTTCATACTTTAGAGATTTCAATATTTTTGTGCTGGAAGATTGTGGGAGAACGAAATCATAAACACCCCCTTTTTTTCTTCCGAAATGATAGTGAAGCTAATCATGAAGCATAATATGCAGTCACATTTTTGTGCATATTTTTTAAGGTTGTGAAACAAAAATCTTAAAATTTTTCATACTTTAGAGATTTCAATATTTTTGTGCTGGAAGATTGTGGGAGAACGAAATCATAAACACCCCCTTTTTTTCTTCCGAAATGATAGTGAAGCTAATCATGAAGCATAATATGCAGTCACATTTTTGTGCATATTTTGTAAGGTTGTGAAAAAAATATCTTAAAATTTTTCATACTTTAGAGATTTCAATATTTTTGTGCTGGAAGATTGTGGGAGAACGAAATCATAAGCACCCACTTTTTTTCATCCGACATGATAGTGACGCTAATCATGAAGCATAATATGCAGTCACATTTTTGTGCATATTTTTTAAGGTTGTGAAAAAAATTTTTTAAAATTTTTCATACTTTACAGATTTCAATATTTTTGTGCTGGAAGATTGTGGGAGAACGAAATCATAAACACCCCATTTTTTTTCCAAAATGATAGTGAAGCTAATAATGAAGCATTATTTTGGAAGAACAAAAGGGAGTGTTTATGATTTCGTTCTCACACAATCTTGCAGCACAAAAATATTGAAATCTGTAAAGTATGAAAAATTTAAGATTTTTTTTTCACAACCTTAAAAAATATGCACAAAAATGTGACTGCATACTATGCTTCATGATTATTATGCTTTATGATTAGCTTCACTATCATTTCGGAAGAAAAAAAGGGGGTGTTTATGATTTCGTTCTCCCACAATCTTCCAGCACAAAAATATTGAAATCTGTAAAGTATGAACAATTTTAAGATTTTTTTTTCACAACCTTAAAAAATATGCACAAAAATGTGACTGCATATTATGCTTCTTGATTAGCTTTACTATCATTTCGGAAGAAAAAAAGGGGGTGTTTATGATTTCGTTCTCCCACAATCTTCCAGCACAAAAATATTGAAATCTCTAAAGTATGAAAAATTTTAAGATTTATTTTTCACAACCTTAAAAAATATGCACAAAAATTTGACTGCATATTATGCTTTTTGATTAGCTTCACTATCATTTCGGAAGAAAAAAAGGGGGTGTTTATGATTTCGTTCTCCCACAATCTTCCAGAACAAAAATATTAAAATCTGTAAAGTATGAAAAATTTAAAAATTTGTTTTTCACAAACTTAAAAAATATGCACAAAAATGTGACTGCATATTATGCTTTTTGATTAGCTTTACTATCATTTCGGAAGAAAAAAAGGGGGTGTTTATGATTTTGTTCTCCCACAATCTTCCAGCACAAAAATATTGAAATCTGTAAAGTATGAAAAATTTTAAGATTTATTTTTCACAACCTTAGAAAATATGCACAAAAATGTGACTGCATATAATGCTTCATGATAAGGGTCACTATCATTTCGAATGAAAAAAAGTGGGTGCTTATGATTTCGTTCTCCCACAATCTTCCAGCACAAAAATATTGAAATCTGTAAAGTATGAACAATTTTAAGATTTTTTTTTCACAACCTTAAAAAATATGCACAAAAATGTGACTGCATATTATGCTTTATAATTAGTTTCACTATCATTTCGAAAGAAAAAAAGGGGGTGTTTATTATTTCGTTCTCCCACAATCTTCCAGCACAAAAATATTGAAATCTGTAAAGTATGAAAAATTTTAAGATTTATTTTTCACAACCTTAGAAAATATGCACAAAAATGTGACTGCATATAATGCTTCATGATAAGGGTCACTATCATTTCGAATGAAAAAAAGTGGGTGCTTATGATTTCGTTCTCCCACAATCTTCCAGCACAAAAATATTGAAATCTGTAAAGTATGAACAATTTTAAGATTTTTTTTTCACAACCTTAAAAAATATGCACAAAAATCTGACTGCATATAATGCTTCATGATAAGGGTCACTATCATTTCGGATGAAAAAAAGTGGGTGCTTATGATTTCGTTCTCCCACAATCTTCCAGCACAAAAATATTGAAATGTCTAAAGTATGAAAAATTTTAATTTTTTTTTTCACAACCTTAAAAAATATGCACAAAAATGTGACTGCATATAATGCTTTCTGATTAGTGCCACTATCATTTCGGAAGAAAAAAAGTGGGTGCTTATGATTTCGTTCTCCCACAATCTTCCAGCACAAAAATATTGAAATCTCTAAAGTATGAAAAATTTTAAGATTTTTTTTTCACAACCTTAAAAAATATACACAACAATGTGACTGCATACAATGCTTCATGATTAGCGTCACTATCATTTCGGATGAAAAAAAGTGGGTGCTTATGATTTCGTTCTCCCACAATCTTCCAGCACAAAAATATTGAAATGTTTAAAGTATGAAAAATTTTAAGATTTTTTTTTCACAACCTTAAAAAATATGCACAAAAATGTGACTGCATATAATGCTTTTTTATTAGTGCCACTATCATTTCGGAAGAAAAAAAGTGGGTGCTTATGATTTCGTTCTCCCACAATCTTCCAGCACAAAAATATTGAAATCTGTAAAGTATGAAAAATTTTCAGATTTTTTTTTCACAACCTTAAAAAATATGCACAAAAATTTTATTGCTTTGTTTACTTCCTTATATACTTAGCCATCATTAAAAAATATAAAAATATAGTTTGTATGTTTCGTTGTAGCACAAAATTCCATACCGTTAAATGTGCATTTACTATGAAGAACTGGGGTATGTGGTCAATTTTTATGTATTTTTCAGTAGTTTTACGTATGCTTTATTTGTTTGGATTATTTAATTTATTTAATTTGTACTTTAATCACATTTAAATTTACTTTTTATAATTATTGTTATAATGTGGGGAAATTCAATTTTTCCCAACTGTCAGGCTGGCACCTGTCAGGCTGTCTTCACACCGGTCCACACCACAGAGGCCACCTCTTTCTGTATTTCATTGTTTTCACTTCTTTTCAATGCTCTTCATTATCCAGCATGGCCTGCAGTCATGTGGTTATAAAGCAAGAAGTTTGCGACGCTGACGGAGAGTCCTGGGAAGCCCCCCTGTGTGACGCTGCAGGAGTGAAGGCCGAATATGAGATAGACATCGTGGAGAGAGACATAAAGGTGGAGGCGCAGGACTGGATTAAATGCGAGGTGCTGCCATATTCTGGTGTTGAGCCGCCACGCGTGAAGCTAGAGGACCCGCACGCTCAAGGTGAGCCATGCCTGTTACATGGCAATTTCTGTACAGCGCCGTTTCGTGATGTAGTCTCTCCAAGGGCGCTAGTGCATGCCCAAATCTAAATCTAAGCTGCAAAGATATGTATCATTTGAGATTCATATTAAATGCATTCCCACAAGCAGACACGCATAATTTCACACTCACGCATGCTGCATGTGGACCTACAGCATAAAAAACCCAATCTCAAATGAACATAACTCTTGCCGACCTTCCCTGAAACAGGAGTGACATTGGCAAATTGAACCATTTCTTACGGTATGGGTGGTCAGCCTCATAGGTCAAGTCAAGGAATATTTAAGAATGTGATGCCAGAAATTTGCTTGTCTTCAGTGCATTTACCAGATAAACTTCGTAATATGGAGCCAGAGAGCTCATTCAGAAGTGGACTAAAGACCCACCTGTTTGCACGCTCATATATCGACTGCTCCAACAAAGACAGCTCACTAAGTCAAAAAGATAGTTTGCGGGAAAGCCAATTGAATGTTATTTATTCCATGGAGAACAATGCCTTTTTGACATACAACTATATTTTACATTAAGTAATTTATTAACGAATTTAAAAGAGATAGAGACACAAGATAATGATTTGTTACCTTCAGAAACGGAAATAAGTCAAAAACCTCAATTTCGGAGTTACTGTAAGAGAAAGTGTGAAAGTAAAGATGAAAAGAAGTTTGTTAAGATGGTTTGGGCATATGGAGAGAATGAATGAGGAAAGACTGACGAAGAAAGTATATGTTGCAAGACTCGATGGATGTCATGGTAGAGGAAGACCGAGAAAGGTATGGATGGACCAAATTTCCGAAATTGGGAATTAATGGAATATCCAGAGTCATAATAAAAGGAAAGTCTGTATGAAGAAGTTTATGACTCTGGAGGAAATGAAAGAAGTGTGTAAGGACAGAAAGAAATGGCGGTTAATCTGTGATGTTGGCGGCTAGGGTTTTTAAAATTAAAATTTGTTTTCTGTTAGTTTTTGATGTCCATACATGTTATAATTTGTTGATTTAAAAAATGTAATTTGCTGTGTATGTTCCTTGACTTATAGTTTGGTATGCGGCTGACCACCCATGCTGTAGAAAATGGTTCACTTTGCCAATGTCACCCCTGTTTCAGGGAAGGTCGGCAGGAGTTGCAGAGTGTATGTCCATTTGAGATTCGGGTTTTTATATTGTAGGATTACATGCGGCATGTTTAAGTGCGAACTTAAACATGTCTGTTTTGTGAAAATGCATGTAATGTGAATCTCTAATGTTACTTATATTTTGCAACTTAGATTAGATTAGACTGCCTTCTTCGTTGGAGCAGTCGATATATGAGCATGCGTCTTTGAGATGACCTAGAGTCATGGATAGGCGCTATAGAAATCTTGTATTATTATTCTGGAACCTCACATGGTCCTCACACATAAGTATAAGGTGGTTCCAGGCCAGAGAATTATTGCTAATAGACTATGGTCTCACCGGAAATATTCACAAAAACAATTTTCTTTTTTTTTAAAGAAAAATTGTTCACTTTGCCAATGTCACCCCTGTGTCAAGGAAGGTCGGCAAAAGTTGTAGAGTTTATGTTCATTTTAAGTTTGGATTTTATTTGTAAGTACACATTCAGCATTTGTAAGCATGTTTGTTTGTGGGCATGCATTTGATATGAGCTTTAAATGTACTTACTTAAATAAATATTTGCAACTGAGATTATAGATTATATATTTTTTTTAAGAAATCCTGTGCGGAAGACTCAGAGATTACTGTTGTACTCAATAATCGGACCGATTTGAGATTTATACAGTCAGCAGTTGGGCTGAAGTTAAAAATGTACTAGCTCTGTATAGTACACCTAGTCGCCGGAAGGCCGAAGTGGTTCGAGATGAGATGGCGTCTTGATATTTTAGCTCTGATGAAAGAGAAACACCGAGAAGATCTAAGTGGTTTTGGTTGGGTAAGGGGACGTTGTCAAAAGTTGGAAGATAATGGTTTGGAGCCCTTTTCAGGGATATCTGACATGCCTGCGTTTTGTAAACGTTGAAGTCATTAGATTGTCAACGCCCCATCGGCTGACTGCTTTGAAGTCAATGTTTATCTTTGATGTTAAAAGTTTACGAGCATCGGAAAGGGTTGATGTTTTTTGAGATTTGTCAAAAAAGAAGTCATCATGAATGGTACTATCATCAGTGTAGGAGTGAATTGATGCACATGACAGTAGGTTGTTGATGTGCAGAAGAAATAGTGTTGGAGATAGGATAGAACCTTGGGGGACACCAGAGTTGATCGATAGCTGACCCGATGTCCAGCCATCTATAACCGTCTGAATAGATCTGCCTTTCAGAAAGCTAGATATTTATTGGACTAGTGGGGGTGGAAGTCCAAAGGCCGTCAGTTTGTTTAGGAGACTGGAGTGCCATACCCTGTTGAAAACTTTGGATATATCTAGAGCGATAGTTTCAGTTTCGCCCAGCTTATCAAGGCGTTGACCCCAGATGTGTGTCACATAAGTAAGTCCCCAATAGAACAATGGTGACGGAAGCCATATTGATGGTTGCTGTGCAATTTATGGGTCTCCAAATACTCCATGAGCTTGTCATTGATGATCCTTTCCATTACTTTGGTTAGTAAGTAAGTAATTTCAATGGAGCGGTAATTGGCGTGGTCGGAGCGTTTTCCTTTATTAGGAATGGGATGAACGGTTGCAACCTTCTAATTGCAGGGGGCAGTTTCACATGCAAGTGACAGTGTGAAGAACTTCTGTAGAAGTGGAGTTGTATAGTTTTTGAGTACCATAATTAAATTTAATCTAGCGCTCTAATTCCATCTGATTTTTCCAGATGAGAGCTGTGAGTGTGTTGGTGTGTTACTTTATTATACCATGTGTTGTATTTCCAGATGAGAGCTGTGAGTGTGTTGGTGTGTTGGGGACAAGCAAGAGCCACCATCACAGACACACAACCTCGGAGAGCGGGCCAGCCACCTTAACAGAGCTACAGGGAGGCAACACACACAATGCATTGTCCGATAGAGAAACACATCAAACACAAAAGGAAGAGAAGCTATTTGCTTGTGATCAGTGTGATTATAAAGGAACTAAATTGCTGTATTTGAAAATACACAAACTAACAAACCCTGAACATAAGCACTTTTGCTGTGATGATTGTGATTTTAAGACATATACATTGTCTTCCTTTAAGAGTCATAGACTGACTCACCCTGCAGATGTAAAGCCACTTGTTGTGGAAAATAATCTATCCTTTAGGCTGTTTACAGATCTTTCAACTCAGAAAAAGTTCTATTGCGATCAGAGTGATCATAAAAGTAAAGCACTGCACAATTTGAAATGTCATCAATTATCTCACTCCTCACATATGTTCATGTGTGATCTGTGTGCTAATAAATATAAAACATCAACAGGTTTAAAACAGCACAAGTTAACAAAACATACCGAGCCCGTGACATTGGCTTGCGATCTGTGTGAATTTACGACATCTTTGAAGTCAAATATGAGATCGCATATGAAATCACATGTGAAAAGTGAGCCATTGGAGGTGGATCAGTGTGATTATTCATTTGCGAAATGTGAGCCATTCTCTTGCGTTCAGTGCGATTATAAAACAACAACATCAGCATCTTTGAAGCATCACCTAAAACTAAAGCACCCCAAACTATATGCCTGCAGTATGTGTGAATATACAGGAACGGTAAAAAAATGGTTCATATCTCATATTAAGTCACATATAGATAGTGGACTATTTACATGTGATCAGTGTGATTTTAAAACTAAAGTTTTTGAATCTTTGAAACATCACAAGTTGAAACACACAGGGGACAAACTATTTGCATGTGATCGATGTGACTATAAAACAAATTTGAATACTGTATTAAAATCACACATGTCATCACGTAAGCCGTTGGCTTGCAATCGGTGTGATTTTAAAACAAAAACACCTTTTTGCTTGAGTCACCACAAATTAAGGCATTCAAAACGATATCTGTTCAAGTGCAATCATTGCGCCTACAAAGCGTGTGCAAAGAGTAATTTAATTTCACACATGTTCACACATTTCAGTCAAAAGCCATTTGTGTGTGATCGGTGTGACTATAAATCAAGATCAATAGCGGCTTTGCAAATACACAAATTACAGCATTTAGAACCGAAGCCATTGGCATGTGATCAGGGTGATAATGAAGCAATTGACTTGCAATCTTTGAAAAGACACACTGGACTTGAACCATTTGCTTGTGACCAGTGTGACTTCAAATCAAGATCAACAGCGACCTTGCAAACACACAAATTACAGCATTTAGAACCAAAGTCATTGGCGTGTGATCAGTGTGACTTCAAATCAAGATCAACAGTGGTCTTGCAAACACACAAATTACAGCATTTAGAACCAAAGCCATTGGCATGTGATCAGGGTGATAATGAAGCAATTGACTTGCAAACTTTGAAAAGACACACTGGACTTGAACCATTTGCTTGTGACCAGTGTGATTATATGGCAAATACAATACCTGATATGAAAAGGCACAGACTACATCACTATGAGCTGAATCGGTATGCGTGTGACAAATGTCATTACGTGGCAGTCTCACCGAGTCATCTGACAAGACACAAACTACAGCATGCCGGCCTCAAGCCACACGCCTGTGATCTGTGCGATTACAAATCATTGCAATCCTATAATCTGAAGAAACACAAAGAAAAACATCACTAAACTGTCTCACACTAACAAATGCATTAATCTGCCTGTTGACAAATTCAAATCCAAAACATCATTACTGAAGCGCATGCTGAGATCTTAGCTGGTGGACTTGACTACACACAGGAAGTGATAATGATGATGATGGATGATTTCTTTCCTGTGGCACCATTTAATGGTCCAGGACCATCTCAAGGACGCCATGGCTTCTAGAGAAAAGCAGTGTCTTCAGTCCCTTTCTGAAGGTGGTGGTAGGCTGGTTCGCGCAAACACCGACGGGCAAATTGTTCCAGGAAACCGGCCCGGCCACCGCAAAGCTCCTGTCTGCAAAATTTGATGTGTTCGCTCTTTTGGGCACTATGACCTTGTTGACAGCAGTGAGGGCAGAGCGTAGTGGTCGTTTTGAAGGCTTATCGACAGAACATAGCTCAGCGAGACATGGGTGTGCCGTGCCATTCAGGGCCCTATGTACAGTGAGACACAACTTAAATTCTACCCTCTCTCGGACCCTCAGCCAGTGCAGTTCTCTGCACTGTGAATCAATTGAATCTTTCACAAGTGAATCTCTGAGAGTTGAGTTGATCCAGTCAATAAAAGATAGCAGTCCGTATTGGCTGGGTCAAATCCTGCAAATGGACCATCGGAGCCTGGAAAAGTGATGGACCTATTTTTTTTGGTATAATTTAGTTTACTTACCTCAATTTGTCATTTTATTTTTATTTTTTCTGTGTTTATATTTTACTGTTAACATTTTTTTCACAAATGATTCTTCCTATGCTGGCGCACTGTGTATCACCTTTTCCCATAGAGTTATAAGGTATAGAGATGAAGTCCAGTCCAAAATAATGTCCCCTATTTTTTGGACTGAAGCGCTGAACCTCGATCCGCGTGCAAATGTAATGCTCGGTTCTGGCCTCATTACTTCGCCAGCGCTCGGATCGTAAATATCTCGCTAAAAATGGTTTGCTGTGTGAAAGGGTGCAAAAAAAGGTCCGAAAAAATAAAAAAAATGGATGAAAACACAATTCAGAAGTAATTGTATGTTTTTATACGCTAATTAACATTTTATTTGTATTTTGAACGAATTATTAACAGGCGCATGCTAGAACAGCGCGTCTACTTTAAAGATAGTGTTCTAGCGTGTGAAAGAAAGGGACAACAGCGCCCAGGGCTGTACTCGAAATAATCGAGCCTCTTGAAAAATATTTTCCACTGACTACAAAAAACAACGTGGCACAAAAATGATAATTTTAGGAATCCTTTGACTAATAAATGGAATATAAATACAAAAAATGAGGCTTAATACGGTATACTCTTGCAAAAGTCGCTATGATATTTGACAGCTCAAATTATAAAAACTCAAATTATACGTAACGTAGCGAGTTTTGAAATAGTACAATAAAATACAGAATAATATTTTTTTAAATCCAATGCAACGACAGCCATTGCAAAAAAACCTTTTTTGAACTTAGCGTGGTTTGCAAGTGGATTCCTCAAATATTTCATCTAAATTACTGTGATTTCAATTTTAAACGAGTCGTATTATTTTAATATTAAAATTAAAAATTAAAATCTTTAATTGATGAGGCATTCACTTTGTAACCTTTCTATAATCTACAATCTAAGTTGCAAAGATTAAAATCTTGCTTATAAATAAAATCCAAGCCTTAAATGAACATAAACCCTACAACTTTTGCCGACCTTCCCTGAAACAAGTGTGACATTGGCAAAGTGAACCTTTTTGTACAGTCTGGGTGGTCAGCCTCATACCCTATAAGTCAAGGAAATTTGTATTTTAAATATTAAAATGAAATCGTGTTTTCGAAATCAGTTGTACATTCATAAATTTTACTCGTCCCGTAACCATATACAACTTATATTTTGATTTTTAATGATTAAATATTAAAATCTTTATTGTTTTTATTATGTATTCTTACTCTGAAGCGCCTCTGGTAACCATTTTTTGCTTGCAAGAGCGTTATGTGACCGTTAGTCTCGTAAAAGGTCTGTACATACATATATGGTTTTTAAGCGATGTAATATTAGTGGTTCAAACCAATGACACAAAATAGTTATTTATGCCACTGCCAAGTAATGATAGTCTTTTTAACACGAGTGCTAGTTTGTGCCATGAGGCGCAGCCGAATGGCACAATAGAAAGCACGAGTGTTACAAAGACTAATTACGTGCAGTGGCATACAATACTTTTTCTACGACCATGAGAGAATTAACAAAATAGTGAATAATAGTCGTTATAATGTACTCGTCCATTTGAAGTAATTAAAACCTTACCTTTGTCAAAACGTGTGATTTATCATTCCCTTCGATTATCTAATCTAACCTAAGTTGTAAAAATAAATTATATTTAGGTTTCATATTGAATTCATGCCCACAAGCCGACACATATGTATAAGGTCGCGCTTTTACATCCTGCATATAAGCTTAAACATTCAAACCCAAAACTCAAATAAACATATGCCCTGCAGTTGTATTGGCAGGTGAACCAAATTTGTACAGCATAGGTGATCAACCTCATACTCACCTATTAACCAAGTAACTTTTTGAGTTTGTTTATTTTTTGCGGTGAAATTTTTTGTATTGTTTTCCTTTCAAGCCTTTTATTTTCCATTGAAAAAAGGAAAGCTTTATTTGGAGCAATCCGATAAATAAATTCGATAAATTTTAGCACTATTAACAATTTTTATTTGACTCTACACATAAAATATACTTATTTATTTTCATCTGAACAGGGCTGAAAGTCTCATCACCACGGTAATTCCTACCTACCGAATATCACTAATATTGTATGAAGCCTAATCAGCTGATCGCTTGCGGCCATCTTGGATTGACAGGTCTTCATACCCCCATACAAGGTTGACATTTGAAATTAAAAAATGGTTCCAATTCTGACAATGCGCATGCGCACATGTTCATTTTAACACGGTTACCGGTTGCATAATGTAACATTATACAACGGGTGTAGAAATGTATGGCATTGTGATTGCGTTAGCCGTTTTGTAATTAGTAAATTACCAAATGGGAGTAGAAAAAATCATTTTTGTGTATGGTGCTTTGCATTATCACAAAAATAATATTTCGTAGCATCCATTGGTTGCATCGTGTGGGTAGAGCGAGACAAAAGTATATTTACTTCGCTCATAATGTTTAAAATAGCTATTAGATGAACGATAAAGTTTTACACACAAAAGAGAGCACGGCTGAAGATGCAAAAAAAGTTTTTTTTGTGGACTACAAGTTTATACCACTTTGTGATAAATCTTGTACTTTTGTCATTTCACTCTCATTGAGTTGGGTCCATATTTTATTGTCCCTTTTGTACTAAACACGCAGTCTATTCATTAGTATGTCAATGCCTTTTCCATACATTACCTTCATTTAAGTACAGTGGAACCTAGAATCTCAATCGCCGAAAACCGAAAGGATTATTCTCTTGGTTTTTTTTCTATTTGTTTTAATGTTTAAAAATATTATACCCATTGCCATTTTTTGATTCCAAATGATAATAAATTGAGTGTGCAAAAGAGAAGAACGATTTTCTCTACGTTTCGTCGGAGTCATATCCGACGTCCTCAGGAGACGTGTGTCCTCTACAAAGAGGAACCACGAACTGTTGAATTATTGTTGTTTGATCGAGGCCGAAGGTTGTAGGTACTTTTATTAACCTTCGGTGATACATCCATAGATGTCGCAATAGCCCCAGTTGTACAGAAGGACGTCTGTCTTCTTGTGAAATCGTCCGATTAATGAAAGGGTGGATCATAGAAGTTAGTACTGGCCTCCATATACTGGAAAGTTTGTAGCTGTCATCTCTGTTGAAGTTGGGGTGCCTGTGTATTTCGATTGCTTCCTTCACAAGTCGGGGGATGAGAAATCTTTCTTTAGATAGAATCTTTGTTTTATCAAATCTGATAAGATGATTCACCCCTTTCTGTGAATGTTCACAAATAGCAGACTTGTTTGGGTTATTCGTCTTAACTGCACCAATATGTTCCTTCAATCGGGTGTTGATGCTGCGCTTGGTTTGTCCAATATATTTTTAATATATTGGACAATAATTTTTCATTCTTTAAAATGTCTAACTACCGTAATCATAATTTATAATCTTAAATTAAAATGGAATATCTGGAAACCCATAAACTGCTTAGCGACCACCAATACGGTTTTCGCCGTAACCGCTCCAGTGGTGACCTTCTCACTTATGTCACACACGTCTGGGGTCGACGCCTCGATCTTATGGGCGAAACACAAGCTGTTGCTCTTGATATTTCCAAAGCTTTTGATAGAGTTTGGCACTCCAGCCTCCTTAACAAATTGTCATCATTTGGACTTCCCCCTCTCCTTATAGAATGGATTTCCAGCTTTCTAAAAGACAGATCTATCCAAACAGTCATCGATGGTAGTAAATCAGCCCTGCTACCAATCAATTCCGGTGTCCCCCAAGGATCCGTCTTGTCTCCGACACTTTTTCTTATGCACATCAATGATTTACTATCCTGTGCTCCTATCCACTGCTATGCCGATGACAGTACAATACATGACGGTTTCTCTTTTACAAAGCCCCCAAATAGTTCAGCGATATCTATTGCTCGTGAATCATTAGCTTCAAAGATCAATACAGATCTCAGGGCTGTCAGCCGTTGGGGCACTGACAACCTTGTAGAGTTCAACGTCAAAAAGACTCAAGCATGTCTGATATCCTTAAAGAGGATTCCAAACAACTATCTCCCAACTTTCGACAATGTCTCCCTCTCTAACCATGAACACTTAAATCTTCTTGGTGTTTCTCTGTCATCAGAGTTAAAATACCATGATGCTATTGAGTCTCGCACAACTTCCGCTTTCCGGCGACTCGGCATATTATACAGAGCCCGTAGGTTTTTTACTTCAGCCCAGTTATTGACTCTGTATAAATCCCAAATCCGCCCCATTATCAAGTATGGCAGCCATCTCTGGTGTGGTATGTCCAAGAAGTTGAGTGACCAACTTGATTCAGTGCAAAGGAGGGCAGTGAGGTTGATCAATGATCCTTCTCTGACATCCGATCTGCAGCCGCTCCAGCACAGAAGAAAAGTTGGAATGCTCAGTCTTTTTTATCGATATTACCACGGAGCTTGTTCTAATGAGCTCCATTCATTAATCCCTCCCCCTCGCTTTTCAGAAAGGGAAACTCGTAGTACGACTCTCATTCATCCCTTTGCAGTCGATCTCAAAACTATGAGAACTTGGCGTTTTCATGACTCATTCCTTTGCCAAACTGCCCGTTTATGGAATGGTCTACCAGTATCTGTGTTCCCTTCCCAATTTAATCCGGTTTTATTCAAAACCAACATCAATCACCACTTCCTTGCAGCGCCTCACGACAGAACCAAGAACTCAAGCAACACCTCTGCGGCACCCTTCCAGGGTGACATAGACCCCCAAGACTCACAAGAATTGGGGAGCCTCCCGCACAGGATTCCTTAAAAAAAAAAAAAAAAAAAAAAATTTAGTATTCTACAATACCATGCATTTTATTTTAATTACCTCAACACCATTGTAACCAAGTGCAACTGCAGTTTGTGGTATGCCGCCTTTAGTATAAGAGTATTTTATAGTGAGTATGTGTCCTTACGGTGCTATTCTTAGACATTTGTGCTGTTTATGAATGACTTACCAAGTGTCATCTCTAGCTCAGATATTTTACTGTTTGCAGATGACGTGAATTTTTTTAAAACCATACGGTGTTACTCCGACACTTTATCTCTGCAAAACAACATCGAAGCAGTTTACCAATGGAGCATTGATATAAATTGTTCTTCAACCACAAAAAATGGCAAATTGATTACACTCACCGCTTAATCATCATTATCTAATAAATGGTGATCATATCATGAAATTCGAGATTTGGGCACATTATACGATGCACACCTCAATTTCAGAGCGCACACTCAACATGTTAGAGACATGGCGTACCAAAGACTGGGCTTTGTTATCAGAAACTCCACTGCCCTTTCCTGTGCTGCCACCAAAACACTACGCGGCCCTGGTGCGTAGTATCCTTGAAACCAACCATACTCAACCTGCGGCCCGGCAAGCTTTTTTGTGCGGCCCTCAACACATTTATTATCAGGGACGTAATTTACAAAATCTGGCATTTTATATACGGGAATCGGCTTAAGCTTGGATACATGTTACTTTTGAGTTTTACTTTTTTTTTAAAGGAACAGTATGCTGATAAGTGATATGTACCTACTATTATAATTCTGTTTTAGTTTATAATTTTTAAAATCTCAAATTGTTCTAAAAAAATGGAGGGCGGGGGGTTTCATAATTTTTGTTGTCATACCAGTATAGTGTTGCGGCCCGTGTAGCTTTTCAAACATATGAATGTGGCCCGAAGACAAAAAAGTTTGAGTATCATTGCTTGAGACGAATAGCGTCCTATGGAGTCCTCATGAGTTCTATTATATTCTGATAATAAAAACAGGTGCAAAAAACATTTTTAGGGCACCTCTACAAAAGCAACTTTGGGTATTAACCCTTTCTATACCCCACAAAGTTTCTTCAGGGTCATCTTGGATTCTATTCATTAGAGTTGAGACGAGATATGGCCGTAATCAAATTTATAATTAAAGTACTTAGTGGGAAAAATTATTGCTCGCCACTGCTGGGACGGACTCTACAGCTTTACGCCCCCAGCAATTATAACAGAGCAAGAAGTCATGATCTTTTCACAATCCCCGCCTGCCGAACCAATGTTCTCCGTCAGTCTTGGGTAGTGCGTGCGCTGTCGCTGCTCAATACCCTGGCCTCCTCAGCCCCACACCTGGATATATTTACAACTGGTGTGGATCACTTACTATCAGAGTCTGTATGTATACTAGAACGACGTATGGATTGTAGAATAATGTATCTGTGTATTGTTCTCTTATGTTTACAATGTTATTTATGTATTGTGACATTTTGGTGTCTCACTGTCAGTCTTGTTAGATAAATAAATAAATTTTAGTCGCCTGTTGAGCCCCGCTTTGACAAACATTATTTATATTACAATATTCAATAGTATCCAAAATTCTCCAAACCTTTTTTAGGTTCGGAAATGGATATTTTTTTTATTTCGAATATTGGAACATTTTGGTTACGGATACGGATATCTATAACATCTCAGTTTTTCTGACACCCTTGGTGCCAGAAAAACTCAAAACGGTGCTATTCTTAGAATGTTTAGTCATCTGTTGAGCCCACGCTTTGACAAACTAATGATGCATTTGTATGAAGACCTGTCAATCCAAGATGGCCGCCAGTGAACAGCTGATTAGTCTTCATACAAATATTACCAAAATTTGGTAGGTGTTTTATGTTTTAAGTTTTTGATGTCCATGGATATTATTATTTATTGATTTAAAAAATGTAATTTGTCGTGTATGTTCCTTGACTTTAGGTTGGTATGCGGCTGACCACCCATGCTGTAAAAATGGTTCACTTTGCCAATGTCACCCCTGTTACAGGGAAGGACGGCAAGAGTTGCAGGGTGTATGTCCATTTGAGATTGGTTTTTATGTTGTAGGCTCACATGAGGCACGTGCAAGTGCGAACTTGTACGTGTCTGGTTGTGGGAATGCATGTAATGTAAATCTCCAATGTAACATATCTTTGCAACTTAGATAAGATTAGAAGAATGACCGTGGTTATAAAACTTCCAGCCCAGGCATCATAAGTCTGTCAAAGCGTGGGCTCAACCGATGACTAAAATGTCTAAGAATAGCCCCGTTAGAGTTCACGTTGCTATGTGAGAACAGTACCCCGCCTGCTAAACATTACACAAACTCCCCTCATAAATCAAAAATATATGCAAGATAATAAGACAAAATTTATATATCTGTACATAAATGTGCTGGGTGCTACCGCTAGTATCGCCAAAAACCAAAGAATATCTAAAGATGCTCGACTGGCGGTACACGGTGGAATACTTATACCTACCGTGATGTATGGAAGTGGAGCCTGGACGGTGAATGAAAGTGAAATTAGTAAAGTCCATACTGTTGAAATGGACTTTCTAAGAAGTATGATTGGGAAAAAACGGAGCGATAGGGTGAGAAATGATTTTGTAAGAAAAGAATGTGGTGTAAGAGAAAGTGTGAAGTAAAGATTAAAAGAAGTTTGTTAAGATGGTTTGGGCATATGGAGAGAATGAATAATGAAAGACTGACGAAGAAAGTATATGCTGCAAAACTAGATGGATGTCGTGGTAGAGGAAGACCGAGAAAGGTATGGATGGACCAAATTTCCGAAATTGCGAAAGAATGGAATATCCAGAGTCATAATAAAAGGAGAGTCTGTATGAAGAAGGTTATGACTCTGGAGGAAATGAAAGAAGTGTGTAAGGACAGAAAGAAATGGCGGTTAATCTGTGATGTTGGCGGCTAGGGTTTTTTAAATTAGAATTTGTTTTCTGTTAGTTTTTGATGTCCATGTGGTATGCGGCTGACCACCCATGCTGTAGAATATGGTTCACTTTGCCAATGTCACCCCTGTTTCAGGGAAGGTTGGCAGGAGTTGCAGGGTGTATGTTCTGTTAAGGTTTGAATATTTTTTTATTGACATTTCAATTTATAAGTATTGTAATGCCCTTAAATACACAACCAGTGAAATATTGTTACATACAGGTTCACTTAGAGTTCTTTACACACTTATCGTAGCACTTATTGTTCATTTGTAGCACTAGATGGGGGAGATAGAGTGCTGACGTCCAGCCTCGATATCTATCCTTGTTGGGAGCACGCGGGATGTCTGGTAGAGGTGTTTGGACCGAGCGGTTGCTCGATGTCCCTCGTTCCAGCTTCCACGATGTGTGTGTAACGCGGGTAGCAACGTCGGAATCTTAAATTGCCCAACAATTTCTCTCGGCTGTATGTATGTGTGCGCAGATGGAGGGTTACGTTTGGAAGGTCAAAAGCATCCGCACGAGTCCTTCCGATTGCGTATGTATGTGTGCACGGAGAGATAGGACCGCTTGGGAGGTAACAAAAGCACCCGCACGATTTCTTCCGTAACACATGTGTGTGTGGTGCAGGCGGAGAGCTTAGTTCAGAGGAGCCATGGCTCAACGTCTTCACTTTACTTCCGGCTTAGTGCAAGCCACTGATTCATTACCAGTACCTACGGGGCAATTTGCACTGCTCCGCACATAGGCAAGGCTTCGGGTGGAATCGACCCAGTTGGTACTCTTTATCCGAGAAACTAGCTCTACAAAGAAAGGTTGAGACCATCTTGTTTCTTGTTATCCAGCAGAGCCGGATTTGGGAGGCCAAGAACGATGCCTTGAGATAATCAATAGAATATCTGCCTGATGTCTCAAATCCCATTCCTTATGAAGAATGCTTGTTGGATTTTACGTATGAGTTTAGTTGTTTCAAAGCGCCATCTGTGGGTGTTTCTCTGAAGCTCACTGACACCACAGTTCATTTGAGATTCGGGTTTTTATATTGTAGGACTACATGTGACATGTTTAAGCGCGAACTTAAACATGTCTGTTTTGTGAAATGCATAACGAAAGTCGCGGATCAACCACCCCAGGCATTAAAAACGCTGAGGGAATCTTGCTGTGGGACGAAAGTGATGTAAGGAAGAGATGGAATGAATATTTTAAAAATTTATATGGCCAGGGCGAAAGAGACTATTATGATGTTGAATATAATGACAGCGATGAAGAAATTGTGAAAGAGGATGTGATAATAAGTATAAAAGATCTGAAGAATGGAAAAGCTGCTGGGAATGATGGTGTGAATGCTGAGATGATCAAATGTGCTGGGGAGTGCATGGTTGAATGGATGTTTGAACTGTGCAAGATGTGTGTGAAAGAGAGTAAAGTGCCGATGGACTGGAAAAAGGTGGTCATTGTTCCTATCTACAAAGGAAAAGGTGACAAAAAGGACTGCCAAAATTTCAGGCCCATCAGTCTTCTCAGTATAGCTGGTAAAGTATTGTGTAAGGTTCTCATAAAAAAAGTGAGACTGTCTACCGGTCATGGGGTTTCTGATATCCAGACTGGCTTTATGCCAGGAAGAGGGTGTGTAGACCAGATCTTCACTCTCAGACAGATTGTTGAAAAACATCTGGCTGTGGGTCGGAAGGTCTACACGGCTTTTGTGGATCTCGAGAAGGCTTTTGACTCGGTGGACAGAGGTATGATGTGGAAAGTACTCCTAAAGTACGGTGTGAACGGCAAGCTTCTGAATGGAATACGCGCCATCTATGAAAATAGTTTGGCGTGTGTAAGAGTGGATGGTAAATGTAGCGAATGGTTTGATGTTTACAAGGGAGTACGACAGGGGTGTGTAATGAGTCCGTGGTTATTTAACATAATCATGGACAATTGTATGAAAGAAGCAGAAATTTCTCATTATGGTGTGAAAGTGGGTGAGACGAATGTTGGAGTTCTTCTCTATGCTGACGATGCCGTAGTGTTGGCTGATACAGCGGAGGAGCTCCAGATGATACTCACCAAAATGAATGGTGCTTTTAGTAAGAACGGTTTAAAAGTGAATGCCAGTAAGACGAAAGTATTAGTGTTTGACAGGACTGAGGAATGCGAGGAAATTGAGATAAGACTGAATGAAACAAGAGTGGAGGTCGTGAAAGAATTTGATTATCTGGGAAGCAAGTTTGAGTCGAATGGGAAATTGACGAAAGAATTGGAAAAGCGTGCTAGTAGAGGAAGAAGTGTAATGGGAACGATTGGAAGAATTGCAAGAAATAGGAAACTTACGAAGAATATGAGATTGGCGGTCCACAATGGCATATTGGTTCCGACATTGATGTATGGAAGTGAGGCGTGGACAGTTAATGAATGTGAGCTGAGTAAAGTATGTACGGTTGAAATGGCTTACCTGAGAGCAATGGCTGGAAAAACACTGAATGATAGAGTACGTAATGATTGGGTGATGAACGAGTGTGGTATAAAAGAGAATATGAGAATGAAAGTACAAAAAAGTACGATGAGATGGTTCGGACATCTCGAAAGAATGGATGATGAACGACTAACGAAGAAAGTGTACAAAGGAAATGTCAGAGGAAAGCGCGGAAGGGGAAGGCCGAGGAAAGAATGGTTAGACCAAATAGGTGAGATTGCGAAAGAATGGAACCTGCAGAGTGAAAATAAGAGAAGAGTATGTATGAAAAAGGTGATGAATATTGAGGAAATGAAAGTGGTTTGTAAGGACAGAAAAAAGTGGAGGCGCATCTGCGGAGGTACCGGCCACTCCTAGTGGAACGGCGGCAGGATACAGCTACAGCAACAGCATATAATGTGAATCTCTAATGTCACTTATATTTTGCAACTTAGATTAGAGATTAGAGAGATATATATCGCCTTTTATGACAGTGTGTCACTACAAAGGTGCTTGTCCATATGATTGGACGAAGAGGTGAGTCTTGAGACGTCTTTTGAACAGTCTCTCCGTATCCAGTTCCCTCAGTGAGGCGGGAATAGCATTCCAAGTCATTGGAGCGGCCTCGTTGAATGGCCTGTCTCCAAAAAGAGTGTGGGGCCTTCTTGCAGTGATGTCCAGGCAGCTGCTTCTCGATGCAGCTGACCTCAGTGTTTGTCCGCGTGAGGTTGTAGTTGCTTTAGACAACAGCTCCCTGCAGGTACCAAGATCCAACGGCACTTCTAGTGAGTGATAGGCACATGGAGAGAATGAGTGATGAAAGATTGACGAAGAAAGTATATGCTGCTAGAATAGATGTATGTCATGGTAGAGGAAGACCGAGAAAAGTATGGATGGATCAAATCTCTGAAATAGCGAATGAATGGGATATCCAGAGTCATAATAAAAGGAGGACTTGTATGAAAAAGGTTATGACTCTGGATGAAATGAAAGAAGTATCCAAGGACAGGAAGAAGTGGCGGGCAATCTGCAATGTTAATTTCTAATGTTGGTTTATTAATTTGCTACATTTTTTGCATAGGAAATTTTTGACTTTTTTTTTTTGTATAGATTTCTTTTTTATATTTAAATGTAATTTATTATTCATATTCCTTGACTTAAAGGTTGGTATGAGGCTGACCACCCATACTGTAAAAAATGGTTCACTTTGCCAATGTCACCCCTGTGTCAGGGAAGGTCGGCAAAAGTTGTGGGGCTTATGTTCATTTGAGGTTTGGATTTTATTTATAAGTACACATTCAGCATTTGTAAGCTCGAACATCACGTGTTGGTTTGTGGGCATGCATCTGAGAGCTTTAAATGAATATATCCTTGCAACTTAGATTATAATTAGATTTTGATTTAGGGGAGTTTGTGTGATGCTTTATACTGGAGTGATCTGGTAGTGGTTTTAGGTGGAGATCGAGTCAACATTTTTGTATTTCAAACACCAGACAATCGCCTTAATAATGAATAAATAATAATAATGTTCCACACTTTTATAGCGCCATTTTGTAACTAACGTCACTTCAAAGGCACTTTGTAGGACTGTCCAAACAAAAATGTTTTCAATTGCTTTTTAAACTGTTCCTCACTGTGTTGCTCCCTGAGGGTCACTGGGAGTGCATTCCAAGCCATCGGAGCTGCGACACGAAAAGCTCGGTCACCGAACACCGTCCTTGTGGCTCTGCCTGGGACCTGGAGCAGACCTGCGTTAGTGTCTCGGTATCTAATTGTGCGTCCGCGAGTTGAAATCTCCTTCTTTTTAACTTTTTCAATAACGTAAAGCGGCGCCATTCCGTGCAATGTCTTGTAGGGGAGTATGCAGAGCTTATATTGTATTCTCTCATTGATCCTGAGCCAGTGCAGTTCTTAACCACTTAGCCGTAGCATAGATAAAGTTTTGTTCAGGGAGAGAAACATGAGGACAGAGGGTCAGGACAAATGACATGAACACTGACAAATTAACACATTTTTTATTCCAATAAAACAAAAACTTACTTTAGCTGAGAAGACAATCTTTGGTTTAGTGCTGATGTACTTTTTGTTAGATTTAGATATTGCAGTGGGAACATGGTGCAAGGTATCAGAAGCGCCATTCTGCTAAATTCCCTACGACCTCAAGGCGACGAGCTGGCGATTCGTGTCCAAAAATAAGGTGTACTGTGATTTTTTTTATCTATGGAGTTCTTTGCAAGCGCCAGCAATCTCCGACTTGTATGGATATTTTAAGTTATTATTCTATGCTAAGGATATTCTAGCAGAATAGCGCTTCAGATGTTTAAATGAAGTTTTAGGCTTTCACTTTCATGGTAGGTGTTACATGACAAATCGCTTTTACTTATAATTCATTATTTTTTATATAATAAATACTAGATTAATGCTTATGAAATTTATATTATTATGATTTATTGGTAATAATTTATAATAATAATGAGCGATGCTTTTGTGTGAATAACTCCTCAAGAGCCCTCTGCGAATATGGTCATCACTATAGACAGCTCCAAAACTCAAGCAAGGCCCAGTTGCTGTAAGGTTGGATGGACCTATGGTGATCGGTCTTTGGAAAAGCCATATTAATTTTTCAACCCAGCGAAGAGCATCTTTGTAAAAAGAAATACTTTTTTATGCTCCGCTGGGAACAGAACCCACTGCGTTCGAATCTCGAGTCCGAAGTGTTAACCACTAGATTAGGCACCGGTCATCTGTTAAGGTTGAAGCTATCATCTGACAGTGGTTTAAAGTGGAGATCAAGCCGACATTGTTTTTATTTTAAACACTAGACAATCGCCTTGACCACTTAGCCGTAGCATAGACAGAGTAAGACTGTGAACCACTTATGTTGAAGTCTTTAGGAAGTGTGTATTGATTTGTGTCTGTTCAAATCTGATTCTCTAGCAGTTTTATAATCACATTCATCGCAGACAAAAGGTTTGTAATCGGTGTGTGTTAATTTGTGTCGCTTTAGGTCTGCTGTCCGAGTTGTTTTAAATTCACATTCATCACAAGCAAATCGTTTGTATCCAGTGTGAGAGAATGTGTGTCTTTTTAGCTCTGAAGGCCAAGTCGTTGTGTACTCACATTGGTTGCAAGCATAAGGCTTTATTCCAGCGTGGGTTAAGATGTGAGACTTTAAGTCTGTCGCACGGATAGACTTGTAATTACATAGCTCACAAGCAAACGGATACTCTCCGTTGTGAGTTAATCTATGAGATTTCACAGACGCCAACTGGGTAGCTTTGTAATCGCACTGGTCACAAGCAAACGGTTTGATTCCTGCGTGCGTCATCTTATGCGTTTTCAATCCTGATGACCCGACGGATGTAAATTCACATTCATCACAAACGTACGGCTTACCACCAGTGTGTACAAATTTGTGCCTTTTCAAAGACGACATCATCGTAGCTCTGTAATCACACTGATCACAAGCATATGGCCTTTCTCCCGAGTGAGTCAGCTTGTGAGATTTTAGAGTAACAAGCTGTGTGGCTCTGTAGTCGCACTGATCACAAGCAAACGGTCTAAACCCAGTGTGGGTAAACTTGTGTCTATTTAAATTTCTAAGAGTCACTGCTGTATAATCGCACTCATCACAAGCAAACCTGTGAGGGGAGTGTATTTGCTTGTGCTTTCTTAAATCTGTTATTCTGGTGGTTGTGTAGTCGCAGAAGTCACACGCAACTATTTGGTCGATAGCTTCATTGTCTTTCTTGCGGACTTTCACTCTCTTCTGTTTGGCTGGCTTGTGTGAGGTTTTGTGTCTGCGCTGGTGGCCCTTGCTTGTTCCCGGGACATCTCCATACTCAGAAGTGTGACCCAACATAAACTCGTGGCTGAGCAGCTGACTGAAGAGCGTGTTCTCATCCTGCTTGACTGCATCCATCTGATAATCGCCATCTGCAAATATTTTTTATTTGATTTAATTATTAAGAAACCAAACAGTTATAGATGTATTAAATCTAAATCTAAGCTGCAAGGATATGTATCATTTGAGATTCATATTAAATGCATTCCCACAAGCAGACACACATAATTTCGCGCTCACACATGCCGCATGTGGACCTACAATATAAAAACCCAATTCTCAAATGGACAAGCCCTGCAACTCTTGCCGACCTTCCCTGAAAAAGGGGTGACATTGGCAAAGTGAACCATTTTTTACAGTATGGGTGGTCAGCCTCATACTTACTGTTTATTGTACTTATTGTTTTTAATTTTTTTGAGCAACTAAGTCTATTCGTATTAGAATCAGGATTTAAGATAATAGGGGCAAGTGGTGTACCTATGGACAAGCTCTTTTTTTTTCGACCTAATATTTTTTTTCTCGCAAGTTAAGAAAGGTAGAGAGAAGATTGTTTGTGTTATGTACTTATTGTCTAATTGTGCGTAAACAACTTATTTTTAGTTTTGTATAATATTGACTTGTGTTGTGTTAGGGCCTTTCCCCCAAAATCACATTTTTGTCCAGAGGTACACCTATGGGTGTGTACCTAATATTAATAGATATCAAAAATGTAATATCCCCGTTTATGTGAGGATTTTTAATCTTCTGTATATCCAGAGATATGATGGTGTCCAAAGGTACACACCGTCCAAAGGTACACACCGTCCAAAGGTACACCACTTGCCCCTAGTATAAAA
Source organism: Agapetus fuscipes (assembly GCA_951799405.1). Lineage (NCBI taxonomy): Eukaryota > Metazoa > Arthropoda > Insecta > Trichoptera > Glossosomatidae > Agapetus > Agapetus fuscipes. Next base: position 9,092,185 of record OX637351.1, on the reverse strand, counting down.
ATATGAATACATGTAGAAATAATTGTTTAGGTACATAATATTGTATAGAATTTCTCCACGCCTGAGACACAGGAGTTTCCTAGTTCAGGCACATGTAGATATTATTTTCTTGTTAAGTTAAATGTACACAAATGTAATGTAATATAATGTTAAGATGTGCTTTGGTGTACATTTTTGTAGTAATTTTTGTAAAATTATTATTTGTATATTTTTAATGAATAAAATTATTATTATTATTATTCAACTATGAGAAAAAAAAAAAAAAAAAAAATACCAACCTATAAGTTACATTTGAATAAAAACATAATTATTACAATTAAAAAATAAGCAAAGTTTGCAAAGATCGCATAATGACGCTCTGTAGGTAGTTACTTGTGCAAGTAGGTTGTTTAAATGTTAGTAAGCTTCTAGTCCATCGTGTGGGATACTTTGCCAATGTCACCCCTGTTTCAGGGATGATCGGCAAGAGTTGCAGGGCGTACATTAATTTGAGATTCGGGTTTTTATATAGTAGATCCACATGCGGCCTGTTTAAGCGTGAACTTATACATGTCTGCTAGTGAAAATGCATACAACGTGAACCCTTCATGTTATGTATCTTTGCAACTTAGATTAGAATGAATGTTGATAAACTGACAAAGTATACATATACAGAGGAAGTGTGAAAGGAAAAAGAGGTAAGGGACGACCGAGAAAAGCATTTGTGATCAGATTGAGGAAGTTGGGAAATAATGGTACACCTATACAAAATGAGCATAAAAGAAGACAATGCATAAAAAAGGTGATGGATATGAACGAAATGAAAGAGGTATGTACGGATAGGAAGAAATGGAGGCAGCTCTGCAGAGGCTCTGACCACCCCTAGCGGAATAGCGACACAGTTACAGCCCTCACAGACAGTCAGATAGTACTAGGTGGTACTAGGTTCACTTTCTTTGATTCTCACCTTGTGCAGTGCAGGCTTCAGCGGTTAGTTCTTCATCAGCATCATCACCTGCCCCTCCGTCACACTCCACCTCCCCCCCATAACAGCTCGCCGCCTCTTCCTGCCCTGCCTGCGCCTCCGATTTGATGACGACGTCTCCCCCCTGAGCCGCCGCCACAGGAATCTCACAGCTGGCGTCGTCCGGATCGAGGACTTCTTGCTTTATTTCGCCACAATTCATCCTAGTCTCTCTCAGTGAGTGAAAAACAAGCTGTCACAATAGTCAGAAATTTGAGAAACGAACCGGATCTCACCCGGATCTTACGTGACAGAGGAAAGCTCTTCTTCTTCTTTTTAGTAGTGGCGATTTGTTGTGATGAGTAGGGGCGCCAGTGCATCAAAAAGCCGTCATGTCTTCGTGAAACTTTTATCCGTGTCGACGTGTAATAAAATATATTGTAGTTTATATTTGCATGCGCGCATAAATCAACGTGAAGCTAATATACGCGAGTTGAAGTTGAGAAAAATTTTAATTTGAAGAAAAAAAACCTAACTAATGAGTTTCCGTAAGTTTGTAGACCCATAAAGTTATAACTACTCTGTGGACGAGACGTTCGCGCCAGTAGGCTCTTGGCTGGGGAACCGGAAATACATGAATGGTGGTAAATTTAAATTTGCTGCAAGGCGGTAAATTTAAATAGGCTGCAGTTTGAAAATATTATTCTGAGTATTAAAATCATGATATTATATAGCCGTTATTACAATGGCGGTAAATTTAAATTTGTGGCAGTTTGAAAATATAAATCTTAGTATTAAATTTATGTTATTAGGTATTATTGCAAAAATGTCTTTGGCTCTTGGCTGGGGAACCGGAAATACATGAATGGTGGTAGATTTAAATTGGCTGCAAGGTGGTAAATTTAAATTGGCTGCAGTTTGAAAATATTATTCTTTTTTTAAAGACATTTTTGCAATAATACCTAATGACATAATTTTAATACTAAGATTTATATTTTCAAACTGCCACAAATTTAAATTTGCTGCCATTATAATATGGGCTATATAATAACATGATTTTAATACTCAGATTAATATTTTCAAACTGCAGCCAATTTAAATTTGCCGCCTTGCAGCCAATTTAAATTTACCACCATTTATATATTTCCGGTTCCCCAGCCAAAAGCCTAACTACAAATACAAAATTAAGTGGAAATAAATTTTAATTTAATTTAAATTTGAAAGACATTTTTGCAATAATACCTAATAACATAATTTTAATACTAAGATTTCTATTTTCAAACTGCCACAAATTTAAAGGTGCCGCAATTATAATAACGGCTGTATAATATCATGATTTTAATACTCAGAATAATATTTTCAAACTGCAGGAGTAGTACCGATGGATTGAAGGAAGGCAGTCATTGTTCCCATTTACAAAGGTAAAGGGGACAAAAAAGACTGTCAGAACTTCAGACCAATCAGTCTACTCAGTATACCAGGAAAAGTCTTCTGTAAGGTGATTATAAAAAATGTGATTCTGACTACTAGCAAAAGGGTTTCCGATATACAGTCCGGCTTTATGGCCGGTAGAGGCTGTGTTGATCAGATTTTCACTCTACGACAACTTGTTGAAAAACAATTGTCGGTGAGGGGGAAACTATTCACGGCCTTTGTGGATCTGGAAAAGGCTTTTGACTCAGTGGACAGAAGTATGTTGTGGGATGTTTTGAAAGCATACGGAGTGAATGGAGCTCTACTCAATGCGGTGCATGCGAACTATGAGAATAGTATGGCCTGCATTCGTATTGATGGTGAGTATAGTGAATGGTTTGAAGTTTTTAAGGGTGTAAGGCAAGGATGTGTGATGAGCCCATGGCTATTTAACATAGTCATGGACAAGTGTGTTCGAGATGCTAGACTTGATGATTGTGGATTAATGATAGGAGAGAGCAAAGTAAGCGTTCTACTGTATGCGGATGATGCAGTCCTTGTATCTGATTCAGCAGTGGAATTGCAAATGATGCTCTCTAGATTGAACGAAGCTTTGAAAGGTAATAATTTGAAGTTGAATGCAAGAAAGACGAAAGTTTTGATTTTTGAAAGAGATGATGAAAATATGAATTATGTATTTAAAATTAATGGAATGAATGTTGATGTTGTAAATGAGTTTGTATATTTGGGAAGTAAGTTTGAAAAAGATGGAAGAATGGCCGGTGAATTTGAAAGAAGAATAATGAAAGGCAGGTGTGTACTGGGTGCGACCGCTTGCATCGCCAGGAACCAAAATCTCTCAAAAAATGTTGGATTGGCGGTGCACGGTGGTATACTAGTGCCAACCTTGATGTATGGAAGTGAAGCCTGGACGGTGAGTGAAAGGGAAATTAGTAAAGTCCATACAGTAGAAATGGACTATCTAAGAAGTATGATTGGGAAAAAACGAAGTGACAGGGTGAGGAATGATTTTGTAAGAGAAGAATGTGGTGTAAGGGAAAGTGTGAAAGTGAAGATTAAAAGAAGTATGTTAAGATGGTTCGGGCATTTGGAGAGAATGAGTGATGAAAGATTGACGAAGAAAGTATATGTTGCTAGAATAGATGAATGTCGTGGTAGAGGAAGACTGAGATAAGTATGGAAGGATCAAATCTCTGAAATAGCGAATGAATGGGATATCCAGAGTCATAATAAAAGGAGGACTTGTATGAAAAAGGTTATGACTCTGGATGAAATGAAAGAAGTATGCAAGGACAGGAAGAAGTGAAGTACACAATCAGCATTTGTAAGCGCGAACTACACTTGTTGGTTTGTGGCCATACATCTGAGAGCTTTAAATGAATATATCCTTGCAACTTAGATTATAGATAGATAGATAATTTATAGCCAATTTAAATTTACCGCCTTGCAGCCAATTTAAATCTACCACCATTCATGTATTTCCGGTTCCCCAGCCAAGAGCCTACTGGCGCGAACGTCTCGTCCACAGGCAGTGTTGCCACCTTAGCCCTTTTGGGGCTAAATCTAGCACTTTTTACTGTAGGTGAACTCGTTGTTTAATGATTTAGCCCGAAAAGGGCTATCTAGCCCTTTTTATTTACTTTAAAATATTGTACGAAAATCTGAAATTTGCGCCATGCTAACATCGCGATTACTTCGAACTTTCGCGATTTTTGTCATATATATTTATTTATTTTTATTTATTTATTTATTTATAAATTCACGACACTTAGTGCCTTTTACAATACATACTAAAAATAGTGTTATAAATACAAGAGTAAGTAAAAAGTATAAAATTGTTTTTTTATTGTTTTTTTTTTTTGGTAGACACCATTTGTTCGATTATGGCCACATATCTATGGCAACAAAATGATTCTAAACGGAAAATTTGTTAATTTTAATTTGTACAATAACTAATATTTTTAATGTTTGAACCTAATTTTGAAAAAAAATATTGTGATTCATACCAAACAGGTGTTTTTTTAGCCTTTTTTTACACCAACTCTTTTTGTGCTCCTTTTAGCCCGATCTAGCCCTTTTTAGCTTCTTTGATTGCCCCCATTACTAAAACTAAGGTGGCAACACTGTCCACAGGTCTCGTCTCTGTGGTCATAATAGCGCCCAAGCGCCTTCCTGCGCCTTCCTTTGGCTGTGGCTGTCATAAACCTATACTCTGTGGCTGTCATTATACTCTGTGCAAGCACTGTGGCTGGCTGTCATCACCCACGTTCAGTTGAAGCCATAACTTGTATTTAATTTTATTGGATGGGTTTCACCGATTAAAAATCAAATTTTGAACATTCGTGCCGAAAGCCCTCTGATTTCATTATTGTGATAAAGTTGGGAAACTTGTCGAGTGATTCCAGTGTTGCCACCTTAGCCCTTTTGGGGCTAGATCTAGCTCTTTTTACTGTAGGTGAACTCGTTGTTTAATGATTTAGCCCGAAAGGGGCTATCTAGCCCTTTTCATTTACTTAAAAATATTGTATGAAAATCTGAATTTTGCGCCAATGCTAACATCGCGATAACATCGAACTTTCGTGATTTTTGTCATATTATTGTTTTTTTTTTGGTAGATACCATTTGTTCGATTAAGGCAACAAATCTATGGCAACTAAATGATTCTAAACGGAAAATTTGTTAATTTTAGTTTGTAAAATAACTAATATTTTTAATTTTTGAACCTAATTTTGAAAAAAATTATTGTGATTCAAACTAAAAAATAAATACATAAGTAATTGAAATCATTAGTCCAGATGTTTTTTTAGCCTGTTTTTATACCAACTCTTTTTGTGCTCCTTTTAGCCCGATCTAGCCCTTTTTAGCTTCTTCAATTGCCCCAAGTACTAAAACTAAGGTGGCAACACTGAGTGATTCACATTATTGACAAAACCATGCTAAGGAATCTTCCATACAACGCTATTGACCACCAAGCTTCCTTACTCTACCAGTAGATGCTGCTTTATTGGTTCTTGTCCAAAATAATAGTAGGAAACTACTATTTGGTATTACCGATATTCCCTTGACAGCCAAAATGGCGCCCACGGATAACGCTTGCTTGGCGTGGGGTCGTAAGTTTTTAACCGTTGAATGCTGTTTTTGGCTGTTTTCACCGGCGTTAAATTGTGCAAAAAGTTATTTGAAAAGAATATAATACTTTGTGCGTGAAAAAAGTGCGTGAAAATGGTGTATTGGTGGCCTGGTGCCGGACAACGTATTTCCGTCGTAACCTCAAAAAAAAACTTTAATTGACATCAAACTTTCAAAATGATTTACATTATTTTAACTTAATTTGCCAAAACCTTAATTACCTTAATTTAGCTTAAAACCAAAATGTAGTTCGGTGTATTATTTAAGAATGTATATTTGTGTAAACTTGTAAACTTTTATTTTAAAAGAAATAAATTTTTAAAACAAAAAAAAAACTTTTATTTGACATGACCTCACCATTAGTTTCCTATAATATCAAAAATATTTGAAATAAATTTTAGGTATAAGTGATATTATACATTCCATAATATTATCAAAAGCTTCCGTAATCTCCCCAGAGGTGGCTAAGATTCTGGCATTCCCACTTTTTTTTTTAAGTGGGATCTCTATAAACCTATAATACTCTATGGACAAAACCACATGCAAATACGGTGTTGATTGTCAACGCGGACAAAGTTACGTTCAAGTTTGTTTATTTTATTATCAGAAAATGGAATGCGATATCATAAAATTTAAGGAAGAGGTGTGTGATGCCGATGAAGAATACTGTGAAGCTCCTGCTGACGATGCTTTAGGAATAAAGGCGTATTATGGAATAGACATTGTTGAGAACGACATCAAGACAGAGTCGCAGTTTGGAATCCAAGTCAAGCCTGAACCTTCATGTTCTCCAGGTAAAGACAATCTGCTCTTACTATCATTACTCTTCCATCCGCTGCTGCTTGTTGATATTGACTTAATTTCAGGAATTGTAAGTCATCCTAGTTTACAGCGCTCAAGTTCACCTGATGGATTACAGCGCCAATGCTGCCGACAAATCGTAACCACAATATTTCCCCATTACTTACACATTATTATTTGTTTATTTATGAAATGTAATTTGTGTGTGTTCCTTGACTTATAAGTTATAGGCTTGTATGCGGCTGACTGAGACTGCTGTAGAAAATGGTTCACTTTGGCAATGTGAAGGACGGCAAGAATTGCAGGGTGTATGTCCATTTGAGATTTTGGTTTTCATGTTCTATGTTCACATGCGGCATGTGCAAGCGCGAACTTGTACGTGTCTGCTTGTGAAAATGTTAGAGATACTTACAGAAATGGCGGTTAATCTGTAATGCTGGCGGTTAAAGCTGAGGCTTTTAATTTTTTTTTTTTTTTTAATATGTTTTTTAGTTTTTATTTTTTACTGTTTAATTGTTTAGAGTTTATTTGTGTTATATATTTGAATGTATTAATTACTTGTATTCCTTGACTGATAGGTTGGTATGCGACTGACCACCCATACTGTAAAAAATGGTTCACTTTGCCAATGTCACCCCTGCTTCAGGGAAGGTCGGCAAGAGTTGCAGGGCTTATGTTCATTTGAGATTGGGTTTTTTATATTGTAGGTCCACATGCGGCATGTGTAAGCGCGAAATTGTGCATGTCTGCTTGTGGGAATGCATTTAATATTAATCTCAAATGATACATATCCTTGCAGCTTAGATTTAGATTTAGATTTTTAGACAGAGATATACACATTATATGGAATACCTCTCTCCATTGGGGAAGTTTGATCCAGCCTTCTAACTCTGTGAGACTTTTAATAATAATAATAAACAACACTTGTATAGCGCCTTTTCGTGACTGAGTCACTGCAAAGGCGCTTTGTAATAGTCTTTGAAAAAATGAGTTTTGAGCCCTTTTCTAAAAGCTGCCTCAGTCTTCAGCTCCCTGAGGGTCGCAGGAAGAGAATTACAAGCCGTCGGAGCAGCAATGCTAAAGGCTCAGTCACCAAACACCGTCCTCGTGGCTTTGCGCGGCAGCTGGAGCTGACTTTTATTGGAGTCCCTGGATCTGAGTGTCTGTCTGCGGGTAGTGATTTCCATTTTGGTGACCAGTTCAGACAGGTAGTGAGGTGCTGCTCCATTTAGTATTCTGAAGGTGAGTACACCAGCTTGTACTGTATCCTCTGGACCATGGGTTGGCAACCTGCGGCCCGCGGGCCGCATGCGGCCCTTGAGGCGTCTTGGTGCGGCCCGCAACGTACGTGTCGGAAAACTACAAATCGATTTTCGGTAAATGACAAAGTAAAAGCGTTTATCAAGGAATTTAAAATTATAAAAATAATGAATGAGAACCTGAAAGAATCGTGGGATTCCCAAATTGAATTGGCGGGAATTCTAAAATATGATTTTTTTTTGGGGGGTAGAATTAATAGTGACTTTGGGGGTAATTTTCATTTGTAGTTCGCACGTCAATTGATTAATATTTACGATGCATGACTTACAAGAGGGTCCCACGGGCTGCGGCAGGGGAGGGGGGGAGGGGGGGTGCTAGTCAGCATTTGCTGAAATGCTGACCATTAGATCGCGGCCCGCACTAAATCCCATGTAAAATATTTGGCCCTTTTACAACAAAAGGTTGCCGACCCCTGCTCTGGACAATCGGAAGCCAGTGAAGTTCGAACAGAAGGTATGCTGGATTGGAATCTCACAATGGAGGAGCAGGTTGACAAAACAATAGCTGCTTCATTTTTTGGTTTCACCATTTTTGTTTTTGTTTTTAAGGAAGCTTGTGCGGGAGACACCCTAGATTCAAAAGACTCTAGGGGTCTATGACACTTGTTATAGTGCCGGAGAGGTGTTGTAGATGTGGCAGTTGATGTCCTTATCCGGTTGCAGGGCTGCTAGCTGCGCAATGCTGTGGTGTGTGTTGCGTTGCTTTGTTTTGAGACACTGAGAGGAAATGGTGATTGATATTGGATTTGAAATGGGTAAGGTTAAATTGTGGTGGAAACACAAATACCGGTAACTCATTCCATAAGCGGGCAGGCAGTCTGGCAAAGGAATGAATCATGAAAACACCAAGTTCTCATAGTTTTGATATCGACTGCAAATGATTGGATGTGATTCGTTCTAGGAGTTGCCCTTGTGACGAGAGGAGGAGGTATAAGTGAGGATATTAAGGGCTATCAGGAGGTGTCTACCTCCAGGTGTGGTTAAAACATTGGTGAGTGCTGTTGTGATGTTCCGAATTGATTATTGTTCCACACTTTATATCGGCCAGTCAAAGAAGCAACTGAACAGATTTCAGTCTGTTCTGAATGTGGCTGCAAGACTAATCTTCGGGATGTCCAAATCCTTGCTTTGGCATTTGTTTTTTTTTTGTCTTCAATTCTCTTAAACAGAAGTTAAATGCATTTTATAATTTCTAATATTCTACCTATATATGTAATATAGGTTGGTATGAGTCCCACCGAGGGTGTCAGAAATGATTTCCTGTTTCGGTTTTTTATCGTTTCCAGAGCTGTGAGTATGTTGGTGTGTTATTTTATTCTACCATGTGTTGTATTTCCAGATGAGAGCTGTGAGTGTGTTGGTGTGTTACTTTACTCTACCATGTGTTGTATTTCCAGATGAGAGCTGTGAGTGTGTTGGTGTGTTGGGGACAAGCAAGAGCCACCATCACAGACACACAACCTCGGAGAGCGGGCCAGCCACCTCAACAGAACTACAGGGAGGCAGCACACACAATGCATTGTCCGATAGAGAAACAAATCAAACACAGAAGGAAGAGAAGCTATTTGCTTGTGATCAGTGTGATTATAAAGGAACTAAATTGCTGTATTTGAAAATACACAAATTAACAAACCCTGAACACAAGCACTTTTGTTGTGATGATTGTGATTTTAAGACATTTACATTGTCTTCCTTTAGGAGTCATAGACTGACTCACCCTGCAAATGTAAAGCCACTTGTTGTGGAGAATAATCTACCCTTTAGGTTGTTTAATATGCCACATCATTCATCTCAGGTAATGGAAAATGAAAATGAGTTCTGTTGCGATCAGTGTGATCATAAAAGTAAAGCACTCCACAATTTGAAATGTCATCAATTATCGCACTCCGCACATATGTTCACGTGTGATCTGTGTGCTAATAAATATAAAACATCAACAGGTTTAAATCAACACAAGTTAACAAAACATACCGAGCCCGTGACATTGGCTTGCGATCTGTGTGAATTTACGACATCTTTGAAGTCAAATATAAAATCGCATATGAAATCACATGTGAAAAGTGAGCCATTGGAGTGTGATCAGTGTGATTACAAAGCATCACATTTGAGCACTCTGAAATATCATAAATCAAAGCACTCGGAGGAACGACCATTTAAATGTCGTCAATGTGATTATAAAAGCAAAACATCATCAGGTTTGAAAGGTCACCTGGTAAAACACACGGGATACAAAGCATTTGCATGCAATCTATGTGACTATAGGGCATATTTGAAAAGTTCATTGAACAAACATTTTCAAACGCATGTTCAGCATATACCATGGGCTTGTGATCAGTGTGATTTTAAAACAAAAACATCCAGTGCTTTGAGACTTCACAAAGTAAATCATACCCTACACAAACCATTTGAATGCAATGATTGTGGCCATAAAACATCTACAAAAAAAATATTACAAGTTCATATTTATAATAAACATTCAACAATTAAGCCGTTAGCATGCAATCAGTGTGATTATCATACAAGATCAGTACAATATTTGAAAATGCATAAATTTCGTCACTTGGGACATAAGCCGTTCGCTTGTGATCAGTGTGATTTCAAAGCATTTACATTTTCAAGATTAAAAATGCACACTTATGGTCACTCAGGATACAAGCCTTTTGCTTGTGATCAGTGTGATTATAAATCAATTTCATCATCTCATCTTACGAGACACAAATTGCAACACTCAGGCCTGAAGCCGTATGCGTGTGATCAGTGCGATTATAGATCAACGCAATCAACAAATCTGTCTTCGCACAAAAGGCATAATCACAAATCTACCGCTGCCCTGCAAACACATCAGTTAAAAAAAAAAAACAAGTTGCAACATTTGCTGTTGAAAGAAGATTAAAGTAAAGATGTAGCTGCGCATGCACTGCATACTGGCCACCCCTAGCGGCAGGATAGAGAGACCGTTGTCTTGCTAGGTTTTCTTACTTTCTTTATTGTTAGTTTTATTAAGTTTGTTGTTGAAAATGTGACATTCTGTTAACCCGTTCGCGGACGAAACGGTTATAGCCGCTCTATGAGCTTGTCTAGGACTGGACGAAACGGTAATAGCCGTCGTGATAAAACATTATCACTAGGGACGAAACGGCTATTTCTGATAGAACTTGCATACATGTAGCATCCGTGCGTCCCTACAGAAATCCAAAGAACACGGCAATAGCCGTTTCGTCCCTGGATGTCAAAAAAAAAAAAAAAATAGATAAAAAATTTATAATAAAAATACAATTTGAGATGATGAAATAAGTGTGTTTTTTCTAGCCTACTTCACATTTTGTGTGTCTGCGAATGGGTTAAATCAGAGGCTCCCAAACTTTTTCAAGTCACGGCACCCTTTGAAATTTTGAGTTTTCTCACGGCACCCTAGTCATATAATATTGATCGATGTTTGTATTCATGTATGCACACAAGCTTCTGCTTTCGCATGAAGACATCTGGCCAGGCAAAATAGGTTGGTGAATTGCAATCCTCTTCACAATTAAAAAAAAAAAAAAAAATTAAAAATTTTGATTTTTAGTAGACTTCAGGGGCGCCTCGCGGCACCCCTGATCTCTCTCCGCGGCACCCCAGGGTGCCGCGGCACCCACTTTGGGAACCTCTGGGTTAAATAATAGTTATTTATGCCACTGCCTAGTAATGATAGTCTTTGTAACACGAGTGCTAGTTTGTGCCATGAGGCGCAGCCGAATGGCACAATAGAAAGCACGAGTGTTACAAAGGCTAATTACGTGCAGTGGCATACAATACTTTTTCTACGACCATTAAAGAATTAACAAAATAGTGAATAATAGTCATTATAATGTCAAAAAAGTTTTGACTTTTTTTGTATAGATTTATTTTTAAGGTTTTGTTGTTTTCTTATACTTAAATGTTATTTATCACTCGTATTCCTTGACTTATAGGTTGGTATGAGGTTGACCACCCATACTGTAAAAAATGGTTCACTTTGCCAATGTCACCCCTGTTTCAGGGAATGTCAGCAAGAGTTGCAGGGCTTATGTTCATTTGAGGTTTGGATTTTATTTGTAAGTACACAATCAGCATTTGTAAGCGCGAACTACACGTGTTTGTTTGTGGGCATACATCTGAGAGCTTTGAATGAATATATCCTCGCAACTTAGATTATAGATTATAGATAATGTACTCGTCCATTTGAAGTAATTAAAACCTTACCTTTGTCAAAACGTTCGATTAGCTAATCTAACCTAAGTTGTAAAGATAAAATATATAGGTTTCATATTGAATTCATGCACACAAGCCGACACATATAAGGTCGCGCTTTTACACCCTGCATATAAGCTTAAACATTCAAACCCAAAACTCAAATAAACCGTTGCCCTGCAGTTGTATTGGCAGGTGAACCAAATTTGTACAGCATAGGTGATCAACCTCATACCCACCTATTAACCAAGTAACTTTTTGAGTTTGTTTATTTTTTGCGGTGAAAATTTTTGTATTGTTTTCCTTTCAAGCCTTTTATTTTCCTTTGAAAAAAGGAAAGCTTTATTTGGAGCATTTCGATAAATAAACTTGATAAATTTTAGCACTATTAACAATTTTTATTTGACTCTTCACATAAAATATATTTATTTTCATCTGAACAGGGCTGGAAGTCTCATCACCACGGTAATTCCTACCTACCGAATATCAGTAATATTGTATGAAGCCTAATCAGCTGATCGCTTGCGGCCATCTTAGATCGACAGGTCTTCATACCCCCATACAAGGTTGACATTTGAAATTAAAAAATGGTTCCAATTCTGACAATGCGCATGCGCACATTTTCATTTCAACACGGTTACCGGTTGCGTAATGTTACATTACGCAACGGGTGTAGAAATGTATGTCATTGTGATTGCGTTAGCCGTTTTGTAATTAGTAAATTACCAAATGGGAGTAGAAAAACAAATATTGTGATTCTGAATAAAATATTTTTGACACATTTTATTTTATTCATTTATCAATCTAAGAGATATTCGTATGGTGGTGTGTGGCAATTTCTTCCACAGTAATGCATATGCCAGGGAACATAATGTGCATGTAATGAAAAAAAAAATAAGACTTGAGAAACAAGACATAAAGTAATGGCGATTGTTTGGAAGTGTAGGCTTTCTTTTGGGATAAAATAGTAAATATCCATACAGTTTAACAAGAAATAAAAATCTTCTAGAATCTAGATGAAAGTATTTTTGTATATTTTTATAATAAAATGCTAAGCGCCCTTGGAGTGACTACATCACGAAACGGCGCTATAAAGAAATCATCAACTCATCATCATCATCAAGGCGTTCTAACTGGATTTTAACCTAAAAACGGGACCTGGCGTAAAGTTTTTTGGAAAATGTTTGACTGAAAAAATCATTTTCTCTGAAACTATAGCAGATAGAAAGAATATACTAGAAATCATTATTGTTTCAAATTTAATGCACTTAATTTTGATGTACAAAAATATCGTATTTTTTGTGTTATTTTTGAGTTATAAAATATATTGTAAAAATACAATTTTACCCGTCTCCCTCCTGAACGAGAAGGATTGGAAATACAAATTTGTAGTATGTTAATCTTCTTATCACTAACAATGTATGTTGTATCATATTTTTTTAATAGCTCACACAACTTACTTCAAAAGATCATTTTATGTATTTGACACTAAAATGACTGCATTCAAAATGCTCCATGTTATGAATATATTTTTTTATGCAGAAAGCAGGTAAATAATGTGGAGCACCTCTTACTGGTCTCTGCCTGGTAGTGGATGAGGTAAGGTTTCATATGGTGGGCTCTTCGACTACCTGAAGAGTTGCTTTCCGGGATCTGTTACAATCTGATCATGGTAGCTTGTGCAGCTTCACGGGAGGGCCTTCTGCCACTCGCATCTCACATAACTTTTGCATGCGAGTCCTGTGACACATCCCCAGAGGGGATGCATATACAGGGCGTGGGTCAGTGGAGGGGAGTGATCAATGTACAGCTGAGCATAATAATTACAAATAATTTTCATTTAATGGTTTTTGTATTTGCATCGAAAATTAATTATTATATTTTCAAAGGAAAAAGGATTTTCCTTTATTCATAACCCTCAAAAATAAGTCAGTGCGCTCTTTGCAATGTTGACAACCTCATTTCGTTTGCCAAAACCGTCACTAAAGGTCAATTTTACTTTACAGCAACTGGGTTTGTTTGAAAATAGACTCCGCATTATGCAAATGACGTATTAAATGGGACTATGGTTGTTATTAGGCTTACTTTGTGTTCATCATCAGTCGTCGTGCAGAGAGGGTGTCTCCTGAAGACGTTAGCTACGTTTCTAACAAAACGTCGAGGATAATGTAAGTTCTCTTATAACAGTTTGTCTAATATCCGATTAATAAATAAATAAAAAGATTAGTACTATTTGTTTTTAAATAGATTTTTGAAGAGGAATGCAATTCACCAACCTATTCTAAGGATGCATAACGGGCTACCAAAGAATCTCTCCAAGAGTTTTGACTGTTAAACTCAAAACAAACAGGATGAAAATTTTCTTGGTGGCCTGTTATGCACCTGTAGATTCAGAGTGTATGGACGTGAAAATGAGATTCTGGAATGAGTTGAATGCAGTTGTGCGCGAAAGCAAGAAGAATGAATACATTATAATTTTGGGAGATATGAATGGATGGGTAGGTACGCAAAGAGATGAGTGTGTGAAAATTGTTGGTCCTAGTGGACGAGGTGTAGTCAATGATAATGGGCGACACCTGATAGCTTTGTGTGCAGAGCACAGCCTTTTTGCATCAAACACATGGTTTCGACATAAGGATGTGCATCTGTACACAAGGCAGATTGTGGGAAGTCGCACAATCATTGACTACATCTGTGTGGATGAAAGACTGAGAGGAGCCGTAAGAGATAGCCGTGTCTATCGTGGGCCTGAAATAGGCAGTGACCACTATCTCTTGTGCGCTAAAATAATGATTGGAGAAGTAAGAAAGAAGAAACGTAAGAAGAAAGTAAGAAAGCCAAGAATAAAAGTAGAAAGTCTGAGTGATGAAAATGTGAAAGTGAAGTATAAATCAGAAATACAAAAAAAGTTAAGTGTGAATGAACTTGAAAAGAATGTGAATGAAAAAGATATTGAAAGCATGTGGAAGTTTATGAAAGAAGGAATGATTGAATGTGCTCGAAAAGTATGTGGAGAAACGAAAGGTGGAAGATTGAAAGGGGATGCCTGGTGGAATGCTAAAGTAAAAGAGGCTGTGAAAGTGAAGAAGGAATGTTACAAAAAGTGGCTGAACGACAGGAATGATAGAAAGCTAGAAGATAAATATAAGATAGCCAAGCAAATGGCGAAGAATGTAGTTTATGAAAGCAAAGCGAATGAACAGAGAAAGATTGATGAAAAAATGAACAGGAGTTTCACCGACAGTAGGAAGGAATTCTGGAGATGGTCGGTGCCAATAGGAATAAAGATTCTGCATTGACCACCCCAGGAATCAAAAGTGCTGTTGGTGAGATGGTATGGGAGAAGGATGAAGTATGTAAGAGATGGAAAGAATATTTTGAAGGGATTTTTGGTCGGGGTGAAAGAATTTTGTTTAGAAAAATGACAGAAGAGAATGAATTTAGGATTTTGAAAGAAGAAATAAAAGTATCTATTGAATGTTTGAAGAATGGAAAGTCTGCTGGGTTTGATGGAATAAATGGTGAAATGTTGAAAGCAGGAGGTGAATGCGTGATAGATTGGATGTACGAATTATGTAAGCTTTGTGTGAATGCAGGAGTAGTACCGATGGATTGGAGGAAGGCAGTCATTGTTCCCATTTACAAAGGTAAAGGGGACAAAAAAGACTGTCAGAACTTCAGACCAATCAGTCTACTCAGTATACCAGGAAAAGTCTTCTGTAAGGTGATTATAAAAAATGTGATTCTGACTACTAGTGAAAGGATTTCCGATATACAGTCCGGCTTTATGGCCGGTAGAGGCTGTGTTGATCAGATTTTTACTCTACGACAACTTGTTGAAAAACAATTGTCGGTGAGGCGGAAGCTGTTCACGGCCTTTGTAGATCTGGAAAAGGCTTTTGACTCAGTAGACAGAGGTATGTTATGGGATGTTTTGAAAGCATACGGAGTGAATGGGGCTCTCCTTGGTGCGGTGCATGCAAACTATGAAAATAGTACAGCATGTGTTCGTATTGATGATGAGTATAGTGAATGGTTTGAAGTTTTTAAGGGTGTAAGGCAAGGATGTGTGATGAGCCCATGGCTATTTAACATAGTCATGGACAAGTGTGTTCGAGATGCTAGACTTGATGATTGTGGATTAATGATAGGAGAGAGCAAAGTGAGTGTTCTACTGTATGCGGATGATGCTGTTCTTGTATCGGACTCAGCAGTAGAATTGCAAACGATGCTCTCTAGATTGAACGAAGCTCTGCTAGGTAATTATTTGAAATTGAATGCAAGTAAGACGAAAGTTTTGATTTTTGAAAGAAATGAAGAAAATACGAACTACGAATTTAGAATAAACGGAATGAATGTTGATGTGGTAAATGAGTTTGTATACTTGGGAAGTAAGTTTGAGAAAGATGGAAGAATGACAGGTGAACTTGAAAGAAGAGTAATGAAGGGCAGGTGTGTACTGGGTGCCACAGCTTGTATCGCCAAAAATCAAAACATTTCTAAAAATGCTCGATTGGCGGTACGCAGTGGCATACTTTTACCCACCTTGATGTATGGAAGCGAGGCCTGGACGGTGAATGAAAGTGAAATTAGTAAAGTCCATACTGTTGAAATGGACTTTCTAAGAAGTATGATTGGGAAAAAACGGAGTGACAGGGTGAGGAATGATTTTGTAAGAAAAGAATGTGGTGCAAAAGAAAGTGTGAAAGTGAAGATTAAAAGAAGTTTGTTAAGATGGTTTGGGCATATGGAGAGAATGAATGAGGAAAGACTGACGAAGAAAGTATATGTTGGTAGAATAGATGGATGTCGTGGTAGAGGAAGACCGAGAAAGGTATGGATGGACCAAATATCCGAAATTGCGAATGAATGGAATATCCAGAGTCATAATAAAAGAAGAGCTTGTATGAAGAAGGTTATGACTCTGGAGGAAATGAAAGAAGTATGCAAGGATAGAAAGAAATGGCGGTTGATCTGTGATGTTGGCGGCTAGGGTTTGTTAAAGTGAATTTGGTTTTATGATTTAGTTTTTTATGTCCATGTATAGGTATATTGTTATTTTTATTCTTTGATTTTAAAAAATGTAATTTGTCATGTATGTTCCTTGACTTATAGGTTGTTATGCGGCTGACCACCCATAATATAAAAATTGGTTCACTTTGCCAATGTCACCCCTGTTTCAGGGAAGGACGGCAAGAGTTGCAAGGCTTATGTTCATTTGAGATTGGGTTTTTATATTGTAGGTCCACATGCGGCATGTGTTAGCGCGAAATTATACATATCTGCTTGTGGGAATGCATTTAGTATAAATCTTAAATGATATATATCTTTGCAGCTTAGATTAGATTAGATTAGATTAGATTCTACCTGGCCAGAAACAGATAGGTATAATATCAATCAATAATTTATTAGTGTTTATTTTCATGAATTAATAATTACTCAATTAAGTACATCTGTTGAACCAGGGTCAAAGTTATGGTCAAATGACCCAGGCGGGGATCGAACCAAGGATATTCTATTCCAAATACGCTAGCAAGCTGATCAGCCCACTTGGCCCCTCGGCCAAAACACCGACAATTATTATTGTTACTATGGTCCTTTACTCTATTCTCTAGTAATTCAGCTGAATAACATCACATTTCTTCCCTCTATTGAAATGTATCGAGTTCCTTGGCGCTTTCTTAATTTTTTTCTAACTAGGAATATTTGATAATGTTAGGTATGATAATTATTTGACGGGGATTTTCTGTAATATTTCTGCTCGTTCACAGCACCGCAGAGTGCGAAATGGCTTTTCGCGGATCGATCACTGACAACTTCAAATTGTTTTAAATTGACTCGCTCCTATCTCGTTGAATAATTGCATCAAAATGGATTGCATCAGTGCATTTATAAAGCAGGAAGTGTGCGAGGTGGACGAAGAAGCCGCCGCGGACGACGGTGAAGGAGAAAACACAGAAAATGGAGGAGACTTTGAAGAGAGTGACATGCAAGCGGAGAGTCAAGACATGTTACATGAAAAGGATTCGAGTTGTTTAGATGGGGAGGTGCAGTTTAGTGAAGGTTCCCCGGTTGTTGGGGTGAGGCTGACTACCTCCCACAATAACGAAAACAATGATAATTGCGGGACAGAAGGTGAGAAAGATTAAAAATTACTCTTAGGATAACTTCTTCTTTAATGGTCTCCTTCGACTCCGCCTCTCTTTTGACGCTGCTTTCCAGTTCACAACTTGCAGAAGCTAATTCGCATCCCTCCCCACTTCATCCCTCCATCTCAGTCTAGGCCAGTAGAAGGTAAACTTTCTTAATGGGGAGCCAGAAAATTGAAAAGATTCCAGACGAGGGAATTGTGAGAAAAATGCGTTGTGTGTGTGTTTGTTTTTTTTAATGAAGAGGAATACAATTCACCAACCTATTTTGCCTGGCCAGTTGTCTTCATGGGAAAGCAAAAGCTTGTTTTTTTTAAGAAATCCTGTGCGGGAGACTCCCTAGATTCTATAGACTCTAGGGGTCTATGACACTTGTTGTAGTGCCACAGAGGTGTACAAGCTTGGTCGTCGCTTTAAAGCGTCAATACTCAAGCAATACCCAGTTGCTGTGAGGCTGGATGGACCTTTAGTGACCAGTCTTTGGTAAAGGTTTTACAATTTTTTTCAACCCAGCGAAGAGCATATTTGGAAATATAAATGGTACATTTTTGTGCTCCTCCCACAACCTTCCATTTACAGCCCCGAAGTGTTGCCACTGGACTAAGGACCGATCCAAGATGCCAACGACACGCGGTGTACTTGGGCGGTCACCCATCCAAGTAGCATCCGCGCCTAATGTTGTTTAACATCCGTAATCTGATCCGTAATCTGAAACTGAGAACCGGTGCTTTCAACATGGTATCGTCGTTGACAAAATGTATGCATGCAATGGCATCTGTGGAACCAGGGTCGAAGTTATGGTCGAGTGGGCCAGACGAGATTTGAACCAACGCTATTCTGTTCCAAATACGCTAGTCAAACATGTGCCTCTACCCTCTCGGCCATAACAATGACTAAAACTTTATGTCATTTAAAAACATTACAGTATTACACACTCCACAAATGTTAAAATTACAATATAACATTTATTGGAAGGCCCTGCCATGGTAGGCGTGTGATTTTCGAATGCAAGTTTGAGCTGTGACGAAGTAACTTTCAGCAGCGCGAAGATGTGTTCATCAAGAAGTCAGTTTCTGATTGAGTTTTTCCACAATTTCATGGCGAAAATCCTGTCGGTTACACCATAAACAAAAGCGGAAAATTATAAGTAGGATAGCATTCATAACCCATCTTTGACCAAAACATAGCTTATGCCCTACTCTTACTTACTTACTCCCTTTTAACCATCGAAATGCTTTCGCGGGCCGGAGGTGGCTAAAAACATTATAGATATTTTATATCCTAGATATTTTCGGTTATTTATTTATATCTTTGATTTTTTTATGTGATATAATGTAATATGAATGTTGTAAATTCTTGTATGTGTTAGGTTTAACCTGTAATGTACAATAATGTGTGTAACTAATTATCTATCTATGTAAAAAGACACTAGTTGAAATATGATATTTTTACTTTACAGGAATGTTTCCGATAACAGACTTCTGTGAGCTGGAAGAGTTCACATCTAACAACGGAGGAACAAGTGAGCATCACACAACGTCAGGGAGTGAGCCGTGCGTCTCCACATACGGGCACAACCTCAGTGAACCAAACCAACCTAAAGAAGTGACCATAAAGCTGGAGAAACAGGAAAACATCTACGTAGACGGGATCATGG
The DNA here is from genome assembly GCA_951799405.1 of Agapetus fuscipes. Classification (NCBI taxonomy): domain Eukaryota; kingdom Metazoa; phylum Arthropoda; class Insecta; order Trichoptera; family Glossosomatidae; genus Agapetus; species Agapetus fuscipes. The sequence goes on along the minus strand of OX637351.1, from coordinate 9,072,544 downwards.
AAGTAACTTCTTGCAGTGAATGTGATTATCAAGTAAAGAACAAAAGTGACTTGAAGAGACACGTCCTGATTCATGCCGGATACAAACCCTTTTCTTGCGATCTGTGCGAATACAGGACTGCCCATATGGGAGCTTTGAAAAGACACAAGTCAACACATAATGCAAAAAAGCAGTACGCGTGCGATAGCTGTTCCTATGAAACCACACGGCTCACATATTTGAAATCTCATAAATTAACGCACACCGGTACAAAGCCGTTTGCTTGTGATGAGTGCGACTACCAAACTGTTTATTTAATTAATTTAAAAACTCACAAATTGACTCATTCCGGATATAAGCCGTTTGGATGTGATTTGTGCGAGTATAAAACTACACAAATGGCGACGTTGAGGGCGCATTTATTGAATCACACAGGACAGAAACCGTACGGCTGTAATCTTTGCGATTATAAAACTGCGAATCTAGGAAATTTGTCAACGCATCGAGCGACTCACTCTGGGCTGAAACCTTATGCTTGTGATCAATGTGAATACAGAGCTACGCAGTTGGCAGCTTTGAAGAGACATAAGATGGTGCATACCGGGGTGAAGCCGTACAGCTGCGATCTATGTGAATTCAGGACAGCGCACTCGTCTTCATTGAAATCTCACAGGTTTATTCACACAGGAGAAAAGCCTTTTATTTGTGATCAGTGTGACTACCAATCCACTCAGCTAGGATCTTTAAAGTCTCACCGGCTAACACACTCTGGGAGTAAACCGTATGCATGTGATCAGTGTGAGTACAGAACTGCGTGGTCATCGGATTTGAAAAAACATAAAACTGCTCACGCTGAGCAATTAAATAAACTGAACAATCTATTAAATGTTTCAGGGGAAACTTTGTAGAACTCCATTAAAAAGATACATGTATATGAAAAAAAAAAACACTGTTGAATTCTACTGTTTTATTTATTTATTATTTGTTGATAAAACAGTGAGTTTGATGGGTTTCGGCCTCTTGATCATCTAATCTAATCTAAGTTTTTTTTTTATTAGACAAACAGTTATACATGCAATATATGGGATAAACAACATAGTTATAAAATTTCAAAAACCAGCAAAGTTGCAAAGACATGTTACATTGGAGATTCACATTACATGCATTTTCACAACCAGACACGTACAATTTTATGTTGCACTTGCCGCATGTGAACCTACAACATAAACACCAAATCTCAAATGAATAAGAGTTATAGGCTTACACGGCCGGCTGATGATGCTGGAGTGATGCTTTCTGAGATCTGTTGCCGAGGTCTGTGGGAGCTGGAGCTTCCGGACGTTTCGCCCATTTCTACGATGGGCTTCTTCACCGTGAAGTATGATGATGATGATGATCTTAATGAGAACTGTGAAGAAATCTCAAATGGACATGCACCCTGCAACTCTTGCCGTCCTCCCCTGAGACAGGGGTGACCATATTTAGATAAACTAACATCTTAAAATAGTGAGAGGTTATATAAAGCCAAATGTTCACTATTTGTTTTATCAACAAACAATAAAAAAATAAAAGTAGAATTATTCAGTGTTTTTTTTTTCATATTTAATTTTTGTTTACTTTAACTTAACTGATGACCAGACTGTTTAATCAATTGTAGAATAGTGTAAATTAATGATTAAGTTTTTGAGTATTTAATGGAATCAAACATTTCTTGATAAATAATATATAATTGTACATTGAAGCTTTCACGGCCGGTACTTGTTGACACAACAATCACTTTTTTCGGGCTATGTTAGCTATGCTAGCCAACCGCTGATAATGCCCATCGGAGCAATGGGCGAAACTGTCCGGAATGAATCAACCAGACCACGGCTACATAGCCCGAATAAAGTGATTGTTGTGCCAAATAATATATAGTTCCATCAAACTTTGTTAAAACCATTGTAAAATTGAGAGTGTATGGCTGTAGCGAGCAATTGCAATTGCATAGAGACATGTTAGTTCAGGCACATTGTCTTTGAAATGTGTCTGGATATAACAAGCTCCGCATATCGTAGATTTTAGAAGGTTTGCATCTAATTTATAATGATAGTGAAAATTTCTAAGTCAACGACAGCTTTATTCACAAACAACACTGACAGAAACATCAATTATAAATACTTAAACGAGTCTAAGGCCACAATCTAGGATTTTATCCAAAATGAGATGAATATATGGAAGCGTAAGGAATGTAACTTCTGTGTTTCCATATCGACGTTTAAAAGGTAATAGGGCATAAGCGACAAAAACTAAATTGTTCAGGAAAGCAGTTAGAAGTTTGAGATTGCAGAAAAATAGCATAACTTTATATATTTTTTATCATATTGTACAAATCAAAACAGCTCTTAAATTAAAAAAATAAAAACATTTATTGACATTCCTATTAATGTGGTTTTATGATTTTTTATGTCACAAGCGCCTTTAGGACAAACATGTCCGGTCGATAGCTCAGTTGGTAGAGTGCTTGCATTTTATGCCGTGAGCTCGGGTTCGAATCCCACCGAGGGCGTCAGAAATGATTACCCGTTTCGGTGTTTATTTCAAACCCCAAAAAATACCAGCAAGGTTTACTCAGCCTTCACAAGAAATGAGTACCAGCCCCCTCGGGAGCTGGGAAACCTCCACTTCAACTGAAGTGGTTGGCGTAAGGCCGGCCCCCTTACCTGTAAAAATAAATAGGTTCAACTCGCCACATGCGACCCCTTCGGAGATAACGCGGCAAAAAGTTACAATATAAGTGTAGCTTAGTTGCGTTGTGGCAAAAATCTTGTCGATTACACAAAAACCATACTTCGAAAACGCAGTTGTTTGCTTGGGTATAAACAACAACAAAAATCATCATAGAGCTATGGGAGCTAGCGCATTAGAAAGAGCGGAAAATTTGAAATAGGATAGCATTCATAACTCATAATGGGGGTGGACGGTATGGGGGAAAAGTGGCTGAGACATAGAATCGGTGCCTAATCCTCGTTAATCGATTCAGAACAATTTTTGTGTTTTTCGATCAGAAGTATTTTATTTTTTTGATATACTATATAATTTTTTGGCTATGGAACTAAAGAGCCGCAACTTCACACCCAAAGAGCCGCTTGTGACTCGCAAGCTGCAGGTTGCCGACCCCTGGTTTGTCCGAATGCATTTATGGGCTTCCTGGGGTGGAAGTTTCGATGACCGTATATACCTAGGTCTTACCGTATCTATTTGATGATGACCTTTTTTTTTTAAATCCCAGATTTCCGCCTTTGGCAATGTTTTTGTGTGACTTTAATGGTTGTTTTAAATGCAAGCAATGATGTTATCATGTCCAGTGATTGTGAGTAGAGGTGTGATCTCCCTACTGATGTATAGGCATTGACGTATGGTAGAGTGGACTAAAGATTGTTTAATTCATGTAAATAAATGCTACATCCGTTTCAACTTACACTAACCCAAATCTTCTTTATTGAAAAAGAGAACAAACATGCTCCCAGTGTGACTTCGCTCTAAACAGAGAAGCTTGATGAGAGGCAAGAAGTTACACTATATGTGTAGCTTAGTTACATTATTTACTCTGTGTGATGTTTCATAACCGAGATATTTTGAATGCTTAGAGTTCACTGTTTTGGTTAGTAAGTTTGAAGCAAAAAACATTAAAAGACATGATGTCTCTTTGATTATTGAGTGTCCTAACGTAAGATGGAGAAAGCAAGAAAACATAAGACATAGTTTCTAGTCAACTATACATCCATGCCTTGTGAGTTCCGAGTCTGTAAAAAATGTATCTAAAAAGTATTACTGCATATCGACACCTTAAAGGTACAACTGATTAAGTGCTGATTCATTGATTTGATAAATCGTGGATAAAACATTTCATTGGGAGTTATTTCTCATAGTAAGTGAACTAATTAAAGCAGAGTGCTCATGAAATTTTTGTACGCTACAGGATTGTCACACATTTGTAGTGTTTTCTCTAGAAATCAGGAAAAATGTGCATTTATCTGAGAAACCCCTGTTAGCTTAATAATAATAAACTAGATTTATATGCGCCTTTTTGTGATTCACATCACTACAAAAGCGCATGTGGCCTCTAGCGGGAAAACAAGAATGCTTTGAGCATCTTCCTTAAGGCTGTCTCATCTTCCTGGATTCTCAGCCCCTCTGGGAGAGCATTCCATGCCGCTGGCCCGGCAACACCACTTTTCTTTTATATCACTTATTCAGTTTTACCTTGAAGGTATTGATATAATGTAGGTGTAAATAGAATTTTAATGTCGCTGTTGTCAAGTGGTCTAGAGCTTTATGGTTCTATTTCTATATTATAAGCGTGGAAGGGGAAGACCGAAGAAGGAATGGATAGACCAAATAGGTGAGGTTGAACCTGCAGAGTGAGAATAAGAGAAGATTAGTATGAAGAAAGTGATGAAAGAGGTATGCAAGGACAGAAAAAAGTGGAGACGCATCTGCAAAGGTACCGGCCACCCCTAGTGGAACGGCGGCAGGATACAGTCACAGATTTATTGATAACTAATTTATTCACTTAATCAATTATGAAATAACTGAACTCTTAAATGTAAATTGTACATGCAACTTGAATTATTTTGTTATCTTGTACTTGTACCTGTTTTAGGTTTACTCTTGGTATGAGGCTGACCACCTATACTGTAAAAAATGTTTCACTTTGCTAATGCCACCCCTGTGTCAGGGAAGGTCGGCAAAAGTTGTAGGGCTTATGTTCATTTGAGGCTTGGATTTTATTTGTAAATATACATTCAGTATTTTTAAGCGCGAACTTACACATTTGTTTGTGGGCATGCATTTGATATGAGCTTTAAATGTTAACATATCTCTGCATTTTAGATTAAATTTGCAGAGGCTCCTTCCAACATCTGTCAGAAAACTGGAAATAAAGGTGCATATGTCTTAGAAACCCATGTTGGCTTATTATGTGACTTATTCAGTTTTACCTTTAGGTATCGATATATTGGTATTGAGTACTCAATGGTCCCCTTACCTGTAAAAATAAATAGGTTCCTGATGCCACATGTAAACTGTTTGGGGGCATCGCAGTAAGAAGTTGCTCTAAATGTGCAGCTTAGTTAAGTTACAAGTACTCGATGGCAAAGGTGGCTATCTACAATTTTTCTTCAATGAGATACATATTGTCCCCTTTGTGCTTGTTTGGCTTATGTCCATCAGAGGTAATTTCACATGAGCAATGTTTGTATGTGTACTGGAGCAATGTGTCTAATGAAAACTGGAATTTGATTAAAAAAATATTTAAAACAACTCTCACATTATCCGCTTCTATGTGTTTTTCTTAGCTCAGATTGTGTGTAGAATGTTATTCTTAAGGCAATTTATTTGAAAGGTCATCTTTGAATTGCAACACAACTAAGCTACACATATGGTGTAACTTCTTGCCGCACTATCCTCGAAGGGTTTCGCATGTGGGGAGTGGAACCTATTACTTTTACAGGTAAGGGAGCGCCTTACACCAACCACTTCAGTTGAAATGGTGTTTTCCCAGCTCCTGAGGGAGCTGGTACTCATTTCTTGTGAAGGCTGAGTGAACCTTGCCGGTATTTTATTTTGGGGTTTGAAATAAACACCCAAACGGGAAATCATTTCTGGCACCCTCGGTGGGATTCAAACCCGAGCTCACGGCATTGAATGCAAACACTCTACTAACTGAGCTACTGTCGACCGGAATCAAATGGTGGATAAGCCGAACAAGCTATGGGAGGACATAATGAAATTTTCTGTAGGTGTATTTTTTTGTCATAAATTTATGAAATACTTGACTTGCTGTCACATTTCTCTGCACCTATTGCTTCTAGGATCGCCATGACAGTATGTCTTAATTTATTGTTTGCGTGTTTTTGTATTCCAATAAAACATTAAATTAATGCTTTATTTATGAAATGTGTTTTTTTCCTATAAATTGTTTTTTGCCATTGCTGCTTCTGTTCCAGGGAAAGGCAGCAAAAATTGGAGAGATTAAGTTCATCTGAGGCTTGGCTTTCTTAAAAAAGTATGCATGAAGCATACGTGTTCAAGTGGCTGATCTTTCAAGCGTATTTGGAATAGACGCTAGTTCGCGCTTAAACATGCCACATGTGAACCTACAACGTAAAAACCCAAATCTCAAACGGACATTCACCCTGCAAGTCTTGCCGACCTTCCGTGAAACAAGGGTGACATTGGCAAAGTGGATTATTTTCCACAGCAGGGTGGTCAGCTGCATACCAACCTATAAGTCAAGGAACAGGGTTCAAGAATTCAAAAGACTGGAAGTGAAAATATGTGCTAAACCCTTGTGATTTTTGTTCTTGAACAACTAATATAATACATGTGACTGTTCACATCGTTTACCAATCAATTAACGCAGGAAATCAATAAAAAATGTTCTTGAAAAAGTATTCCATACTGGGGGTATTCATACAGCCAAAATATTCAGAAGCAAAAAGGTTGAATAAAGCAAAACAATTCATGCCAACAGGTTTACACGGCCGACTGATGATGCTGGAGAGTTGCTTTCTAGGATATGTTGCCAGGGTCCGTAGGAGCTGGAGCTTCTGGATGTTCCTTCCATGTCTGCGATGGGATAATAAACAAAATAAAAATTAGGATGATTTATTTGGGGAGCGCTGTATTTGTGTGTATCACACCTCAAGAGCCCTCTGCGAGCTTGGTCATCGCTGTAGAAAGCGCCAATTCTCAAGCAAGACTCAGTTGTTGTAAGGTTGGATGGACCTTTTAGTGGCCGGTCTTTGGTAAAGGTTTATGAATTTTTCAATCCTGCGAAGAGCACATTTGGAAATTTAAATGGCATATTTTTGTGCTCCGCCGGGATTTCAATCCACAACATTTCATTTACGAGTTCGAAGTGTTGCCACTGGACTACGAACCGGTCCGAGAAATGCCAACAACAGGCGGTGTACCTGAGCGGTCACCCATCCAGGTAGCATCCGCGCCCAATGTTGCTTAGCTTCAGTGATCTGAAGAGAACCGGTGCTTTCAACATGGTATCGTCGTTGACAATGATCATGTTACAAATGCTATTACAAGTAAGGGCTGTATTCCACAGTGATAATTCACAATAGGGGATTTAAAATAAACATTTACAAGATTTAAAAGAAGTTTTATTTTAAAATAACAATGTCATATAAACTTGTTGTTTCATTCCCTCGAGCGGTGAACATTTTCAAGGCTCAAAGCGACGGGGCACCTTTATCCTCCGTTTGCTTTTGGCAACTGGCTGGCTGCTGAGCATCATGTATATTTGTGCAACTAAGTCTTTTTTAACTGCGTCAATCTGTGCACTTTCAACGTTTCTGGTAGTGTAGCTTTCTAACCACACTTTTTGCAATTACAATACTTTTGTTTCCTTTTCCGTATGTTTCAGCTTGTGTTTAGTTAAGCTCGATGGCCAGGATGTTTTATAATCACACTGATCACATGCAAACGGCTTGTACTCAATGTGCTTAAAGATGTGCGCTTGGAGTCGGCTCAATGCAACAGTTTTAAAGTCGCACTTGTGACAAGCAAACGACTTCTTTGCAGAGTGTTCCAACTTGTGCCTTTTCAAATAGTTAATAGTTTTTCCAGTATAATCGCAGTCATCACAAGTAAACAACTTGACTCCGTTGTGCACCAATTTGTGAGATTTAAATTGCATCTTGATAGTAGTTTTATAATCGCACTGATCGCATGCAAAAGGCCCGTGTTTCAATGCACTGTGTCTCTTTATAAAGCTCGCTGCTGTCGATGTATAATCACACTGATCACAAAAATGTTGCATACTTTCATCTGTGTGTCTTACTTTATGTCTTTTTAATCGGCTTGGTGTTGATGTTTTATAATCACACTCATCGCAAGCAAAGTCATTTGGTCCAGAATGAATTAGTTGGTGATTTTTCAATGATTTTACACAAGCAGTTTTGAAATCACACACGTCGCAAGTAAATGGCTTGGGATCAGTGTGTGTGGCTTTGTGTATTTTTAAAAGCTTACGTCGTTCAGCTTTGTAATCACATTGATTACAGGCAAGTAGTTTATCTGTAGGGAGAGTTGCTTTGTGTGGTTTGATATTTATCACAGATGAAGTGGTTGGCGAGCTCTCTGAGGTTGGGGCTTTGTCGCTTGTCTCAGTCGAGGATCCGCACTCAGATGTATTCTCCACCCTGGAGAGGTTAGTTTGATCACGGTTATTGTCTTGCTCCATCTTCACTGGAGCTTTCTCACTGCCAATACCTGAAAATAACATATTTTGATGTAAATATTTTACCTTTGAGTTATTATTTAAAAGTATGTAAAAAAAACATTGGGTTTTTTTTCAATAGATTTTGCAGAATCACGGATTCGCAGCTTGAAATGTATGGGACAGACGAAAAATCCCCCAAATGTTTGTTAGCTTCGGCTGACCTTGAAATACTAAACACATAACGCAGGAACAAACTTGATGTACTATATGAATGTATAACAATCTGTTGGAGGGTTTTCAGGTATAGGCATTTTGTTGCATGAACGTACGTGATATGGCTTTCAGCCTTCACAAGAAATGAGTACCAGCCCCCTCGAGGGCTGGGAAACCCGCACTTCAAATGAAGTGCTTGGCGTAAGGCCGGCCCCTTACCTGTAAAAATAAATAGGTTCCACTCGCCACGTCATGTGAAACCCTTTGAGCATAACGCGTTAGCAAGTTAGACTATATGTGTAGCTTAGTTGCTGTGTGAAAGCTCAAACATATTCATACACAAATAACTTCAGATCTGGCGCCGAGTAGAAAAAACCATAGGTACTCCGGGCAGAAAGCGTCTAGTGTGTTAAGGCTGTTATACGAAATGAATCAGATGAAATAACCAGAATTCAATTAATGTTATTGACAAGGCATTTGATGCATGGCTGATTTAATGATGTTTTCTATAATCTAAGTTGCAAGGATACATTCATTTAAAGCTCTCAGATGTATACCCACAAACAAACACGTGTAGTTCGCGCTTACAAATGCTGAATGTGTACTTACAAATAAAATCCAAACCGCAAATTAACATAAGCCCCACAACTTTTGCCGACCTTCCCTGGCACAGGGGTCTCATTGGCAAAGTGAACCATTTTTACAGTATGGGTGGTCAGCCTCATACCAACCTATAAGTTGAGGAATTGTTTTAATGTATGGAAAATTCAATTCAGACTGAAATGAAATGCTAAATTTATCTATAGCGCCTTTTCGTGACTATAATCATCTCAAAGGCGCTTTGAGTGTAACTTCACACAGTTGGGGCTTTCTCCTGACACTCACCTCCCTCAGTCGGAGGCTCCACTCCATCACCACAGAGGCGCATGGTGTGATCCTGGAAACAGGTGCGTCTCGAGGCTTCTTCTGAAGCCCTGCGGATAAGCCATGGCTTTGTTGTGTAAGAATAACAATAAGACTGTCCACTGTCACCTTGTGTAGATGTTACAGTGTGTGTCGCACCTAAAGGGTCCTCACTGGTCTCTTCTGTCTTACCAAGGATCTCTCCCACATCAATGGGCAGCTCCCCGAAATCCTCGTTAAATGTATCACTCATGGAAGAGCGGGGCTTCACAGTTGTTTGTATATTACAGCTATTCATTTTCATGCAATTTTCTTTAAATGTGCATATTTTCTTAAATAATAATCAAGTCGTTTCTTAGATGGAACACTTTTCTTTTCGCTTCACAACAATGGCGACGTAAACGTCACAGTCGTGGTAGTTGAATGCTGTAAGCTAAGAAGAAAAATCCCGATTTTTTTTTTAATTCTTTTTTTCTTACTAATTAAATACCTAAGCAAGAAAAAGCTTTTTTTTTACGATGATTAAGTACCATTATGATTACCTTTTTTTTTATTGTAAAATGTTTATTTGTACCTACTGATCTATCATCAAAAACACTGACAAGTATTTTCGTTTGGCTCAGTTTAGACACACGAATTTTTTTTGAAAAAGTTTCGATAGTGACGTCAGACAGCGATTTTTAGCGGCAACTACGGTTTTCCGTCTTCACACACATTTGAACAAAATATTTTTTGAACAAAACAGAATCTTTTTCTTCTAATGGCATTTAGCTGTTGCGGTTTATTCAAACATCGAATGGGATTAAAATAATGTAGGAATTAAATTATTTTTATACGTGTTAAGTTTAACTATGCGTCGGTAAAAAAAAAAATCATACAGATAATTTAAAATTCATCGTGGTGTTGTACAAACTGGCTGAATATTCCAATGTTAGTTGTGAAAATATATTACGGGTTCTTAACCTCAAAAATATTTTTATGAAACATAATGCAATATTGCAATTTTATATTGTGTTCACACATTATATTGTGTCATTGATTTTGGCGCTTATTTGCGGAGACCAACATTAAATTTAGAACTTCTCTTACGACTGAAATTATTTACGACTTATAAAAAAAGTGGATTAACATGTTTCTTCCATGAAAAGTTTCACGTTGCAATGGAAAAAAACACCATCGTGAAATAAAATTGTTTTTAATCCAAAAGTAAGAACAAACTCAATTTAATTATTACCTACTTCCTTTTTCTTTTCAAGGGGTTAACAATTATTTTATATTTTCCAAATTGTTTTAAATTTTCACAGAAAATAAAGGTTTTCGAGTTTTAAATTAACAAAAAAATTTAAAATACCTACCAAAATTGTCGAGTCCATGTCGAGTCCATAGTATTATTCTCCGAAGTGGAAATGTCTGACAACTCAGACTGACCAACATTACGAAATAAGCGGGTCATGCGGCATTTTTTAAAAATCATCATAATATCAAAATTGCCAGCATCTGTCACTGCGGAGCGGCCATCTTGCTTGACGTCACTATCGAAACTTTTTCAAAAAAAATTCGTGTGTCTAGACTGAGCCTTTACAACATTTTGATTCAGTATTTTGTGGGCTACATGATGGCGTCGACATCACGAAAATTAATAATAACTGATTTGAATTTGAAATAGTGAGGAATTTGGTAAAAAGTGTATAATTTTGTTAGATTACGATAAGCATATAAACAAGGGCCTAATTTCAAGTCCAAAATAAATTTATATAATTTTAAATGTGAAAAAGATCTTTTGAAAATTTTGACCGGTTTTGAAACGGATGTGCGATCTGTCAACGAAATTTGTGGCCCCCGTGACGTCATTTTCTTGTATCGACAACGCTGCTGGTATTGCGATGGCTATAAAAAGTCAAAGAAAATTACGTCACAGCCGAAAATTCAATCCAAGGAGCGTTTTGGCGCGCAAATTCAAACTTCATTTTTTGAACATGAATAACTTTGTAAAAAAAGCAAGTAAAAATAAAATTCAAGAAGTTTTATGATAAGCAAATAAAGGAATTTAAATCCACAAGAATTTTTTTTTGTGAAATTTCCCTAATCCAGTTTTACTTTTAATTACCTTGACATAAAAAAAATGTAATTTGTCATGTAGGTATGTTCCTTGACTTATAGGTTGGTATGCGGCTGACCACCCATACTGTAAAAAAAAAAAATGGTTCACTTTGCCAATGTCACCCCTGTTTCAGGTAAGGACGGCAAGAGTTGCAGGGCTTATGTTCATTTGAGATTGGGTTTTTATATTGTAGGCCCACATGCGGCATGTGTTTGCGTGAAATTATACATGTCTGCTTGTGGGAGTGCATTTAATATAAATCTTAAATGATATCTATCTTTGCAGTTTAGATTTGATTAGATTAGACATACATTTTGAGATAATATGTCCATTTTTTAAAATGAAGTCTGCATGTTTAAAGCTACCCCATAAATATATGGGACCGTTTTTTAGATTGAAGGAGTTGGACGCCTGTAGATACGAAATACTTAAAACATTTTTACAATTTCAGGTTTTTTATTTGTACAATAAAAATAATTAAATATAATCATGAATTTAATAAGAGAGTACATAATATTCCTTGACTTATAGGTTGGTATGAGGCTGACACTCATACTGTAAAAATAGTTCGCTTTACCAAGTCACCTCTGTTTCAGCAAAGGTTGGCAAAAGATGCAGGGTTTATGTTGATTTGAGGTTTGGGTTTTAATTTGATAGTACTTACACATGCAGCATCTGTAAGCGCGAACTTAGATGTGTCTGTTTATGGGCATACATTTAACATGAATTGTCAATCTAGATCTTTGCAATCAGATTATAAACCTGTTAATAGAAGAATAAATTTACAAATAAATTGTCATTCAATGCCGACCAAGAAAGTTAAAGCTGTAAACTAATTATTAATTGAAATTAATACAAAAAATAAAATAATAATCTTGATTTATTATTTGTAATTTTAAAAGAATTATGTATTGTATCCAAATTTCTTAATCTGCAGAAGCTTTATGACTGAGTTTGACAGGAGTCTTTAATTCATACAAGAAATTTGAACAAATAAAATCACTTATGAATTTTTTTTCCTTGTATAAATTAATTTGTGCAATTATTTTTGTTTCGTGTGTTTCAATTTATGCCTTTTTAAAGTAATAGATTGTATAGATTTATAATCACACTGATCACAAGCAAACATTTTATTTCCCGTATGGGTCAATTTGTGAGATTTTAAGCTTGACGACCAAGATGTTTTAAAATCACACTGGTCGCATTCAAACGGTTTAAAATCAATGTGTTTTAATTTGTGTTTATTTAGCTGGCTTAACGAATCAGTTCTGTAATCACACTTGTGACAATCAAATGGCTTGCCTTCAGCAGAGTGGGCCAATTTGTGTCTCTTTAATTGCGACATTGTTTTAGCATTGTAATCACATTGATCACAAGTAAAAAATTTGAGACCGGTGTGGATTAATTTGTGCGAATTAAGTTGCAACAATGAGAAAGTTTTATAATCGCACTTATCACAAACAAATGATTTATCTTCAGAATGTGTCAATTGATGACTTTTTAATTGTGATATTGTTCTGGCATTATAATTACACAGATCGCAAGGAAATTCTCTATTCCCGTTATGTTTCAATTGGTGTGTTTTTAAAGAGTCCACCCTCGTTGATTTATAAACACACTGATCACAAGCGAATGCTTTATGTCCGTTATGTGTTAATTTGTGTGCTTTTAGGGAATCTGATCGTATGCATTTATATTTGCATTGATCACAAGCGAATGGTTTATCCCCCGTGTGAGTTGATTTGTGAAATTTTAACGATAAGGCATAAGCAGTTTTGAAACCACACGCATCACAAACAAACGGTTTATAATCAGTGTGCGTAATTTTGTGAGTTTTCAAATGTTCACGCCGTTGCGCTTTGTAATCACACTGATCGCAAGCAAACGGCTTATTTCCAGTGTGAGTCAATTCATGAGATCTTATATTAGACAAGTAGGGTGTTGCATATTTGCAATCATTACAACTATACTTCTTTTCACCGGTATGAGTTACTTTATGAGATTTTAGAAGTGTTTTTGAAGTGGTTTTAAATTCACATAGTTTGCAAGCAAATGCTTTCTCCTTGGAGTGTACCAATTTGTGCTTTTTTAGGAATCTTTTCTTTATACATTTATAGTCGCACTTATTACAAGCATATTTCTTGTGTTTGCCATAGTTCTCGACACTTGTCTCTGGGACAGATCCACACGCAGATACTTTCTTCTTCAGAGAGAATAAACTCAGATTATCGCTGCTGTCTTGTTCTTCTCCAACTGAATCTTTCTCTCTGCCATTATCTGGAAATAAAATATCAACTTTTAAGTATTTATTAAGTAGTGTTCCTTGACTTATAGGTTGGTATGCAGCTGCGGCGAACACCCATGTATATGTTGCAAGAATAGATGGATGTCATGGTAGAGGAAGACTGAGAAAGGTATGGATGGACCAAATTTTTGAAATAGCGAATGAATGGAATCCAGAGACTCTGGATATTCCATTCATTCCAGAGTCATAATAAAAGGAGAGCTTGTATGAAGATGGCCGTCATGGTGGCCGATGGCCGAAGCATGGCCGTCGGAAGGGGGGGGCCACAGCCCCCCCCTGGAAATCTCGAAGGATCTAACCGACAGCTGACCCATCGATTAATGGCAGATACCGGCCGGTTAGTTAAGGTTAGCTGTCAAAGCATTGTTTCAGCAAACACTGTCCAGAGCGTACTGAAAAAACATAGGACCCCGACAGAAGAATACTTCAAGGAGATATTTATAAAAGCATCTCAGTTGGCGGATAAAGTAGGCACTGTGATTGAAATGCCACGTCTATTACAAAGACAAAAGCATAGACCAAATCATCAAGCCAATTCTTTCGAAGAATACTTTCGAAAGGCATTGTATGCCCCATATTTAGATTCAATAATCTCATCACTCTCTGTGAGATTCTCAGAGAATCATACCCCTGCATTTTCATTGAGCCTTTTGCTTCCCAAAACTTGCTTGGTTATCGACCGTGAAACTTTATATGAACAATTACAGTTAACTCAGGATCTCATAAAATTGATAATTGATGTGGTGAAATCGAAACTTGGGGTGGAATTGTGGAAAAATAGAAGTGCATCGGATCAACTGCCGCTGTCTGATCTACTAAAGGATTCTCAATGTTACCTGCTATTGCCAAAGGAATAATAATGTTCATGACGTTACCATCTACGACCTGCACTGTGGAAAGATCTTTTAGTACACTGAGGTGGGTGAAGACATGGCTGAGATCGACAATGGAAGAAAACAGACTCAATGGACTATGCATGATGAGTGTGCACAGGGAAAAGGTGACGGGCTGCCCAAAATTTACGGATAAAGTGATGGAAATCTTCGGTCAAACACCAAGAATACTGGAATTCGCCTTTTCGACTTAGATCAGGTACCTAAGTTAGATTTTTGATAAATAGGTACGTGTACAAAAATTGTGAGTGTTTTGCCCCCCCCCCCCCCTAGATAGTGTTCTTCCGACGGCCATGTGAAGAGGCGTTATGACTCTGGAGGAAATGAAGGAAGTATGTGAGGACAGACAGAATAGCGGTCGATCTGTAAAGCAAGGCCGGCTCCCTGAACTGTAAAAATAAATAGGTTCAAGTCGTCTGTTAATGGTTTATCACCTTGTATAGATGTTGTAGCGTATGTCTGCGTCCCACTTAATGGGTCCTCGAAATCTTCCTTTAATGGGAAGTCTCCGAGTTCAATGGGCATCTCGCCGTAGTCCGAAATGAACTCGTCACACCGTATTTTCTCTGTTATTGTACATGTCGCAGGCTCAGTGCGAGCGGGCCCTGTACCACGGACCATTAGTTTCAAATCACTGAAACTCATCATGCTTATCTATTTAGTTACAATGACATGAAACCTTTTAGTTTTCACAGGGCTCCCGACGAGCTGTCAGTGTTATGTTGACCGGTGTTGAAGACATTTCTTCTTCATTACTGTGAACTGTGCTGTGAACATACAAACTCCACTTCTTGCAAGGAAATTACATGTTTTTTTTATTTTTTATAAATGTACATATTATATTATTTTGAGGATCCTGGTCATATAGGTCTGTGACGTCAACCTGTTTTAGAAAATTTTATACTTCCGATTCATTATATTTTGTAACCCACTTTTTTTTCATAATCTGGGGAAACAACGATTATTCCTCCATATAGCATTTTTTTCCCGAGAATGTACGTTCACAGCACAGGCAGTCAGCTGTTTCGTTATTCTGTCATTTGGGTTTGAAGTGTGGTTTGAAGATCTCGTCTGGAATTGTTTGCTAATATCCACCATTATAAAGCATGGCTTGTAATAATGTAGAAATGCCACAAGAAGCGCGTGACGCTGATGTAGAACACTGAAGCATCTATAGATGACGCAGCAGGAATACAAGCGGAATACGAAACACTTTCTTGAAAGTGACGCGGACGCCCAAGACGGAATCGGGGAAGAGTCTTCATTTTGTGAAGATGAGGAGTTGGAGGATTAACTCGACCATGAGGCGGGAGTGAGGCTCCGCGGCAGAACACGTGGTGAGAAATGCCTTTAGGTTATGCTTACATTTGAGATTCATATTAAATGCATTCCCACAAGGGTAATTCCATTTCAAATCACCCAAATTCCAAGAGTTTTTGCATCACGATTTGTATTTTTTTTTAAATCATGTGGATTGCAACTTACATTCTGAGCTCAGAACACACTTCAGAAAAAAATTAGGACCAACTTCTCAAATTATGGCTGACTGAAGTTTTGAATTTGAGAGAATTTGTCCGTTTCAAGCATTAGCGATTAATGCTACAAAATCTTAACCGTTTGAGATACGAGTACATAAAAAATGGTTATAAATTAGTAATTTCACTCAAAGCAAAAAAACCCATAAAAGCAATTGAATTTTTTCTCATAGCAATTTTTTCCCATAATTATTCCCAGACGGAATATAAATTTTTGAAATAGTAGGTACCTACAAAAAAACTGTTATCTTCAGTATGAATTGATTATTGGTGTTAAAAATATGTAAATTTTAGGTACAGAAAGATTTTTATCCCGGGTTGGCATCACCACCTCAGCCTCATTGACTCCCAAAGCCAAGTTACTTTACAAAGAGACTGAAAAAATCAAAAGGACTTCAAAAAAATTATAAGGCCCAATAGTTTCATCGTTAGCATATGCGCCTAATAGCATAAAAATTACTTACTATAGCTTACAATCTTAAAAACGGTATTTTGGAATATGCGTTAGCAAGAAAACATTCTAATAGCAACAATATTCTTGCCAGCCAATTTTGGTAAGCATACGTTTTAAGCGTTATAGCTAAATTCCAATATGGAGTATTTGTTTTTGACAGCTGTGTTCAGTTGAGTGAAGTTTTTGTCAGTAAAATGAATGTTGCAATGGAAAGCGAAAGTTCAGATGACAAACAAATCATGGAGTTTGTGTGCATGCGCATGGAGCTCTCGATATGGAGCGTTGGGACGCGGAAGAATTTGGGCGCGAGTCCGCATGTCTAAAGACACCGCTCTGTGGCTTGTAGAGTCGATAGAGCACGACATCAAAACAAAAATAAATTGCACAGAATCTGTACTCGACTTTCTTGCAAAAAATAACCCACTGTATGACGTATGTAAAGCTAGAATCATCAACCAGCTTATGCCGTTTCAATAAAAATATAATATATCAATAATAAATCAATTTTATTCCACCGCGGTGTGTACCTGCATACTCGTACAATATGGATATAGGCATATAAATACTTAAATAAATATAAATATTTTGTTGATTTATTTGAAAAAGCACCAATTACACAAGAAAGATCCTCGACTCATAGGTTGGTATGAAGCTGACTTCTGTACGGTACTGTATCCTGCCACCGTTTCATTTGGGGTGGCCGGTACCTCCGCAGATGCGCCTCCACTTGCTGTCATCACCTTTTTCATACATACTCTTCTCTTATTCTCACTCTGCAGAATCCATTCTTTCGCAATCTCACCAATTTGGTCTAACCATTCTTTCCTCAGCCTTCCCCTTCCGCGCTTTCCTCTGACATTTCCTTTGTACACTTTCTTCGTTAGTTGTTCATCATCCTTTCTTTCAAGATGTCTGAACCATCTCATCGTACTTTTTTGTACTTTCATTCTCATATTCTCTTTTATACCACACTCGTTCATCACTCAAGCATTACGTACTCTATCACTCAGTGTCTTTCCAGCCATTGCTCTCAGGTAAGCCATTTCAACCGTACTTACATACTTTACTCAGCTCACATTCATTAAGCCTCACTTCCACCAACCAATATGCCATTGTGGACCGCCGATCTCATATTCTTCGTAAGTTTCCTATTTCTTGCTATTCTTCCAATCGTTTCCATTACACTTCTTCCTCTACTAGCGCGCTTTTCCAATTATTTCGTCAATTTCGCATTCGACTCAAACTTGCTTCCCAGATAATCAAATTCTTTCACGACCTCCACTCTTTTTTCATTCAGTCTTATCTCAATTTTCTTGCATTTCTCAGTCCTCCCAAACTGTAAAAAATAATTCACTTTGTCAATGTCACCCCTGTTTCAAGGAAGGTCGGCAAGAGTTGCAGTTTTTATGTTCATTTGAGATTTGGTTTTAATTTGTAAGTACAAATTCAGCATTCGTAAGCGCAAACTTACACGTACCTGTTTGTGGGCATGCATTTCATATTAGTTTTGAATGTTTATATTTCATTGCAACTTATATTCTAGATTATTATAGATGGTCATTGAACCCTTCTGTATGCAAACTAGGACTTTGTATGGTGGGTAAACTTTTTAGTTATATTTTGAAAAAGTAACGACTGATTATAATTGGTATTTATAAAATTTTATCTATTCTTCTTTCTTTTTATCTATTTTTAACCCTTTGACTACCAAGAAAATTGCTAATACATTTTGTATGGAAAATTTTCACTTTGTATGGCGGCTATACTTTTGATTCACTTTTTGGAAATAATAATGATGGCAATATATGGGTTATTATTATTGTTTTACATTTGACCTACATTATTTTTTTATTAACCCTCTAACTGCCGAGAATTTTTCCATTATTTTTTTCTTTTATATGGCAACTCCCTACACCGAGATTATGATGAAGAAATGATTATAATTATTAGATAGCACTATTTTATAAATGGATTCTCAAAAAAATTAAGAAAAATCGTCAGAGCCGTTTTTGAGAAAATCGCATTTTAAATTTTCAGCTCTTCGGAAGCGGGAAGCCATCTTGAATTTTCAAAAAAGTAATAAAAAAATGATTACGAATTAAAGTGATAAGCTTGTTCTTTCTATCAAATCTAAAATAAATTTAAATATCTTGCATTTTAATAGGTTTTTGTAATATTTTCGATTTATAATTTCAGGTCGTGTAAACGGTGCTTTATATTTATTTTTTCAAATTTTTTTTTTGTAAATTTGTAGAAATTTATGTTGTGCATAATATTGTAGAACATTATATTTTTGTTGATCCCTTATATTTCGAGAAAATCACAATCCTTTGTTTTTTTCATATGGCAACCCATAGACACAGATTAGTAAGAGTGTTGCCATAACAAATTTATTAAGTTAAAAATTAATTAGTGGCAATTCTGAAAATTTAAGAAAAATTTTTGGAGCCGTTTTTGAGAAAAGTGCAATTTTATGTTTTTTTGTATGGCAGCCATCTTGAATTTTCAAGTTGGTGTAATGCCATGTTATTCATACTTAATATTTGTCCAAAAAAGTTGATGTAGCCAAAATTTGGTATCTCTAGGTCTTATACTTTGGAAAGTGACACACATACACACATACAGACGGACGTTTTTGAAAGATAGTTGATTACGCGCAAAGCGAATTCTCTCGCGTTTCTCTTCATTCGGTGTATATGCTTCGAGAGCTCCTCAATCCGATAATGATCGAGGTGCCTCGTCGACAATTGGGGCGCAATATCTGCCCCGAGAGCCTGGATTCTGTTGGTCGGGGCAACAAGGAAAGAACCGAAGGAATTGCCACTAACCTTGATGCTCCCGTGGTCCAGGCCTCGTTCGACTGCAGTCTTGGCCCCGATTTCCGGCTGCTTCTCTCAACGCAGCGATCTCGTTGCACGCACGACCTTGCACTCGGGAATAATGTTATAACCTTCCTACACGCAGGTTACCACGTTCGACACGACGATCTTCCTACACGAAGAATCTTAGACCAGTGCCACACGACAACCTTCCCAGTCGAAGGATTTAGAACAAGTGGCAATATAGGTAGGTAATACAGATTTTTGGGCATTGTGGTAAAGTTGTGAACAAGGATAGGTATTGATTTAAGGAATGACCAACAGATGTCGCTTTGGCGCGAACATAGTGTTTTTTGGCATGTCCTGCACCATGACAACTCATTTCCGTGAAAACCTCGAAATTTTTTATATTAATACCGAATTTTATATTAACCGAACCCTGAAAAATATCGAAATTTTTTTTTCACACCAAATCATAACTTTCTTTATAGCCATCGGCTATAGCAAGAAAGTAACAAACAGGTAATTGTGATAATAGGGTAATTGCAGTGGTGGGGAAACGGTTTAAAATACCATGGTTTTGTAGAGTACCTATGTTTCAAGGATCACAACTATGTATTTTTTAAGTAGTAAAAATAAAGATATTATTAATAATCTTCAAAAAGAAAATGTCTGTAACTGTAACTCTGTCGCCATTCCGCTAGGAGTGGCGAGAGCCTCTGCAGAGCTGCCTCCATTTTTTCCTATCCTTACATACCTCTTTCAATTCATTCATATCCATCACCTTTTTCATGCATTTTCTTCTTTTACGCTCACTTTGTATATCCCATTCTTTCACAATCTCCTCAATCTGATCACTCCATACTTTTCTCGGTCGTCCCTTCCCTCTTTTTCCTTTCACACTTTCTTTGTATACATACTTTGTCAGTCTATCATCATTCATTCTTTCCACATGCCCAAACCATCTCATCACATTCTTTTGTACCTTAACTTTCACATCCTCTTTCAAATTACATTATTTTTTAACCCATTCATTCCTAACTCTATCCCTCAGAGTTTTTCTAAATTTTCGAAATGCTTCATTTCCACCGTACATACTTTACTCATTTCGCTATCATTCACTGTCCATGCTTCACTTCCATACATCAAAGTCGGTAACAATATGCTATTGTGTACCGCCATTCTCAGATCTATCGTCAATCGCTTGTTATTTGCTATTCTTCCTATTGCACCGACCACTTGCTTTCCCTTACACACCCTATTCTCAAATTCTCTTGTCATCTTTCCATTCTTTTCAAACATACTTTCCCAAGTGCATTTTACATATGTCATTTTTTATTACCAGATCAAGCATTTAATCAACGGTTTCTTGTAGGTGGTGATAACGGGGAGTGCTATCAAAACCAAAAACACACGTTTTCATTCAACGTGCAGGCAGTTGTGAATGCAAAGATCGAGTTCATGAATGTTGTGGCAAGGTGGCCTGGTTCTTGCCATAACAGCACAATTTTCAACCAAAGCAACATTGGCATTCGGTTCCATAATGGTGAATTTGGGAACAAATACCTTGCCGCTATGCCGTTAAAACCTTCATGATGACACCGTTACGGAACCCTGTGACCTCGGCTGAAAAATTGTTCAACGAAAGCCAAATAAGATTGGCTCCGGCAACAACAATTACTTGTGACTCCAAGCTCGATGAGCTAACAGCTAACATGACTGGCGCTGCAAGATTGTTCACTGCCATGCAGTTCAGCCAAACTAACAAAAAACCTAGAGGGCGATGATTTACCCTGGACCAAAAAATATTGGCTTTATCTTTATGTCAGCATAGCCCAAAAACATATAATGCTTTACAAAATGTTTGTGTTAACAGCAGTAAAGACGTTGGCAAGACTTCTCTGCAATGAACTGTCGGTCCAGTTCTTAATCATATAATATTGGAGCATCTGACTAAGGCCGTGAAAACTAGGACAATTTCAGAAAGATATTGTAACCTATTGTTTGATGAGATGAGCCTCACTTCTTCATTATAATGAGAAAAAGACCTAATGCTTTGGAGACTATGGTTACAAAAGAAAACAGAAATTCGCTGATCATGATGATGATTTGTAGAG
The DNA here is from genome assembly GCA_951799405.1 of Agapetus fuscipes. Classification (NCBI taxonomy): domain Eukaryota; kingdom Metazoa; phylum Arthropoda; class Insecta; order Trichoptera; family Glossosomatidae; genus Agapetus; species Agapetus fuscipes. Next base: position 9,051,004 of record OX637351.1, on the reverse strand, counting down.
CGCCGTTTCATGACTACTGTCCCTGCAAAGGCGCTTTTAGGCTTGACACAGCGGTGAAGAAATGGGTCTTCATTCCCTTCTTGGAGCTCTCGATCCCTTCCTTGGCGCGCACTTCTGGGGGCAGCTGGTTCCAAGTGGACGGTCCCCCAATTGTGAAAGCGTGATCTACGAACACTGTGCTTCTTTTTCTGCATTGTGTGCTGACAGAGGTAAGAGCACTGTCAACAGACTCAGACTCCTTGGGATTATCAACTCCTGCAAGTACTCTGGCGCTACTCCATGCAGCGCTTTATGTTCCGTGGAGTGCTCGTCATGTTCTAGTTTTCATGGTAACGGGTATATCCCGGACATGCAAACAGCCAGTGGGATATGCATTTAACACAGGGGAGTGTAAAACACCAGATCTTATACTATTGATTAAGGAGAACATCAAATCCCCACAGAAGACAGGTGTGTGCACTAAGATTACTAAATATATAGAATATTTCTTTGATTTTTGACAATGTGAATAAAATATTTTCATTTTATATTATGTAGATTTTTGGCAATAACTTTGTAAAAGTCCATTTTAACAGATTTAAATAAAATTTCTTTGTTAAAGAGTTATATTTTGCACTTGAAGATGGGATGTTCTGCGGTCCCGAAACCGGTCATTTTTAATAAATAAAACTCACTGTGAACTTTAAAAAAGAAATTTTATTTAAATATTTTCATGTTTGTTTTAGGTTTGCGGATAGTTTCGACGATATGTGATCAGTATCCTTAGTACAAGTTGCAAAACTTGAGTAATGTAAAGTTTACGGCAATTATTAAAGAGTGATTTCCCCCAAAATCTGCCGTTTTTGTTTGTTTGAACTTGATTTTCTTCATCACTGTAACTCTTTTGCTAAGACCTTAAAGTGTAAGAAACAAAAATGGCAGATTTTGGGAGAAATCACTCTTTAATATTTTCCGTAAACTTTACTTTTCTCAAGTTTTGCAACTCATACTCAGGGTACAGTACTCTGAATGGAGTGCAATAAAACCATTGATGAATGACACCAAAGGTGATTATTAGAGAGATGGCAAATAATGGAGGCGTCTTTATTTCAAGATAAATGACAAAAAAATAAGACCTCATAAGACAAAATAACCTGTTAACAAAAATCTTTATTTCATAGATGTAAGCTCAACAAAAGCTTGAGTTCTCCTAAAACTAACTATGTTGTTCCAGACCGTGTACCCAAAATGAAGGTCAAGTATTGCACTCAGTGCCAGTTTAAGGGGGGTCCGCAGTGCCCGCAGCGGACAGGGCCCCAAGGCCCGAGGGGCCCCGCGGCGCACCCTTTTGGGTTAATTTTTTTACAGTACTTAGCTCCTCTTGAAAAAAAAATAAAAAAACATGAGAAATAATTCTTCACCATAAAAAAAATTAGGTAGGTACATAGGTTGTTCAAGACATCGGGGAACCAATGGGGGCGGCAAAGACACACAAATTCATGTTAAAAAACGACCTAGAAGTTTTTTTCCGAGTAGGTACTGCTGCGGCTTTAAAAATTTACCTGACAATAATGGTCAGTAACGCAACAGGAGAAAGGGCGTTTTCAAAATTAAAATTGACAAAAAATGACCTCAGGAGTCAGGACTACAATTTCCTAGCACAAACTGAATCACCTGTCAGCTTTGTCAGTGATGAACATAAATTACGACACCTTATATAATTTAGATTTTTCGACTATACTAGAAAAACTCGTGACTGCGAAATTACGAAAAAAAATGTTTTGAACCTTTACGTTGTGCCTAGCTACCTAATGTAGGTACCTACCTATAATAATGTACCTACCTACTTTTCTAAAAATTGCAATTAAATTGTGCTTAAAAAAATGACATTACCTACTTATTTGGGGGGAGGGGGGGGGGGCCCCATGAGCAGCGTTGGACCCTACCCAAAATAGCTTAAAATGCTCCTGATTGCACTCATGTATTCAGTCGAAGAATTGCAGCACTCATGTTTTTACTGGCTTGTGAGTATACTTATTCATCTTCATGTAGTAACTGTAACTCTGTCGCCATTCCACTACGAGTGGCCAGAGCCTCTGTAGAGCTGCCTACATTTTTTCCTATCCTGACATACCTCTTTCAATTCATTCATATCCATCACCTATTTCATGCATTTTCTTCTTTTACGCTCACTTCGCAAATCCAATTCTTTCACAATCTCCTCAATCTGATCACTCCATACTTTTCTCGGTTGTCCCTTCCCTCTTTTTCCTTTCACACTTCCTTTGTATGTATACTTTGTCAGTCTATCATCATTAATCCTTTTTTCCACATGCCCAAACCATCTCATCACATTATTTTGTACCTTAGTGCCAATGAAGAATGTTTAAAAAAAATAAAGTTATTCTCTCATTTATTTGAAAATGGATTGATGTTAACAACAAAGACGTTTTTTTTTTTTAAATAGATTTGTGAAGAGGAATGCAATTCACCAACCTATTCTGCCTGGTTTTAAACAGGAATAAATATCATCAATTAATAATTCATTATTGTTTATTTTAATGAATTATTAATAAATAATTACCCAATAACATCTGTTGAACCAGGGTAAAAGTTATGGTCAAATGACCGAGGCGGGGAACGAACCAACGTTGTTCTATTGCAAACACGCTAGAAAGATCAGCCCACTTGGCCTTCTCGGCCATAACACCGAACTGTTGTAAGATTCATTTTGGCTGAAAACTTTGTATTTTTCGAAAAAGAGCTGAAAATTGTCAACATTAAAAGTGTCTGCTTGTGGGCATAACTTCATTTTCCCCCTAATACTACTTTCGTCAATAATATTATTTGCTTTGTATAGCCTCACATTATTTTTGGGACTTTACTTAATCTCCAAAGATGGCTAAGAGGCCGAAACTGGTCACTCATTATTTGTCTGTTTTTTAACAAATAAAATAAAAAATAAGTAGAATATAGAACTATGTTTGTTATAACTTTTTTATGTGTCTATCTCCACTATTTCATCTTACTTTTTTAGATTTTTTGTCATGTACAGAATATTTTTTATTAATTCATATTTTCAATGTGTCCTTATTCATGTTTTGTATTAACACTGAAAATTCATATTTTATATTTTCACTTTTACAATTATTTATTCTTTAATTTTACTAACGTTTTCGATCTTAGATCATCGTCAGGTGATCTAAGATGATCTAAGATCGAAAAGGTTAGTAAAACTAAAGAATAAATAATTGTAAAAGTGAAAATATAAAACAGTGTTTGATTTAAATCCTTAAACTAAATAATTATTGATTATTTATGTTTTTATCAAAACAAAATTCTAATTAAACACTTTCATTTCACATATATCCATTGATTTTAATTATAAATTATGACCATAAACAAAGATTCTTACATAGAAAAATTAAATTATAGTATAATCAATGATAAATGTTTACCATTACCCTCTGACCCCGCAAACAAGTATCTATAATCTAAGTTGCAAGGATATATTCATTCAAAGCTCTCAGATGTATGCCCACAAACAAACACGTGTAGTTCGCGCTTACAAATGCTGATTGTGTACTTACAAATAAAATTCAAACCTCAAATGAACATAAGCTCCACAACTTTTGCCGACCTTCCCTGAAACAGGGGTGACACTGGCAAAGTGAACCATTTTTTACAGTATGGGTGGTCAGCCTCATACCAACCTATATCAAGGAACCCTCATACCAACCTATACCAACCCTCATACCAACCTATAAGTCAAGGAACCAACATTAGAAATCTACATTGCAGATTAGCCGCCACGTAAGTATATATTGAATTTTTTACGATGTTTATCTATTAAGGGGCTGTCCATATATTACGTCATTCGCATTAAGGGGGGGGGGGAGTCTGGTCTGCGGATGATGGTAAATGATGTACGGGTACCAAAAGTGACTTCGTTCTTGTAAATACCAATTTCTACAAAATATTATGTAAGTAATATAACATTATTAATTATAAAGCTCATCCATTATTACAGCAAGAGGGGGGGAGGGTCATTAGATAATGACTAGGATGATTGTAAGGGGGGGGGGGGAGGTTGAAAATCGGACAAAATCGATGACATAATTTATGGACGGCCCCTAAGTGATAAGTTGGAATCCTCCCAAAAACACAAGCTATGCTTACTTTGGGGAGTATTTATTGTAATTTGATTTTTTTAATGTAATATTTTGTACATATTGATAAAAACAATAAAGACCTTATGATTATATCAATGCAGTTTTAAAAGGCCAAAGGTGTTTAATTTCTTTACAATATTGTTAATTTTTATGCTCAATTAACATGTCCTGTACAATAATTTGTCAGTGTCATGAGGTAGCAACAGTCTGGTGATGGCATCTTATGTGTCTTTTCAGATTAGAGTTTTGTGTTGCTTTATATTCACACAGACTGCATGCAGACGGCTTGAGGCCGGTGTGCTGTAAATTGTGGCGTTTCAAAGAATTTGATTCATTTGCTTTATAATCGCATTGATCACACGCATACAGTTTCAGGCCTGAGTGAAATAGTTGGTGCCTTTTCATATAAGATATTCTAATTGATTTATAATTACACTGATCACAAGCAAATGGTTTGTGACCCGAGTGTGAAATTGTGTGTATTTTCAAAGACGAAGAAGTTGTTGTTTTATAGTCACACTGATCACAAGCAAATGGCTTCTGTTCTAAATGCCTAAATTTATGTGATCGCAAACCTGATGATGATTTTGATTTAAATTCACAATGATCACACACAAAGAGGTATTGTTCTGCATGTCTTACTTTGTGATTTTTCAAAGAAGAAGAAGTTGTTGTTTTATAATCACACTGATCACAAGCATATGGCTTATGTCCTAAATGCCTAAATTTATGTACTCGCAAACCTGATGATGATTTTGATTTAAAGTCACAATGATCACACACAAAGTGGTATGGTTCTGTATGTTTTAATTTGTGTCTTTGCAAAGAAGAAGAAGTTTTTGTTTTAAAATCACACTGATCACATGTTAATTGTCTAATTTTTGGATGTGACTTAATATGAGATATTAAAGACTTATTTGAAAATGCTGTATATTCACACAGACTGCAGGCATATGGTTTGGAGTGTATGGAGTGTAGGTGAAGCTTCAAAGATCCCAATGTTGTTGTTTTATAATAACACTGATTGCAACAGAAGGGCATTTTCGGAAATGAAGGTTCTGGCACATTAAACAGCTTAAAGGATAGATTATTCTCCACAACAAGTGGCTTTACATCTGCAGGGTGAGTCAGTCTATGACTCCTAAAGGAAGACAATGTCAATGTCTTAAAATTACAATCATCACAACAAAAGTGCTTATGTTCAGGGTTTGTTAATTTGTGTATTTTCAAATACAGCGATTTAGTTCCTTTATAATCACACTGATCACAAGCAAACAGCTTCTCTTCCTTCTGTGTTTCCCTATCAGACAATGCATTGTGTGTGTTGCCTCCCTGTAGCTCTGTTGAGGTGGCTGGCCCGCTCTCCGAGGTTGTGTGTCTGTGATGGTGGCTCTTGCTTGTCCCCAACACACCAACACACTCACAGCTCTCATCTGGAAATACAACACATGGTAGAATAAAGTAACACACCAACACACTCACAGCTCTCATCTGTAAATACACCACATGGTAGAATAAAGTAACACACCCACAGCTCTCATCTGGAAATACAACATATTAAAGTGCCTTATTTTAAAATCAAGAAAGTTTCAAAGCAGCCACAATCAGTCAACATTGATTGTCCTCATGAGTCCTATTAAATCCTGATTATAGAACCGGTGCATAAACATTTCTAAGGCACCTTTATAAAAGCAACTTTGTGTATTACCCCTTTCTATACCCCACAAAGTTTCTTCACTTCAGATTCTATTCATTAGAGTTAAGACGAGATATGGCCCTTCTCAAATTTATAATTAACTTACTTCGTCAAAAAATTGATTGCTCGCCACTGCTGGGACGGATTCTACAGCTTTACGCCCCCAGCAATTATAACAGAGCAAGAAGTCATGATCTTTTCACGATTCCCGCCTGCTTCACCAACATTCTCCGTCAGTCTTGGGTAGTGCGTGCGCTGTTACTGCTTAATACTCTGGCCTCCTCAGCCCCACACCTGGATATATTTACAACTGGTGTGGATTGCTTACTATCGGAGTCTGTTTGTATACTAGAACGACATGTGGATGCTTAAAATAATGAATCTGTGTATTGTTCTCATATGTCTGCAATGTTATAAGTATTGTTTGGTTGATAGTTCAGTTGGGTGCTTGCATTCCATGGCGTGAGCTCCGCGAGACAGGTTCTCCAGAAATTATCAGTTGTTGAGGATTTTTAGCCCCAAAAAAAATATTATAAAAATAGATGGATTTTTTCTGGAGAAAAGTAGATCTGTACAACTGTACTCCCTCTGAGCACTGATCCACATGTCTCTGGTGCAACCTGGTTTGCTATTCTTGAAATTTCTTTCGTGTTTGCGCATACTGCGCTTCAGTACACGGCACTCATTGTCAAACCAAAAAAGGTAAAGTCGGCAAGAGTTACAGGATGTATGTTCATTTGAGATTGGGTCCGCTTTTGAGCAATTTTGCGCTTCATTTTGCCAAGCTGCATCCGCAGCGGATTCACAGCCTGTCCTTAGATTTAAATTATTATTATTTCGTATTATGTGTATCATTATTTACGCTACTCGTGATCTAGCAACACTCCCACAAGGAGTGCCACTGAGGTATCCTATTAGCTTCAGTAACATCGAACCATTTACTTTTAGAGTCATGGGCACGCCTCTGACCTAGAGGCTCTTGTTTTGTCGTGCCGTTGCTTTTACTTCACGCGAAGGCCTTTCGCCACTTGAAAAAATATATAGCTTTATATGAGCGTCCATGTGCTGTGGGTCCTTCTGACACATACATACAGGACGGGTACGAGGAGGGTTCGAGCATCAGTGTCGCGTCTGCTTGTGATAATTCATGTAATGTGAAACCTTAATGTTACATATCTTTGCAACTTAGATTAGATAAGATTAGACTGAAAGGTCGTGTGACTGATTTGTCCATGGACGAGTAATATTTGACCGATTTGTCGTGCCACGGAGCTACTAGTGTTGGTGAGAGGAGAGGAGCCTTACCTGGACAGCATGAAGGTTCAGGTTTGATTCCGTCTAGCGACTCCTTCATGTCAGTTTCTGGTTCTGCAGCATCGCCTGCTCGCATCTGCCAGCACTTCTCATCAACATCAAACAATTCTTGCTTCATTTCCATGTTGTGAGTGAAAATAAAAATATAATGAAAATAAAATTCAAAGCTGACAGATTTGTCTGGTTGTTCTTTTTCTTCTGTATGGCAATTCCCTCGAAGAGCCGGGGCGCCAGTATCAAGTACCTACCTACACTTGTGGGGATTTCGACTGGGGGGGGGGGATGGGTGGGAATAATACCTGAGACGACTGTCTCCCGCCAGTAAAAATCTTGGCTGGGGCGGTAAATTTAAATTGGCTGCAAGGCGGTAAATTTAACTTTGGATACGGTTTGAAAATATTGTAGTGTTTTTGGGTTCGAAAATGTCTCTAAATTAAAACATACTGGTCTTCTTTCAGGATCTTTATTTGCACTTAATTAATTTTACAAATTTACCTACATTTACTTTTTAACACTTTTGGTAACACAAATTTATTTTCACAGTTCACTATCGCTTACATTCTTCAAATCAAAGGCAACTATCTCACTGGCTTAGCGCACTCAATTCTACGCCTTATATACTTCACAGACAGAACTCTCCAGTGACTAATTTTGCCAGTACATTCTCGAATATTCTACCAAGTTCAAGAGTACAAAAGGATCATTTAATTTCTAGATTTCTTAGGTCTATAATTACTGCTACCTACGGTGTACACCTATATTAATCTACTTTTGTCATAATGCTATAATAACTATTACTACCTACGATGTACACCTATATTAATCTACTATTTACATTACCCTCCCCTCCACCTAGCCTGTTTCGTCCCGGAACAGTCTTGACTCTGTGAAGTTAGGGGCAGGCTGATCCACGTTGACAACCTGTGGTCAGGAAGAAGTGGCAGTTCATGGATTTCTCCCCCCTGGCTCTCGGCTGCGCTTGCTCGCAGCACACCACGACACTGATGCTGGTTCCCGAGAACACTGCCTCAATCATACTTCGGATTATCCTCCAGTCTCGATTAGCACGGCCGCCACCCATCTTCGGTATCGCCAGACGCGCCTGCTGATCCTCCAGCATGTAGTCGCGCAGCTCAACAAGACCGTCCCACAAAGCCTTGTAGTCATCTTCCAGGTTGCTGGAATCCAGGACAACCAGGCAGTATGTTTGTTGACGCCCCTTCGGTAGCCTCAGAGCTCTTCCTTGCTGGCTGCTCGAGGGTTGCGGTTCTCCGAACTCGTATCGGAAGACCCGTGCAATCCCTCTAGACATATCCAGATCTTCCGGTACACTGCATGCCAGAGTGTGATCCCGAGTGACCTCAAATAAATCCTTCTGGACTTCCGTGGTCACTCCATTGCGAAACTTCTGTCCCGCCTTCGCGTTCTCCCAAAACGTCTCAAAGGCTGGTGATCTTTCGGATGCGACGCGCTGTCGTACTTTTTGGGCTGGTTGGTCATCATTATCGCCTAGGTATGATGAGAGGCGATTATAGTGCACGATCCTTGGTTTTCCGTTTGGGCTCTTCTTTATGCGGTAGACCACATCGTTGATGCGCTTCAAGATCTCGTACGGCCCGTCCCAGGAACGCTGAAGTTTAGGACAGTATCCTTTGCGCCTCTTGAGGTCAACAAGGCAGACCCAGCTTTGTACCCCAGCTTTGTACCCCATATGCTGTCAGCTCTGGTGTCATAGCGCTCCTTCATTTGATCGCTGACTTCCCCGATGTTCATGCGGACCTGATCATGGATGTCATCCAGCCTCCTGCGAAGGTCTGTCACATAGTCTTCTCCAGCTAGGTCTTCGCCTGGTTTGATGCCAAATTTGAGATCGCAGAGAAGTCGCATTTCTCGCCCAAACAGTATGCTGCTGAGAGTATTCTTCGTCGCTTCCTGAACAGCCGATCGGTAAGCCAATAAGAACAAAGGAAGATGTTGGTCCCAGTCCTGCTGATGGCTAGACATTACTTTGCCTAAGTATCTCCCCACGGTATGGTTCATCCTTTCCACCATTCCATCAGACTGCGGATGAAGCGCAGTGGTCCTAGTCTTGTAGATCCCTAGCCGCTCGCATATTTGCTGGAAGATAGCAGCTTCAAAGTTTCTTCCCTGATCAGAATGTAATTCCAGGGGTACCTTCTGATAAATTCGGTAACTAGAATTTCAGTCACGGTTACGGCTTCTTGGTTAGGGATTGCGTAAGCTTCCACCCACTTGCTGAAGTAATCCATCACCACCATGATGTACTTGTTACCCTTCTCAGTTATAGGGAATGGGCCAGTTATGTCGATGACAATTCTTTCAAAGGGGCTGCCAACACTGTACTGACGCATCGGTGCTCGCCTTTTCCTTTGTGGTCCATTGGCCGATGCACAGGTTACACATTTTCGACACCAATCTTTGACGTCTTCGCCGCAGTTAATCCAGTAAAATCGCTCTTTGACCTTTTTCCAGCGTCTTCTTAACGCCTAGATGTCCTCCAGAAGTTCCTCCATGAAGCAGTCCAAGGATTTCCGGGACCCGGCTCCTCGGAACGAGGGTTTGCTTTCTTCTAAGTGTGCCATCTTCCTTCTCGATCTTTAGTTTCAGTAGCCCTCCTTCAATCACTGTGGATCCCCATTGAGCTCAATAAGTCTTGACAGCTGGTGATAAGGGGGCGAGTTTTTCCCAGGTTGGCCTTTCTCCTTCTCGCACCCATTCCATCGCAAACTTCAAGTCCGGATCATTCAGTTGGTCTTGCGCCAATTTCTCATCTTGCCAGTCCTCGTCTTCAATGGTCGTTCTTTGGACAATTGCTACCTTGTCCTCCATCCTGCTGCAATGTTTGCAGTCACTTGCGCATGGTCGTCTTGATAATGCGTCCGCATTTCGATGAAGCGTGCCGGGTCTATGCTCGGAGTCATAATCATACTCCTCGAGCCTTTCAATCCATCTAGCCACTTGCCCTTCTGGGTTTTTAAATTTCAGAAGCCAAGCCAGTGCAGCATGATCAGTCCGTAGTGTGAATTTTCTCCCGTACAAGTATTTGCGGAAGTGTTCCACTGATTTTATCACGGCTAGAAACTCTCGTCTGGTCACGCAATAATTTCGTTCTGGCTTGGAAAACACTTTACTGAAGTAGCCAGAACAGTCTCACGCCCATCTTGTATTTGGAAAAAGACACCTCCTATCCCCACATTACTTACAAATGTTGACGACAAAGATATATCTTTTGCATTTTCCAAACTGCTACCAAAAACCAGCGTGGGACCAGACGGATTTCCTCCCTATATTCTTAAGGGATGCTCCACTCTTTTAAGCAATCCACTGAAGTTTATATTTAATCTCAGCGTTCTATGCTCTACATTTCCAAAGCTTTGGGGTGTCACAAGAATCGTACCAATTCACAAAAAACGATCGTCATCGGAAATTTCAAATTATAGACCAATTGCAATCTTAGCTGCACCGGCTAAGCTCCTTGAATGTATTCTACAACGCTCAATTACCTCACAAATAAATTTATCTGACTCTCAACACGGTTTTCGAGAGAAAAGATCTACTATCACAAATTTACTAGTTTATAATAATTATATTTCACATTCAATGGATAATCGGATTCAAGACGATGCTGTTTACACAGACCTTACCAAAGCTTTCGACAGAGTGGATCATGATTTACTTATTCATAAACTTAGTAACTTTGGAGCTTCTCACAATGTCCTATGTTTCTTTGCCTCATATCTTCATGCTAGAAACCAGTTTGTTGATTATTAAGGTAACGAATCTCGCATATTTCCTACTTATTCAGGAGTACCACAAGGTTCAAACCTTGGACCGACTCTTTTCTCAATTTTCTTTGATGATATTACAAAAGTCATAAAACATTCCAACTGCCTACTGTTTGCTGATGACCTCAAAATTTTCCGTCAAATTCAAACAGCAGATTGTAGTCACTTGCTGCAAGTTGATCTTGATGCGATTACAGATTGGGCAGGAACTAACAAACTCCAATTTAGTTTACCAAAATGCCACGTAATCTCCTTCACCCGCTCTACTACGCCGTTATCCTTTCTCCCTTATACTCTATCAAACTTATCCCTTGATAGAGTGAACGAGATTAAGGATTTGGGCGTAATCTATGATTCTAGATTTACATTTCACTCCCATATCAAGAATCTGTCCTTAAGAGCTCTAACACTCCTTGGATTTATCTTGCGTACATCAAAACCTTTTAATGATGGTAATATTATACGTACATTGTACACAGCATTTGTCTTGTCAGTACTAGAATATGTAGATATTATCTGGAGTCCATATGAGCAGGCGTACATAAATCAGATAGAAGGGTACATAAAATATTCTTAAGATCACTGTATTCTGTAAAATACAATCCATATGATGCTGATAATTACATGTACTTCCCTACAGCGTATCTCCTGGGTGCAACCTCCTTTCAGTCTTTATCTTCCCGTCGGTCCATCCATCTCCTCAAACATTTTTTCCTACTCCTACATGATCACATCCATAATCCCACGCTTTTAAGCAAAATAAATTTCTATACTCCCAACCACTACTCCCGAGCGCGCAGCCATCCTCTCTTTTACCTCCCATCTACAAAAACAAATGTGATGCTGCATGATGGAATCCACTGTGCAATGAGGATGTTGAATGGAATATCAATAGATATCTTCCATGAAACTTTTAAGTCATTTTCCGTTTATCTAGAGGTGTCATCTCTAGGTATATGTAGTTAACTGTGTACATTAAGGTGGATCGCTGTATGTATGGAAAAAATTAAAAATCATTTTTTCGTAGTTGCGTTATGCAGAACAGTTGCTCTATGGGGTGAGTATCTGATATAAAAAAAATCTTATCAAAATATTAATTTATTATACTGCCCCAAGTCATCAGAAAAATTACAAAAATACAGAAAACTACTCATTTTTACCCCTGTGTTTAAGAATCAAGTATTAGATAAAATCAAACGAAATATAATTTTGTTTCTTAAAAATGAATGAAATAGTTATCATTACGTGTTTGGTATCTTGTAATTTGAGAGGGATGGGTGGAGGCACCCCCTAACTTTGTTACTCCGCGCAGACGCGCGTCACCAATTCGGTGCTCTCAGAGATGTAACTATAGTTGTACGCTACTCATATTTTTTGCACATACAAATTTACGAGAGATCCTAAGAAGTGTATTTTTAATATATCAGCGTGTTAATGCAACAGATTGGCTTCATTTAACTATGCCAAACATCTTAAAGTACCGATAACTGAAATATATTCCGGTTGATCAAAGAACCAAAAGATAAATTATCATAAGGAGTGTTGATTTGAAAACTGCTGCGGGAAATTAAAAAAAAGCTGAACCGGAAACAGAAATATTAACCATGCAAAGAAAAAGCTACAAGTTAATTGCCAAATCTGTCTGACCTATCAACTGATGTCTCTCAAGAACCAGTCTCAACAGTAATAGTAAAACTAGCACTTCAGAGACCGCTACCTCAAATTTCGTATTCATTTTCATTAAAAAATATTGACCTTGGCATACTGGAAAAACCTGTGGATAAATTTGGCATTTCCTATAAGGCTGAAGCTGCTCTTGTTTTGGCAAAAAAGCGTTGGTATTATTTCAGACAAATATTCATCCAAAGTTTTCGATCAAAATAAAATTAAAAGAGCCCGTGAAAAGCAAATAACTAAGTTCAGCGGTGTGACCATTGATTCTGATTACTAAGATTTGGGTTTATACTTTGATGGACGTAAAAATAAAACCTGTAATATAGTGGATCATAAGAGAAATATAATTATAGAGGAGCGTATTAGTTTACTTAAGGACGCAAGGTCACAGTACATTGGTCATATTTCTTTAAGCACTGGAAAAGCAGCAATAATAAAAAGAAAAATTATGGATATTTTAATCAGTAAAGATACCAATGTCATCCTTTTTGCTGTAATCGGACGTGATAGAACTATTGTTAATACAGATGGAATTGGTAAATTCATTTCAAAAAACTTAAAATATCTAGTCAAACTGCTGCAGTGGTGTATTTGTCAACTCCATGCCAACGAACTGCCGCGCCAATTATTTGAATATATTGATGGTTGTACAATTGGACTAAGAAGTTACTCTGGACCCATAGAAAAGGTATTAAAAAGTTGTGAAGAGCTTCCAATAGTCTCGATTCTAACTATCCAATGTGATCTACATATTGAATGGAGAATAACTATAAAGTCTGGATATTGTTCTCAAAGCTTATTAAAAAGAAACACTGGAAAACTAGTGCATTTAAGATGGCTCACAGAATACTACGGCTTTATGTTTTTTTTTTTAACCATCTGACAAGCTGTTAATATTATCCATTATATAATGAAAGTGGATGCTCTTATGTGGTCTTACATCAAAACTAACCACATTGCATTAATGGTACTAGACACTTACACAAGACAATCTAAATGTCGCGATATTTGACAGATAATTTAAAGCAGATACTACATCCTGTTAAACAGAGAAATGGATATTTCAATCATATAAAAATATCTTACTTGCTTTGCCTTTTTATGAGTTCTAGCCTTGTGAAGAATATTGAAACGCGACAGGAAATAATTTTGGGAATTCGAACTACGATCGGCCAAAACTTGATTTTGATGCAAACAATTATTAAAAAAACCTTATAAACTGGCACGAAAACAATGTGGCCAAGCCGCCTGTTACAAAATTTATGAACGGTGAATAAACATCACGTTGTTAACCTCTAAGGTAGTGAGTTTTGGTATGATGTAAATACCTATACGGAGTGAGTTTTTATATAAAGGGTTAAAATAAAAAGTATTATGTTTAACGACTTCAACACAATAATAAATAATAAAACTTACCATTTTTCAAAGAAAAAAAAATTAAAACTTACCATTTTTCAAAGTTTTTATTGAAAAATCGTATGTTTATTTCAGGTGTCGTCAACTATTGGTTGCGGTGTCAAAATATTAGTACAGTAGTAAAATAATCTTCACTTCACTAAAAGTAATTAAAAACTTACACTTACAAAATAATTAAAAATACATATAAATACATAGATGAAACACAAAAGATGACTAATAATGTTTTTTAGTGTGGTAGGCTTTGAAACATGGATGTACACACAAAGCGACGTTGCACACTTCACACATGAATTTTGTGTCTTTTCGACACTTTGGTCGTACAGTTGTATGACTGCACACGTGACACTTTCTTTGGGTCCTGCTTCCTTGTGCCTGTGTTTGGGGAACAGGGAAGGGGAAGTGCCTTTCCGTTAGTCGTAGTGGCACATCCTCAACCCTTCGTCCTCCTGATGCATTCGGTTTACGCGCTTCTTGTCTTCTACGTTTAGATGTAGACGGCTCAGGGTCATCTTCTACCTCTGACGATAAAGATTCTTCAGAAGAGCTATCAGACTCAATAGGTAAATCGTCAATATTTTCGTATAACTCTTCATCTTCGCTTTCAACTAAAGCATCGAAGATGTCCTTTTCACTAACCCTATGCGACATGATCGTAAATTGAGGGACAGATAATTTATAAAAGAAAAATTACAACACAAAAATTCCACAACACAAAGTTACGAACGGGCTCTCGCTATCAAATAGTACGTAAATAAAGGTATGCAAAGAATAAAAATATTGTCAATAAAACACAAAAACACCAAACAAAATACGTTTTTTTTAAATAAAACCGTGTTCAAAAACTTTCAAAAAGTTATCACCAAACAATTTACGTAAGAAAAACTGTAAAAAAATGCAATTTTCGCGGGAGAAATATCCGTATACGCGATGACAAGCGCGCACGTGTTCAAACTTGTTTCGAACACCACGAAAGATGACTGTGACGTCACACATACTTTGAAATCGCTTTTGTAAAGTCGATAATACCGCTAACTTCGTTTAGTTTTTAAAATATTATGGGGGAAAGCCGCTAGATGCCGTTGGTTAATCCATTTCTGACGTTTACTTATCAATAAAGCCTGTATGACCACAGCCGTACCGGTACGGCCATACTTCGATTTGCAATGACATTTACCGCCGTACGGGTACGGCCATACTACCTTAGAGGTTAAGAAAATCCACCGCTTGTTGACGAACTAATCTCAAGCCATTTCCATTTTCCTTTCTACACGTTAGCCACTGAAAGATTAGTAAAAATTGTAACAAAAACTTCAGCTGCTGTTTGCGGTCTTATCAGAAGAGATGAATTCATTAAAATAAACCTGAAATCGCGACAAATAATGCCTTTTTTCAATTTAAAGAAAGATTACCAATTCTCTTAAAATCACTATTTTCTAGACTTCTGTTGATTGCCATTTTTTCATTTTTTTTGCCATAAAAGGGTCTTTTTTCTATCAGTTATAGAAAATCATGCTTTGTGCTTAAATTTGAGCTTCATTTTATTACAATTATTTATTTCTTAATAAACAAAAAAAAATGTTAAGTATATAGCAGTTTTTATGATTTTTATTAACTTTTCGAGGCTTTGGGGCAG
This sequence comes from Agapetus fuscipes, assembly GCA_951799405.1. NCBI lineage: Eukaryota > Metazoa > Arthropoda > Insecta > Trichoptera > Glossosomatidae > Agapetus > Agapetus fuscipes. Next base: position 9,035,311 of record OX637351.1, on the reverse strand, counting down.
TATAAGATCAAATATTTCGACCTTATGGTGGTACAATTTATTGTTTGTATTGATATAGAGCAGCTTTTGGCCAAACGCAAAATCGAAATTCCCAAAAAAACGATTTCGATCCACCTTAGTGTACATCCGTGTCTTATGTGTAATGTAAACTTTCCATCCTTTCGTGGGTAGCTCAAGATTAGGACACTTGTTAATCTTCCCTTACGCTCTTCAAATGCTTGTGCGCAGGAATCACTCCAGTGGAAGCGAGTGTTTTCTTCCGTAAGCTTAGTGGGCGGTTTTGCAATGTCCGCAAATCTTGGCACGAACCTCTTGTAATAAGTGCACAGCCCCAGGAAACTCCTAGTTTCATGTTTGTCCTTTAACACGGGCCAATCTCTTACTGCCTTGATTTTGGGAGGATCAACCTTAACTTCACGTTGAGAAACTATGTGTCCCAGGTAATTTACTTGTCTCTTGAATAGGTTGCACTTCTTCGGGTTGAGCTTCAGTCCAGCATCCTGTAGTCGCCCGAAAACTTGCTCCAGATTTCTTAGTTGATGGTTGAAGTCCTTTCCTAAGATGATTATGTCATCCAAGTATACCAGGCAGGTTTCCCATGACAGTCCTCGCAGCACATTCTCCATCAGCCTTTCAAACGTGGCGGGGGCGTTGCATAAGCCAAATGGCATCACGGTGAATTGCCAAAGTCCAGATCCAGTCGAGAATGCAGTTTTCGCCTTATCTTTGGCATCTAATTCAACTTGCCAGTAGCCACTTTTCAGGTCCAATGTAGAAAAAATGGTGCATCCTGCCAATGTGTCTAAGGTGTCGTCAATCCTTGGCAGAGGGTAACTATCCTTTTTCGTAACATCGTTTAGCAGTCTGTAGTCCACACAAAATCTCGTGGTACCATCCTTCTTTTTCACCAGTACCACCGGGGATGTCCAAGGGCTACTTGATGGTTCTATGATGTCATCCTTGCTCATGTCTTTGATGATCTTGTCAGCTTCTTCTCGCTTTGCAAAGGGTAGTCTTCTTGGGGCCTGTTTTATTGGTCTTGCTTCTCCGGTGTCTATGCTATGTCGCACTACCTTGGTTCTTCCCAGACGGCCATTAGAGTCCTCGAAAATGTTCTGGTAGCGGCAGATCAAACTCCTCACTCGACGTTTGTTTTCCTCGGTTAGACCATGGGAAGCGTCGTGGACCAGAGTTTCCAGTTGTGTCGACAAATTATCTTCCTTCGCATGGCATGTTTGTCATCTGTTGCACAATGGAAGTTGATAAAAATGCTGCTGGCTTTTCCTCTTACGGTTGCGACAGTAGCAGCAGATTTCAGGGCCTCTCCAGCGCGGGTCAACGGTTGCCCCTTCCCATTTACCCTTTTTAGTTTTCCGCAGCTTGCTTCCTGGGTTTCTGAGGCTTTAGACACTTGGTGCTAAGATGGCCCAGCTGTCCGCAGTTCCAGCAGCGTGGGTCTCGTCTTCGAGGTCTCAGACGTTCTAAGACCTTTTCAATTAACTCCTCGGTTGTAGGTAGTTTGACCTCCTTTGCCTCGACTGCACGAACCCTGGCGTGGCCCCTGACGGACTGTTTGATAGCCTCAAACTCGAGCGCATGGCTTAGCGCCTCGTTCAACGCCTTGGGATGGGCTAGTTTCACGGCTTGCTGCGTCTCCCATTCCCGCAATCCATTCAAGAACTTGTTCACTGCCAAGCTCTCACATATGTCGTCGGAGGCTGTCGGGTGAGCGTCTCTTACCACGCGGCCGATGTCCATCTCAAATTCCTGGAGGCTCTCGTTGGGCTTCTGCACCCTTGTATTCAGCTGCAACTTGTACAGCTGCTCCAGGCACTTGTGGCCATAGCGCATATCCAAGCGCTGCTTCAGCTGCCCATAGTCGCCTCGGTTGTCCAGGGGTATGGACTGCAGTAGCCTGAGAGCGTCTCCTCGGAGCGACAGGCTGAGAACCGAAGCCTTCTTCTATTGGCTCCAGTCTCCCATCATGGCAGCCGTCTCGAAGAGGGTCAGGTATTCCTCCCACGACGTCTTCCCGTCGAAGGTTGGGAGGTTGTGCTTTGCCAGCCACAGGTCATCATCCCCTCTTGTGACCCTGGTTGGATTTGAGCATCCCTGGTCGATCTCTACGTGAAGGTTGTCTTTGTCTTTAGGGGATATTCTGGTGGACTCCATCTGGCACTTGTCAGCCAGCTCTGCACGTAAACGTTCCTCTAGATTTGACATGCGAGTCTCCATTTCCTCATTCAGAGTTGACATCTTTTCCTCCATTTCTCCCTTCAGGGTTGTGAGGTTTCGGGACACCTTCTCCTCTAGGGTCTTAGCGTTTTCAGACATCTACACCTTCAGGTCCGTCATGTTGCTGGTCATCTCCGCCTTCAGGTCTTCCCTCAGAGTTTTGGCGTTGACCATCTTCTCCTCCAGCCCGGTCAAGTTCTCCTGCAGGGTCTTGGCGTTGTCTTGGCAACTTAGATTATAGATTATTATAGATTCCCCCCCCTAGTTGAAATGTGCGAAGTCTTTTTTAATCCCTCACACATTCTATCAGCCAATGAAGTCCAAACATATTTAAATTTGGAACTTTTTTCTCGGCGAGCAAACGTCAGTATTGTATTGGAATGACAGCCTTAGCAAGCAATACAAGGTATTTGTATGCCTTTTTTCTAGCAACCCGGCTGGGTGATTACACAATATTGTCAATGTCAATTAACGTGCTGACCTTATTATTTTTATTTTTGTTTCATGGCAAAGTACTTATATAATCTGGTCGAAACATGAGCCTTGAACAATAAGGTTCGAACGTTTTTGAATTTGAAACTTTTTTCTCGGCGAATAAAATAATAACAGTCTTGTATGCATGGAGTTCTATTAAAAAATCCATGTTTGTATGTTTGTATGTTCCTTACAAATCCATGCTTGTATGGGTATCACCGCCATCCTTAGCAACCAATAACATAATTTGAAATTTAGCATTACACTCTTCGCAAATGTTTTGCAACAAATCACCAATTGAAGTAAATAATTCAATACGCAAATATTACACTCATAAATAATAATAATAATTGGACAATTTGTATACAGCGCCGTTTAGTGGCACTAGCCACCCCAAGGGCGCTTTTATGTGTTGAAGCTTCTGTTAAACAAATGTGTCTTAAGCAACTTCCTGAAACTGCCAACACTGGTCTCTGTTCTCAACTCCAGAGGTAGACTATTCCAGCAGGATGGACCAGCCGAACTAAAAGCCCTGTCTCCGAAACCAGTTCTGTTCCGTCGAAGAGGCAGTTGAAGCCTGTTTACGGCGTCACTCTGTGCAGAACGAAGAGTGCATCGTTTTCCACCTATCTGGTCGACTCTGCACAATTCACACAAGTACGATGGGGCAACTCCTCTGAGGGCATTAAAAACAGAAACACATATTTTGTACTCAATCCTCTCTGGGACTCGCAGCCAATGAAGGCGCCGCAACAGAGGAGAGACATGGTCAGTTTTTCGTCCTCCTAAAAGTAATTTGGCTGCAGCATTAAAGACGGACTGCAGTCTAGACTGCTGAAACCTTGGAAGACCCCAGAACAGACCATTGCAATAATCCAGTCTCGACACAACAAAGGACGCAATGAGAATCTTAGCAGCTTCGGATGTCAAACAGTTTCTGACCCATCTCAACTGCCTCAGGTGAAAAAAACAGGAGCTCACAGTCGAGCTTATTTGCGTACTCATGGAGAGAGTGTTGTCAAGATGGACCCCAAGAAACTTAATTGAGCTAGATGGATATACATCCAGGCCCATTACTTTAATTGGTGAAGAGCCAAGCAAGTGTTTCCTACCAGGAGACGACATCCAGATGAATTCTGTCTTGTCTGGATTCATTCTAAGGCGACACCTTGCCATCCACTCAGCCACCACTTCAATGCACCGGACCATCTCAAGACTACAGGCATCTGTCATAGATGGCTGACAGAAACGACAAAGTAGAATATCATCAGCATAAGAATAGTAGCTGGTGCCGTTCATCAGTACAGTGCTCTCAAGATCATTTGTGTACAGGGTAAAAAGTAAAGGCCCGAGCACAGATCCCTGAGGCACACCACAGTCCATGGGCATACCTGATGACTCACCATCAACATCCACAGTCTGACATCTGCCTTTCAGATATGAAGATAGCAATTTAGATACTCCTCCTCGGACTCCGTACAACCTATCAAGCTTAGTGATGAGTATACTGTGATCAACAGTGTCGAAGGCAGCGCTCATGTCAAGTACTGCCACCATGGCAAGAGCACCGTCCCCAACCGCAGCTATCACATCATTCACAATGCGAAGTAAGGCAGTCTCAGTGGAATGAGCTTTTCTATATGCTGACTGAAACTTAGACAGATATCCGCCTCGCTCCATGTGCTGAGTGAGTTGCCAAACAACGGCCTTCTCAATAATTTTCGATATAAAAGGAACGGACGACACAGGTCTATAATTTTCCACAGAATCAGCTGGAAGGCTTGATTTTTTGAGAATTGGTGTAACAATTGATTTTTTAAGTTCCGTGGGAAAAATACACTCTGTAGTGAGAGACTTGTTGACCAATGCTGACAGAATAGGTGCCACCTCACTTAAGCATCTTTTGACCAGCCATGTTGGAATTGGATCTAGTTTACATTGCTTGTTTGGACATGTGAGTACAAGCTTAACAACATCATTCAACAAGACAGGCTTAAATGAAAAAATAACATTGCAACAATTGTTTGACTCTGGGGGATTAAAAATGGTCGCTGCACTGGATTCTCTTATTCTTCGTAACTTCTCTGAAAAGTGACGAGAGAATTCACTTGCAGGAAGCTCCGGATGCTGAGTAGAACTTTTTCCCAGGACAAAGCTCATCGACTTCCACAGCGCCCTGGGGTTCTTGGCTTCGGTCTCCATTTTTCTGGTCCAGTAGGACGACCTTTTCCTCCTTATCAAAGTCCAATAGATGGTCTGGGCATTCATCCAGGTTGCACGTGCAGTTTCTGTGCGACACCGTCGATACCTCCTCTCAAGGCGTCTCATCTCTGCTTTGCCACATCTGCATTCCTCATCAAACCAGCACTCAGATCTTCTCTGTCTCCTGATGGTTGTTTTGAGAGGAGCGTATTTGTTGATCAGCGAGAGCATGGTGCTATTGTAAGATTTGATAAGTTTGTTCGTGTCTGCCGAGGCAATAAAGTTTTTGTTGCAGATGTCGCTTCCAGACAACTCACATTGAAACTGCTCAACATTAAAATTCCGCCAAGGTCTGTTTGTGATACGTTTAAAAATTGGTTTTGGAGGGTTGAATACCGTAACTGCGGTTACTAGGCGATGATCCGTGTGGCCAATGTCAAGGACTTGACACTGTAGCAGAGGATCACCTGCATTACAAATCACAACATCCAGGATACCACCTGCATCATGCGTCACCTGGTTCACCCGCTGATGAAAATTGAAATCATGCAACATACATAAAAACTTGGTGCTGTGGCCATCCTCCGCTCTATCAAGTCGGATGTTCATATCTCCCACAATAAACACTAGCATGGAATAGGTTGTCAGGCGTGTCAAAAGCTTCTTGAATTCATCGAAGAATAACGTACAGGGAGGCTTGGATCCAGGCCTGTAGACATTCACAATCAACACTGATGATCCACGAGACGTAAACACGCCAGCAATGCACTCAAAAGAAGAAAATTCAGGAACACTCTGTATCTGAGAGACCCTAAAACCATTTTTTACCACTATGACCACTCCGCCATGGTTAGTTATGTGTGCAGATTCAGTGGGTGGCATTTTTCGAGCCTTTTCTATGACAGAGTATCCCATGCTGCGTAGGCGCTTAATGCTGAGGTCTTCACTACCCTCGTGCCAGGTCTCAGTAAGAGCCAGGATGTCTATGCAGTGCTCGCTGATCACATCATCAACAATATCAACTCTCCTTGTTAGTGATCGGCAGTTCCATGTTGCAATCTTCAAGTTACGGTGACTCTGCGTTGAGTGACGACCTCTATTTAACTGACAAAGTTTGACCTTTCTTCCGGAGCGCTTGCCCCGAAATCTTGGTTTAAAAGTCGAGAGTTTGACAGATTGATGCAGGCCATTTGCTGTCAAAACATCAACATCAACAGTGGAGTTCCAATCACGCCAACTTAACAATTGTTCAATGCTGTAGCTGATCATTGGTAGGTAATTTGCACTTGACGCTGGCGCTCCTGCTCTTTAGCAAGATTTAACACATAGAAGAAGAAGTTTGCGCTCATAAATAACAGTTTGCAACAATAATAAGTCATTTTAAAAGTAAACAATTAAAGTTCGCAAATCAGTTATAATAACACAAGAAATGCACTGCAAAAGTCACAAAAAGCTCAAGCAACACAAAAACAGCAAACTATGACACAACAAAGACAAATTTGCCAAAGACTCGTAATTTTAATTAATTTTACAAGTGCAGCAAGCAACAAACACACCAGGCAGCTACAAAGCGCCACCTCCCCGATCATGTCATGTTTTTGTGTAAAGTGAGGTTAGGATAAATTTGTCAATTATTTATGTCACTTTCCCAAATTGTTATGCTCTTAATAGGGTATTTTCACATTTTCTTTTTTTTGTGATTTAAATTCGTTTTTGCTTTATTAGCTAAAAACTTCTTGAATTTTAATTTTAGTTCTATTTTTAGCAAAGCTGTAAGCATTTTAAAATCGATTTTTGAATTTTCGCGCCAAAACGCCACTTTAGATGAAATTTTCTCGCGTGACGTCACGGTCTTGTAAACATCACCGTATCAACTGACAGCCCTCACATTTATGTCATTCAATCATTGCTTGTTCATGTTAAAACCGTTGCGGCTGTGTTTTTTCAAGAAGTTTGTGTGTTTCTTTAAGAACATTTCATTTGTTTCTGTTGTCAACAACACGTCATGTCAACAGAGTATGGAATGTCAATAAAAGAAAGTGACGTCAACATATGACGTCACAGCACCGGAAATAGAAGAAGCAGATCTCATATCCGTTTAACAACTTGTCCAAATTTCTATATTTTCTTATTCGAATATAAAATCGTAAAAATATATTTTCGGCTTCAAATCAACATATTATTATTTGATTTTTCGAAATCTATCAAAATAATGTACTTTTTATCATATTCCTCACTATTGCAAATACCCTATTGTGTGCTTAGATAATAGATGTATAATGTTACGATTCGATTACCAAACTATAGCCGATTTAAATTTGCTGCAATTAAAACAAAGGCTATACGTAAAATCACAAGATTTTCATACAAAGATTACTCATTAATATTTTCAAACCGTATCCAAATTTAAACTTACCGCCTTGTAGCCAATTTAAATTTACCGCCCCAACCAAGATTTTTACTGGCGGGAGACAGTCGTGTTTCCTACTTCCTTATTCTCTCTCGAAACACCTCTGTGAACTTCACTACAGCAACACGTCCTAAATGCCTAAGTATATGTGATCGCCATCGATATTTAAATAAAATGATATTTTATTTAGATCGACGGTGATCGCAAACCTGATGATTTTGATTAAAAGTCACAATGATCACACACAAAGAGGTATGGCTCTGTATGTCTTTATTTGTGTATTTTCAAAGAAGAAGTTCTTGTTTTATAATCACACTGATCACAATCAAATGGCTTCTGTCCTAAATGCCTAAGTTTATGTGCTCGCAACTTGCTGATGATTGTGATTTAAAGTCACAACGATCACACACAAAGCGGTATGGTCCTGTGTATGTCTTATTTGTGTCTTTGCAAAGAAGAAGTTTTTGTTTTAAAATCACACTGATCACATGCCTTACTCTGTGATCACATGTAAATCTTGGTTTGGGGTGTTTGAGTGTAGGTGACGCTGCAAAGATGCCGATGTTGTTGTTTTATAATCACACTGATCGCAACAGAACGGCATTTTCGGAAATAAAGGTTCTGGTACATTAAACAGCTTAAAGCAGTGATTCCCAAACTATGGTACGCGTACCACCAGTGGTACGCGATGCTTCTTAAGGTGGTACGCAAGCATTCATGACCATCGATACATAGGAAATACATGGGAAATAATTAGATAAAACGTTTTTCAATTTCGCGCTTAAAATTAAGTAGGTACAACTGAGCTAAATATTTCCTCTCTTGTCTCGAACATGCAGCACCATTTTTCACACCAAGTCCTAAGAGTATTGTATTTTTTTCTATAATTAATAAATAAACATAATGCTGTCATAAACAGTTGTTGCAGTTTTTATTACTTTACCATTTTGAACGTTTTTTTTTACTGTTATACTTTAGTGGTACGCAAAACTAAAAGTTTGGGAACCACTGGCTTAGAGGATAGATTATTCTCCACAAGTGGCTTTACATCTGCAGGGTGAGTCAATCTATGACTCCTAAAGGAAGACAAGGTCAATGTCTTAAAATCACAATCATCACAACAAGCAAGAGAAAGTGTGAAAGTGAAGATTAAAAGAAGTTTGTTAAGATGGTTTGGGCATATGGAGAGAATGAATGAGAAAACACTGACGGAGAAAGTATATGTTGGTAGAATAGATGGATGTCGGGGAAGAGGAAGACCGAGAAAGGTATGGATGGACCAAATATCCGAAATTGCGAATGAATCCCCTGTCACCCCTGTTTCAGGGAAGGACGGCAAGAGTTGCAGGGCTTATGTTCATTTGAGATTGGGTTTTTATATTGCAGGTCCACATGCGGCATGTGTTAGCGCGAAATTATACATGTCTGCTTGTGGGAATGCATTTAACATAAATCTTAAATGATATATTTCTTTGCAGCTTAGATTAGATTAGAATGGAATATCCAGAGTCATAATAAAAGAAGAGCCTGTATGAAGAAAGTTATGACTCTGGAGGAAATGAAAGAAGTATGTAAGGACAGAAAGAAATGGCGGTTGATCTGTAATGTTGGCGGTTAGGGTTTATATAAGTGAAATTTGTTTTATGTTTTTTAATGTCCATATATATTATTATTTAGTGAAGTATAAAATGTAATTTGTCGTGTATGTTCCTTGACTTATAAATTTGTCGTGTATGTTCCTTGACTTATAAAAAAATACATTCAAAGAAAAACTCCGACGACAAAAGAGAACACTTCAGAAAAAACTGAGAGAGGCAAAGAAATCTCGTGATAATGACCTATGTCACAAACTTGCAAGAGCCTACAGATCCATATTAAAACTCATACAGCAGGTCTCAAATCAGATAAATGAAAAGAAAACAGAATACCTACAGACCTTAAATGAAAGCAAGTTTGACTCAGATCCTTATAGCTTTGCAAGGAGCATCGTAAATCCAAAAACAGGTACTGTGGACATTGGATTATCAGAGATTCAGGAATACTTCGAAACCCTTTATACTAATAAAGATAAAGAAACAAAGACTTATTCCAAAGAAGAAAATAAACCCAATAAACCAGATTGGATTTTTGATGAAAGCCCACCGACCATGTTGGAACTTCAGAAAGTCCTCAAAAGAAAGAGAAATAAATCTGCCCCAGGACCAGATGGTATTCCTTACATAATTTACAAGAAATGCCCACTATTGAGGGAAACTATCTTGAAAATCCTCAAAGGGATTTGGGCTTCTCGACAGACTCCTGACTGCTTTGGGCAAGCTGTTTTTATCCTCATCCCGAAAAGTAACCCCTGCACAAACCCAGTAGACACTCGCCCCATTGCACTCACCAACACTATATCAAAACTGTTTTTCAGTATAGTGCAGAGCAGAATGGTAACATACATGCTGAGAAACAAATACATTACTGAGAGTCAGCAAAAGGGATTCCTCCCTGGTGTGTCGGGATGTGTAGAGCATAATATGGTGCTGTCGGAAGCCTTAAAAGATGCCAGAAAGCATGAGAGACAAATAACAGCATGTTGGCTGGATTTGGCTAATGCTTTTGGCTCAATTAACCATGAGCTGCTCCTGTTTGCGCTGAAATGGTACAATTTTCCTGACCTGATGTGCAAAATAATCGCATCATATTATGCAAAACTCACATTTCAAGTGAGACTAAAGGGGAAGTTTACAAATACCATCATATATGAAGTGGGACTGTTCCAAGGTTGTTGTCTATCTCCTACCATATTCAACATTGTTTTCAATATCTTAATAGTAGACCTAACAAAAATAGGGAAAAATTGGGGATATCGCTTCAAAAGAAATGATGGGTACACATCTTCTTGCTTAGCATTTGCAGATGACCTAACAATTTTGACCAAAAAAACAAACCACTGCAAACTTTTACTCAAAAGAGTTGAACAGTTTTGTGAATGGACACAAGGTATGCAACTTAAGCCCTCAAAATGCTGCTGTATATCTCTGGCAAGAAGAGGAACTAAATTTGGACCCATTGATCCAGAGCTACATGTAAACAATATGAAAATAGGTACAATAGAGAGAGACAAGCCCTTCAAATTTCTGGGAAAATATATTGATTACAGAGGCAGAGAACATGCGGTAAACGAAATAATAGAGCGTTTCAAAGTTACCATGGACAGAATAGATAAAATTCATATCTCAGGGATAAGAAAAGCGTGGATTTACGATAACTATATCATTAACCAACTAACGTGGCCGTTCCTGATTTATAGTTTTAACAAAGACAGTTTAGGTATCCTGGACAGCGTAACTACTAGATACCTGAAACAATGGACGCGACTCGCAAAGCCTGCAGACCCCGCCACATTCTACAGATCGAGAGAAAACTTTGGTTTGGGATGGAAAAGACCATCTTTCGTACATGCACAACACCGCATTACAAAGCACCATATTCTTGAAAACTCCAAAGACCCAAGTGTCATAGAATGTTGGTCCAAAGATCCCCAAATGTTAGAGCTCAAAAATAGAGCAGAATTTCACAACAAATACCTAACCGGTGTAAGCACTAACAGAAGAGGTCTGGGATGGCAAAAGGTGGAATCGGAGAAAGCCCATATGAAGGCTCTAGTAAAGCATGACTCTGACTCTAAATACAGGCTTCATGCGTTAAACCTTGAGATGCAGCATGACTGGATCACTGTTGGTGAAATGTGTCTTCCACCTGCACTACACTGGAAGATACTAATATACAATTGGTCTCCTGAAATGCTACGATTTTACTTAAATGCATTTCAAAACACGCTCCCTGACCCTGGAAACCTAAAACGATGGGGTAAAAATACAACTGCTTCCTGTGATCTCTGTGCCATTGACAAATGCACAGCAAGACATATTCTAACAGGGTGCAAAGTGGCCCTTGAAAATGGCAGATATACCTACAGACACGACAGGGTACTGGAAATACTAAGGGAGAGTATAAGCTAACAATTTCCAGAGCAAACAAAGGTTTGACAAGAGAGTCCATTGAAAAAATAAAATTTGTTAAGCCTGGAGAAAAGGGAGAGCGAAGGGCCAGGACCCAGACTTCCATTATAAAAAAGGCAAAGGACTGGAGGCTTGTGATGGATTCCACCACAGGACGATACATTTTCCCAGGAGAACTATGCACTACGGCTTTGAGACCCGACATAGTTCTATACTCAAATGAACTAAAGCAAGTACTCTTGGTTGAATTGACGGTGCCGTGGGAGATGAACATCCCTAAGGACCATGCCTACAAACTAAATAGGTATAAAGGACTAGTGGATGAAATCACAAATAATGGATATACCACAAGATTGTATGCAGTGGAGGTGGGAGCGAGAGGACTGCCAGCCAAATCGGTATATACTTTCCTTAAGGATCTGGGACTGAATAGATCCCAAATAAATGGATTTCTGGAAAGACTAACAAAAGCGGCCATCTCGGGATCATACCACATTTGGCTGCGAAGATCTGAGAGCCCAGACACCTCTGGACATGCAACGTAGTTAATCGGACTTACATATTGGAAGGAAGGATGAGTTGGGAGGAATTGGGAACGTTGTCATGACAAAAGGATCCTTAACCAACCAAAGACAGGTCGTAAGTCCTGTGACTCCCATCTCATCCTGACTCCGTGCGGCGGGCCTGAGTTTGGGTCTTAGATTTTCAAAATTAGAGACCTGACTCGGTGAGACCGTGGATGCTCAGCTATTTCACAAATTGGTATGGGGCTGACCACCCATGCTGTATAAATTGGTTCACTTTGCCAATGTCACCCCTGTTGCAGGGAAGGACGGCAAGAGTTGCAGGGTGTATGTCCATTTGAGATTTGGCTTTAATGTTGTAGGCTAACATAAGGCATGTGCACGCGCAAACTTGTACATGTCTGGTTGTGAGAATGCATGTAATGTGAATTTCCAATGTAACACATCTTTGCAACTTAGATTAGATTAGATCACAACAAAAGTGCTTATGTTCAGTGTAATGTTATGATCGAAAGGTACCTTCCGATGTACCTACAAGGATACTCACTCCGGCTAGCTATCATCGGCATCACTCTCAGGGCGTGGGGTTCTTTCTTTGTGTTGCTCACTTTGTATTTTGGGAAGGGTTGTATATTGATAACACAAGAGCTAATGTTAACAAAAGAGATTTAATCAGTTAAAGTCAAATATAAAAGTTAAATCCATAAAAAGGGAAAGAGGAATAGTGGAGAAGGAAATAGCCAGACCTGTATTAACACTCAAACACAATCACAGTTCTCGCGGCTCACTTTCACGAAGCACTGATCTGTAGGCTGGCGTCCTAGGCGAGCTTACATTAAGCTTAGATTTTCACGGCTCGGGGCTTCGCCCCCCGAGAGCCGCAGTCCATGAGGCGGATGCCTCAACACGTAAAGCCCCAAGGTGGAGGCTCCTCTGCACCAGGCTCCGGTCCATAAGGCGGGTGCCTTGGCCAAAGGTGTTTAATTTCTTAACAATATTGTTAATTTTTATGCTCAATTAACAACAAGGAGCATTTCAAATCATATCCTGTACAATAATTTGTCAGTGTCATGAGGTAGCAACAGTCTGATGATGGCATCTTATGTGTCTTTTCAGATTAGAGGTTTGTGTTGCTCTATACTCACACAGACTGCATGCATACGGCTTGAGGCTGCTGTGCTGTAATTTGTGGCATTTCAAACGATTTGCTGCATTTTTTTTATAATTGCATTGATCACACGCATACAGTTTCAGACCAGAGTGAAATAGTTGGTGCTTTTTCATATAAGATATTCCATTTGATTTATAATTACACTGATCGCAAGCAAATGGTTTGTGTCCCGAGTGTGAAAATGTGTGTCTTTTCAAAGAAGAAGAAGTTTGTTGTTTTATAGTCACACTCAGCAGCGGCTCTAGCTAAAGTCCGGGAGAGGGGATAAAAAAAAAAGGTTATATTGGGGATGAATTTGGAAAATACTTTGATGTCCACCCTATAGCACCTCACGTATCGTACACCAACAAATTGTTACCTAAAAATCTAAGCCAAGCGCTTGTTTAATAAAATTCCATAAATGTCTCCTCTGATTTTTTCAGAATTTTAACATTTTTATTTTTAAAAATACGTTACATTTGAAAATGTGTACGTGAGTTTGCAATTGATTGATTTTTATTGTTGAATTGTTGTAAATAAGACAATAATTAGGTTGAAAAAACCACTACAATAAGCAAGTACTTGCTTACCTTAGTCTGTTTTGGATGTTCCTTTAAAAGATGGTGAATTATTAAAATAGTCCTAAAATTTAATATCCTGTTCACACAGTAATTTCAAAATGGAAATAAATACACTTGCTTTTAAAGAATCACCTTGTTCATCGTGGCTCTTACTGGATTTTCACAGTTTCTAAGCAGAGGTTATTTAGATGTAATCTTAAAATAAATAAAATAGTTTCACAAATATTTCCGATTCAGGGAAGCACTTCTGTTATTTCGATCTTTCCATGGCAAAACACGCGCCAGAACTAACTTTTAGCCAAATAACAATATATTTTTACTTTATAGCAGTCCGAAGGAACTGTTATAAAGTATTGTATTCGTCCGAAAAAAAAAAATGAGGTTTCAACGGAAATGAGTTGTCCTGCACCAGGACATGCAAAAAAACCTAATTTGTCGAACCTGTCCATCCGTCCGTCCGTCCGTATGGATGTATGTATGTATGTCCCAGCCGGAACTACTGATCGCAGAGACACCAATTTTTGGATTTAGAGAATTGACAACCACAGATTTTGATGGGCCGACTGGCATGGCTACAACCTGAAAATTCAAGATGGCTGCCATACAAAAAAAACTGCACTTTTCTCAAAAACGGCTCTAACGATTTTCTTTAAAATTTCAGTGTGGTCGTTGCTTAAATTTCCACTAAGAAAATTAGTTATGGCAACACTCTTGCCAATCTGCGTCTATGGGTTGCCATATGAAAGAAAAAAACGATTGGGATTTTCTTGGAAATGGCTGAGTTGACTAAAAAATAATGTTCTACAATATTACGCGCAATATAAATTTCTACAAAAAACTTAACAACACTTAAAAAAAAAAGATTTAAAGTAACGTTTACACAATCTCAAATTTTTTATCGTAAATATTAAAAAGGCCCATAAAAACACGATTTTGTACAACTTGTTTTAAGTTCACAAGAAAGAAAATTTTGTAAACTTATTTGCAAAATATTTTTTTTTCACTATTTGGAGAATTCAAGATGGCTTCCGAAGAGCTGAAAATTTCAAATGCGATTTTCTCAAAAACGGCTCCGATGATTTTTTTTTAATTTTCAGTATGCAAATTTCTTGATACATTCTTATCAAATTTAGTTATGGCAACATTCTTGCTAATCGGCGTCTATGAGTTGCCATATGAAAAAAATAAACAATTGTGATTTTCTCAGAAGTGAAAGCGTTGACAAAAAAAGATATGTTGCACAATATTATACGTAACATCAAATTCTATATAAAAATTAAATAAAATTTTTGAAAATAAAAACATAAAGTGCTGTTTACATGATATCAAAAATTGAAATTAAAAGGCTGAAAGGCAGAACGCAAAAAACTTATGTTTTTTAAATTTATCAGAAAAAACTTTTTTATCACTATAATTCATAGTGAAACATTTTTCAAATTTTAGAGAATTTAAGATGGCTTCCGAACAGCTGAAAGTTTCAAATGAGATTTTCTCAAAAACGGCTCCTACGATTTTCTTGATTTTTTCTGCATAATCGTCATTATAATACTGCTATGTAACAACAATAACCATTGCCTCATAATTTTCTTTGTTTTGGGGGTTGCCATACAAGAGAAAAAAATAATTTAAAATTTCTCGGCAGAGAAAGGGTTAACTAAAAAATAATGTTCTACAATTGAAAAGCTTTTATATATACCTACATACATGAATCATTACTTTTTTTAAAAAAATATAAAGTATAGCCACATACAAAGTGACAAATTTTCATACAAAAAATTATTGTAATATTTTTGGTAGCAAAACGTCTAATACCCATAAATAAACCTACATAACAATTCGTTCAATCAATTGCTATACAACAACAATAAGCATTGCCTCTTAATACTCTTTGTTTTGGGGGTTGACATACAAAAGAAAACAATATTTAAATTTTCCCGGCAGAGAATGGGTTAACTAAAAAAAATGTTCTACAATTGAAAAGCTCTTATATATACCTAATACATTAATCATTACTTTTTTCAAATAAATATTATATGGTGTAGCCACCATACAAAGTGACAAATTTTAATACAAAAATAATTGTAATATTCTTGGTACTAAAACGCCTAATATAAAATACTAGGCTACGAGTCTTAAAATCTAGTAAGTTGTACCCATATAATAATCAATCATAACTTTCCAAAATATCAATGAAAAGTATAGGTACCCACCAAACAAAGTGTTCGTTTTGATACAAACGGGATCAATGATAATACTGCAAAAAGACGATTGCTTAAAAAGATTAGCTTCATTACTTACACACAACTAAATGTTTTGTTATGAAAATTGGCTATGACCTAAACAGGACCGTATTTTGTGCTATAAAGTCATGTGCAGTCCACTGTACAATTTATTTATTTGTGTAATATTATGATGGCAGCTCCTTGTGAAATACTGGATCGAGGAATTTCCGAAAAGAATAATCTCATTCATTCATTTATAATATTATCATGTTTATGTCTCAACGCGTTATACGATTGTTCATGAGGTATAGCCCGATAAGTCCCTACAGACCGATCTATAGGCAACCGATACACGTAGGCGCCAACAGCTGATGTATTGTACATTACGTCGTACTTACAGGCTCTCATGTACACATACAATCAAAAACACCAGTGGGGAAAATCTAAATATCACCTCTCACCCGAACTAGCCCGAATCACTTCGTTCTAACATGTTTATATTGCGTTCGTGCAGGGAACGAGGCATGGGGAAAGAATGAAGAGGGTCTCATATTTCATACTTGGCAAAACAATAATATGGACCTTTAGTTTTAACAAATATTATTATTTTTATATCAACAAGAATCTATGTGTGTCTCACTGCGTATGTTTTATTATGAAATATTTTAGCCTCTTCGGTCAGTCAAATTGTTCAGAAAATACTTCGCTTACACTCTTTTTTACAGATTTTTCAGTTTCTACTTCACAAAAAATGATATGTATCCAATTTCATTCATAGGGATATTCCCCACTGTCACCTAATGAAGAGCCGCCACTGGTCACACTGATCACAAGCAAAAGGCTTATGTTGTCAATGCCTAAGTTTATGTGATTGCAAACCTGATGATGACTTCAATTTAAAGTCACAATGATCACACACAAAGAGGTATTGTTCTGTATGTCTTAATTTGTGTTTTTTCAGCGAAGAAGAAGTTGTTGTTTTATAATCACACTGATCACAAGCATTTGGCTTATGTCCTAAATGACTAAATTTATGTACTCGCGAACCTGATGATGATTTTGATTTAAAGTCACAATGATCACACAAAGCGGTGTGGTCCTGTATGTCCTAATTTGTGTCTTTGTAAAGAAGAAGAAGTTTTTGGTTTAAAACCACACTGATCACATGTAAATCGTCCACTTTTTGTATGTGATTTAATATGAGATATTAAAGATTTATTTGAAGTTGCTGTATATTCACACAGACTGCAGGCATATGGTTTGGAGTGTTTGGAGTGTAGGTGACGCTTCAAAGATACCGATGTTGTTGTTTTATAATCACACTGATCGCAACAGAACAGCATTTTCGGAAATGAAGATTCTGTCACATTAAACAGCTTAAAGGATAGATTATTCTCAACAACAAGTGGTTTTACATCTGCAGGGTGAGTCAGTCTATGACTCCTAAAGGAAGACAATGTCAATGTCTTAAAATCACAATCATCACAACAAAAGTGCTTATGTTCAGGGTTTGTTAATTTGTGTATTTTCAAATACAGCGATTTAGTTCCTTTATAATCACACTGATCACAAGCAAATAGCTTCTCTTCCTTCTGTGTTTGATGTGTTTCCCTATCGGACAATGCATTGTGTGTGTTGCCTCCCTGTAGCTCTGTTGAGGTGGCTGGCCCGCTCTCCGAGGTTGTGTGTCTTTGATGGTGGCTCTTGCTTGTCCCTAACACACCAACACATTCACAGCTTTCATCTGGAAATACAACACATGGTAGAATAAAGTAACACACCAACACACTCACAGCTCACATCTGGAAATACAATTATAGATGGATAGAATAATGTATCTGTGTACCTGCATATTGTTCTCTTATGTTTTTAATGTTATATCTATTGTTCGGTCGATAGTTCAGTTGGATGCTTGCATTCCATGCTGTGAGCTCGGGTTCGAATCCCACCGAGGGTGTCAGAAATGATTTCCCGTTTTGGCGAATTCCAAACCTCAAAATGGAATACCGGCAAGGCTTACTCAGCCGTCACAAGAAATGAGTACCAGTCCTCTCGGTAGATAAGAACCAGAACTTGGACCGGTCCGTAGTCCGTAGTGGCAACACTTCGGACTCGTAAATGGAAGGTTGTGGGTTCGGATCCCGGCGGAGCACAAAAATATACCATTTATATTTCGAATATGCTCTTCGGTGAGTTGAAAAATTCATAAACCTTTACCAAAGACAGGTCACTGAAAGGTCCATCCAACCTTACAACAACTGGGCCTTGATTGAGAATTGGCGCTTTCTACAGCGACAACCAAGCTCGCAGAAGGCTCTTGAGGTGTGATAAACACAAAAACAGCGCTCACCAAATAAATCATCCTAATATTATTATTATTATTATATTATAAGAAACCCCTACTTCAACTGAAGTGGTTGGCGTAAGGCCCTAATCTAATCTAATCTAAGTTGCAAAATATAAGTGACATTAGAGATTCACATTATACGCATTCTCACAAAACAGACATGTTTAAGTTCGCACTAAAACATGCCGCATATAGTCCTACAATATAAAAACCCGAATCTCAAATGAACATACACCCTGCACCTCCTGCCGACCTTCCCTGAAACAGGGGTGACATTGGCAAAGTGAACCATTTTCTACAGCATAGGTGGTCAGCCGCATACCAACCTATGTATTAGTCAAGGAACATGCACAACAAATTACATTTTTAAAATCAACAAATATAACATGTATGGACATCAAAAACTAACAAAAAACAAATTTCAATTTTCAAAACTCTATTCGCCAACATCACAGATAAGCCGCCATTTCTTTCTGTCCTTACACACTTCTTTCATTTCCTCCAGAATCATAACCTTCTTTATACAGACTCTCCTTTTATTATGACTCTGGATATTCTATTCATTCGCAATTTCGGAAATTTGGTCCATCCATACCTTTCTCGGTCTTCCTCTACCAAGACATCCATCGAGTCTTGCAACATATACTTCCTTTGTCAGTCTTTCATCATTTATTCTCTCCATATGCCCAAACCATCTTAACAAACTTCTTTTAATCTTTAGTTTCACACTTTCTCTTACACCACATTCCTTTCTTATAAAATCATTTCTCACCCTATCGCTCCATTTTTTCCCAATCATACTTCTTAGAATGGTTATTTATTTCACTGCTTAGTAATGATAGTCTTTGTAACACGAGTGTTACAAAGGCTAATTACGTGCAGTGGCATACATGCTTTTTCTACGACCATGAAAAAATTAACAAAATAGTGAATAATAGTCATTAAAATGTACTCGTCCATTTGAAGTAATTAAAAACTTACCTTTGTCAAAACGTGTGATTTATCATTCCCTTTGATTATCGAATCTAATCTAAGTTGTAAAGATAAATTATATTTAGGTTTCATATTGAATTCACGCCCACAAGCCAACACATATAAGGTCGCGTTTTACATCCTGCATATAAGCTTAAACATTCAAACCCAAAACGCAAATAAACATATGCTCTGCAGTTGTATTGGCACGTGAACCAAGTTTGTACAGCATAGGTGATCAACCTCATACCCACCTAGTAACCAAGTAATTTTTTGAGTTTGTTTATTTTTTACGGTGAAAATTTTTGTATTGTTTTCCTTTCAAGCCTTTTATTTTCCTTCGAAAAAAGGACAGCTTTATTTGGAGCATTCCAATAAAAAAAATTGATAAATTTTAGCACTATTAACAATTTTTATTTGACTCTACACATAAAATATATTTATTTTCATCTGAACAGGGCTGGAAGTCTCATCACCATGGTAATTCCTACCTACCGAATATCAGTAATATTGTATGAAGCCTAATCAGCTGATCGCTTGCGGCCATCTTGGATTAACAGGTCTTCATACCCCCATACAAGGTTGACATTTTAAATTAAAAAATTGTTCCAATTCTGACAATGCGCATGCGCACATTTTCATTTCAACACGGTTACCCGTTGCGTAATGTTACATTACGCAACGGGTGTAGAAATGTATGTCATTGTGATTGCGTTAGCCGTTTTGTAATTAGTAAATTACCAAATGGGAGTAGAAAAAGTCCATTTCAACAGTATGGACTTTACTAATTTCACTTTCATTCACCGTCCAGGCTTCACTTCCATACATCAAGGTGGGTATAAGTATCCCACCGTGTATCGCCAGTCGAGCAGCTTTAGATATGCTTTGATTTTTGGTGATACAAGCGGTAGCACCTAGTAAAAATAAATAGGTTCAACTCGCCACATGCGACCCCTTCAGGGATAACGAGGCAAGAAGTTACACTATATGCGTAGCTTAGTTAAGTACATTTTTTTAGTTGTGTTGCATGACGTTTTGGTGTTTTAATGTCAGTCTTTTTTTTTATGGATTTGTGAAGAGGAATGCAACTCACCAACCTATTCTGCCTGGGCTGGCAGTCTCAAGACAAACGGTAGATCCTACCTACCGATTGTCGTTCAGATTAGTATGAACACCTGTCAATCTCTAATCAGCTGTTCACCTGCGGCCATTTTGTTTATTTTTTTTGTATGGGGACAGGTAACGACGGTAAGCGGTATCAATGCGAGTCTCGACATTGTCAGCTACCGGAATGATAGGTCGCCAAATGTACCGAGTGACGTTTAGGTACTTTTTTATGAAATACGTAGAATTATTAATCAGCTGTTCACCTGCGGCCATCTTGGATATTTTTTTGTATGGCGACAGGTAACGATGGTAAGTATTATCAAAGCAAGTCTCGGCAGTCAGCTACCGGTCATGATAGGTCGCCAAATCAATTGAATGACGTTTAGGTATTTTGTAAGAAATACGTAGAATTATTGATCAGCTGTTCCCTTGACGCCATTTTGTATGGCTTTATTGTATGGACACGGTCAACGTATATTCTCTACTAGGTCTACCATTCATTATTGTTGACCAAATCTGCCGCTATGATATGCCAGCAGCCTTCGAAGTATATAACCTAAGTTGCAGGGTTTATGACGCTTATTTAGAAAGTTCACGTGTAGCATGAGTAAACACGAACTTCCGCGTATTTGCTCGTGTTTAAAATTCACGAAATAAATAAAATAAATAAAAAATAAACAAAATAAATTTAATAAAAAAAAATCAAAAATAAAATGAAATTAAAATTAAATTAGATAAATCCAAAAATGAAATCCTAAGTTATTCACAACTATTATAAATATCACAAATCTATAATCAAAGATCAAAGTTGTATTGATATTCAAGGGGATCATGTTTAATGCACGCTCACAAGCAGACACGTGTAAGTTTGCTCTTTCACATGCTGCATGTGTACGTATAAAATAAACGAAACCTCACGTTAAAATAAACCCTGCATTTTTTCCGACCTTCTCTGAAACAGAGGTGGCATATGCCAAGTGAACCATTTTTGAAACCATTGTGGTTCAGCCTCATACCAACCTATACGTCAAGAAATTAACTATTTTCTAATCTAATCTAAGTTGCAAAGATATATTACAATGGAGATTCACATAACATGCATTTTCACTACCAGACACGTACAAGATCGCGCTTGCACATGCCGCATGTGAACCTACAACATAAAAACCATCTCAAATGGACATACACCCAGCAACTCTTGCCGTCCTTCCCTGAGACAGGGGTGACATTGGCAAAGTGAACCATTTTTACAGCATGGGTGGTCAGCCGCATACCAACCTATAAGTCAAGGAACCCTTACCCTTACCATTTTAATTTATAAGTCTTATTTTTCTTTACTGTTTTTTTTAAATATTGTTTTATGAATTTTATTTAGTTTAAAATTTATTCCTTGTCTTGTAGGTTGATATGAGGCTGAACACCCACATTGTAAAAAAATGTTTCACTTTGTAAAAGTCACCCCTGTTTCAGGAAAAGTCGGCAAAAGTTGCAGTGCTTATGTTCATCTGAAATTTGGGTTTTTATATTCTAGGTCCACATGCAGCATGTGTAAGCGAGAACATATACGTGTCTGCTTATGGTAATACATTTAATACTCATATAAATCTTAAATGTAATTTCGTACTTTAAAAAAAAACATAGATAAGAATATTTCAAATAACTGCAGATACTAGTTTACTCCAATCGTTTGCGTATCAGGCAGTTCAATTTGCTTGATATGCTACCATAAATATGGTAGTTACCACGAACGTTACCGTCAGTTGAGTCTACCAAAGCTCGTTAACATTGTACCGATGAAAGGTATTAAACTATTCGACCAATCATATGCACGCATTGACACCTAGCGGCGCTATTGCAAACTTTCAAATAGGTATCTCTAACGTACCGTCGACGGTAACAGGCTATCTACCGTCCTGATGAGACTGCCAGCCCTGGCCAGAAAAAGTTATAAATATCATCAATTAAGAATTCATTCTTGTTTTTTAATGAATTATTAACTAATAATTACCTAATTACATCTGTTGAACTAGGGTCAAAGTAATGGTCAAATGACCCAGGCGGGGATCGAACCAACGTTATTATATTCCAAATACACTAGAAAGATCAGCCCGCTTGGCCCCCTCGGCCATAACATTGTCTTAATAATAATAGTTTTACAAATTATATAGCGCCTTTATGACAGTGTGTCACTACAAAGGCGCTTGTCCATATGATTGGACGAAGAGGTGAGTCTTGAGACGTCTTTTGAACAGTCTCTCCGTATCCAGTTCCCTCAGTGAAGCGGGAATAGCATTCCAAGTCATTGGAGCGGCTGCCTTGAATGCCATGTCTGAAAAAACAGTGTGGGGCCTTCTTGCAGGGATGCCCAGGCAGCTGCTTCTTGATGCAGCAGACCTCAGTGTTTGTCCGCGCGAGATTGTAGTTGTGGTTTTGTACATACTAATTTAATCTAAGTTGCAAAGATATGTTACATTGGAGATTCACATTACATGCATTTTCACAACCAGACATGTACAAGTTCGCGCTTTCACATGCTGCATGTGAACCCACAACATAAAACCAGCTCCCAAATGGACATACACCCAGCAACTCTTGCCGTCCTTCTCTGAAACAGGGGTGACATTGGCAAAGTGAACCATTTTTACAGCATGGGTGGTCAGCCGCATACCAACCTATAAGTCAAGGAACTTATAATATCTAATCTAAAATATACGAAAAAACAAAACTAGCCTATTTTTTTTATTAATTCATGACAAATAATTAACAAACTCTCCTTCATAACTTCTTGCTGTGAAATACAGTCCAACGTCATAAGCTCGTTTTGTGAAATTTTGCTTGTTCAGGTTGTTTTTTTATATTGTTAGAATTTGTTTTGTTAGTTTTTGATATCCATACTTACATATTATAATTTGTTGATTTTAAAAATGTAATTTGTCGTGTATGTTCTTTGACTTATAGGTTAGTATGCGGCTGACCACCCATGCTGTAGAACAGGGGTGCCCATACTTTTTCTTGACGAGATCGACCTAGCAAATAATTATGAATACGAGATCGGCATTATAACTGTTTAGCTCAACAAATATAGCTCATAATTCATAATGTATAAATATTTATTAAGAACAAAAATTGCATAAGTACAACTACATTGAGTGCAAAATGTCAAATCAGTTTTAAGGTCGATCACTGAAATTTTAGCTATCCTCGGCGATTGACTTTAAAACCTCCCGCGATCGACCGTATGGGCACCTCTGCTGTAGAAAATGGTTCACTTTGCCAATGTCACCCCTGTTTCAGGGAAGGACGGCAAGAGTTGTGGGTGTATGTTCATTTGAAATTCGGGTTTTTATGCATGTTTATTCGCGTAGGTACTTATTCGTATCTGCTTGTGAAAATTCATGTATTTATATACAAGGATAATTTACTCATACGGTAGGTAGGTCCTTAATGTTACATATCTTTGCAACTTAGATTAGATTAGAGACTGAAAGGTCGTGCGATTGATTTGTCCATGGACGAGTTATATTAGACCGAGTGGTTTGCCACGGAGCTACTAGTGTTGGTGAGAGGAGAGGGAACCTTACCTGGACAGCACGAAGGTTCAGATTTGATTCCGTCCATATTTGCTTCCGCCTTGATGTCAGTTCCTGGTTCTGCAGCATCACCTGCTCGCACCTGCCAGCACTTCTCATCAACATCAAACAATTCTTGCTTTATTTCCATGTTTTTGTAAGCTATTTGTTCAAAAATAAAGTGAAAATTAAATTTAATAATTAATGCACTTGGGCACTGGCGAATGACAGATTTGTCTTATTTTTCTTCTTCTTCTTCTGTATGGCGATTCCCTCGGAGAGCCGGGGCGCCAGTGTCAAGTAGGTACCTACCTACCATGCTAGAAAAAAAAAACCTACCTACATTCGGGATTTTGAATGGTGGAAATAATATTGAGAGAAGAGGGCAATAATGAAAACAATAAGAATAACTCTGTGAATAAAACAAAAACCAATAGGGAAGTAGCAGTGGTAGGGAAAACGGTTGAAAATAATATGGTTGTGTAGAGTACATTTCAAGGATCACAACCATATATTATTTAAGTAGTCAAAATAAAGATATCATTGATAATTTTGAAAAATAAAATGCGGAGAATTTTAATCCCGCCAAAAAAACAATGTAAACGGCTAGGGACGTGTGTCGTCATTTTGACGACAAACGTCGCTGTCACAGAGTATATAGGTACTTAGAGAAGCCACTCTATAGCTTTGAGGTAGGTACGTACTTCGAAACCCCCTTCTCCGTCTTTCTTGCTTCGCTGCCTCAACAAGTACCTATTCGGACTTTGATCTTGTATGCATGTGTGTATAAACACGCGACAGGCGGGTACACCCACACCACTATATTCATATAATATTATTATCTGCCCTGATATTATTAATAAATATTATTATTATTGCTAAAGCTGTCAAAATAAAACGATTAGATTTTGCGCAATATTTATTTATTCAAAAAAGATTAGTCATACAATCACAAAAATATAGGTACACTGTGCAAAGAAAAAAAATAATAAAAAACACAAATGATATGGCAAAAATAAACTAAGTAGGTAGATAAACAATCAAATAGGCACCTGCCAGAGAAGATAATATTGTCAAGGACACTGGCATTCTGTATCTGTATTTCTTGCAAAAGTTTTGGATCCCTGATGATTGTCCTGATGATGGTCTGAGGACTGGAAATGTTTATAATATGAAATCTATACACTTTACTTTCACTTCCTTCGGCTCATCAGCCTTAAAGGATCCAGGGACTTCTGCACCACAATCCTCCAGGACTCTCCCAGATAGCATTTTAAACTTGTATCTGACTTGCAACAAGTTTGATGTGTCAAAAGTGAAGGCTTGCTGCAAGTTCACCATGGCAAGTATATACACTTGAGGCAAGTTTTAATCAAACTTTCTAGTTTCCCAGCAACAAGCTTGCAGAAACTTTGTCATAACAAAGTTCCCGTAAGGTTGTCATGACAAACTTGCAAAATGTTTGCTTCTGCAAATTATATACATTTTTTGATATTATTATAATATTTAAAAAAACAAAATTAGAATAAAAAGATGAAATATTTTTATTTTATTTCATTTACAGTTTGCTTATAGTAGTAACAAAGTTTTATAATAGTCACATCATCATCATCACTGGCACGACCTCCCTCAGCAACCGCTGCCAGCGCTGTCTATCCAACGTCTTCCTCCTCCAGTCCCACATTCCCACTGCACGGCTATCCGCCACCACTCCATCCAGCCATCTTGAACGTGGTCTTCTCACTGTCCGCCGTCCGATTGTGATGAATATAAATTGGGCTGCTGAACCATATTTTCAATTATTGCGTCATCTACAAATAATTGAAAATATTCCAGTGACGTTAAAATTTTAATGGATTGTAAAAAACTGGCAGTACACGTTGTGTCGGGGATATCCAAGTCACGGTGTCGCCAGCGTACTTCTGTCCACAACGAATGGGCCTGATGTTGTCCATCACCTTCCACCGCATTTGCTTCTTCCTCCTGGTCAACATCACTAGGTGCCTGAAAAGAAATAAATAGTTACGTTTATAATATCATCCACAAATAAAATAGAAATTGGAACCATTGTCTTGTCTTGTCTTGTATCCTGCCGCCTTTCCTCTAGGGGTGGCCAGTACCTCCACACAAGTGCCTCCACTTGACTCTGTCCTTGCATACTTCTTTCATCTCATCTAATTTCATCACTCTTTTCATGCATGCTCTTCTCTTGTTTCCACTCTGTAGATTCCATTCATTCGCAATCTCATTTATCTGATCAATCCATTGTTTCCTAGGTCTTCCCCTTCCACGCTTACCTGTTACATTCCCTTTATACACTCTTTTTGTCAGTCGGTCTTCATTCATCCTTTCAATATGTCCAAACCATCGCATCACACTTCTTTGAACTTTCACTTTCACGCTTTCTTTTACTCCGCATTCATTTAGACCCATACCATAGAAAACCTATTTTAGAGGACTTCAGTCAATGTCAATGCAGTACAATCTGTGATTAATTATAAAGATACGAGTTTAAAGGTACCGATTTATAGCTAATTTGTTGAGATATATTTTGAATAAAATGAGGATTTTTTAATAGATAAATAAAAAAATAAAATACTAACGTTTATTTCAATGGGCATCCCAATTATCTGGCTCAACTCGTCTGCAGCCATCTCCTGGTCACCGTTTTCGATCCTTGGCTCCCACCAGGTTGTAATTTCGTCATCTTCATCTTCAAGTTCTACATCTGATGCATTTCCATTCAAACACATATTAATCTCTCGAATAGAGTAAGACATCTGAAAAAATAAAATAGTAAGGCTGTTTAAAATGACCTCAAAATCCTGTGTATGTTCAAACCATTGTTATTTTGTATACAAAAAAAAAGTACTAAAAAACATAGAACTTGCTACAAATTATATACTGTTAAATAGTTTATGAACTAAGGAACACGCTAAAAATGATTTTTTTCAATTTAATGTATAATTACCTTGAAAATTGACGATTTCGAGGGGAAGAATTGTCAGAGTTGAAACGCAAGCCGGCTTGACAGTTGACAGACGTTATGGCGGTTAAAATGCACTATGCAGGCAGGAAACATAAAGAAAAAATATAATGCTGTGAGCACAACGTTGCAGCAATATTGCAACAAACTTATTTTGTCATATTTGACATGACAATATAAATTTATATACAAATCAAACTTGCAGCAAACTGACCTGCTATCTGGGTGCCTTGTGCTGCTTCCCTCCATGGTCCCCACAGATGGTCCCCTCACTCACAAAACTTCGGCGTCAGCTTCGAAGTTCTCTGCCCACCGCATCCTCGTCTACGTGATTAACACCTGAGGGGGCACCATCCAAGACAGTTCTGATGATCCTGGAGTCTTCTGCACGTGCTACATTTCCGGACACTGGAGTCTTCTTGATTTCATTAATCTCTACACTCTCTTCAATTGCAGTGAAAATATAACAGTTAATTTCAAATACGCTTGACGCATTGACCTTCATGCCTAGGAAACTTAGGGCATATTTTGGTTCCTGGCAACATTATTTGGGTAGTTATTCACAGTCACGGTTTCTCCGACCAATCAGAGCTCCGATTGGGTCACATGTCTGGTCACGAGGTATACCGCCAGTCCCCATGTGGCGGCCATTTGTGTTTTTGCAATCTACGCAAGGAGCGCTTCCCTTTTGAAAATTCTTTAAATTTTGTGATTTGGCAATTTACAATGTCCAGTCGCCGTTGTTGTGTACCTCATTGTTTTAATACGGAGTTAAAGTAATCGGATTCGTTTATATTTCACGATTAGTAATGTACTTACTGGAAAAAACAAAAAGTTTGGGTGAACTGTACTTCTTGTATGAAATGAAGGACTGTACTTTTTGTATGAAATGAAGAACTGTTTTTTTTAGAAAAGTTGTACTTTATAAGTGTGAAATGTGTCTTCTTGTGGGAATACATTTAGTGTAAATCTTAAATGTGATATATCTTTTCAACATCAGATTATGGACATAATTATTAAATTTGGATTGAGCAAGTCACAATGTATATATTATGATAGAAAAATAAGTAATAACACATTAAAAAAGAAGAAAATGTATTTATAACATAAATGTAATTTATAATCAATTGTTGTAATGTAATTAAGTTGTGCTATTTGAAGTTTTTTTTTTAAATAAAATATGTTTTACCATCTTCAATTGTTTTTATTTACTTCGCCAACTGAGTAGAACAGTAATAATATAGAATGATATTATGATGATAATTTAGTATTGTCTAGACACGTAGGGTAGTTACTGGCGCTACCCATCGTTTCATATATAAATAATACTACTTGGTTACATTTTTTTTGTTCTAAGACCGCCCTCTATAAACCTACAATACTCTGTGTTGACCTTCACAGAGTTGACGTGAGTTGACGTTTGAGACGATCGACGGCGTCTAACAGGCCGGTGCTAAGCACAGTTCAACCATCATTAAATATATATTTATTAATCAGTTTTTTATAAAAAAAACCAGTAATTTAATAAATAATAAACAATACAAAGTTAATTAACACTTAAACTTTTTTTTTAAATGAATAACAGTAGGTAAATATAAATCATTATTTCAATTTTATTTACGCTCATTCTGATTTCAGTTTAAAAAAACCACCTCTTCTCCTTCCTCCTTTACTCCTTCCCATTGTGCCCAAGTATGTCCACACCCAAGATGGATTCCAATATGGCTACCGATATTATAAAACAAGGTTACCAGTAGCAAAATACTAGTTAACGGGGTCTGGTCGCTGTCAAACGTCTGATGGGGCGTCCACACGCTTGCCAACCATTCACAAGTCAAGCGCACAGTGTGTCGTCTAGAACATGCTAGCTGGACAAAAATTTGTCTAATGGACTAATTTTGTCCAGCTAGCATGTTCTAGACGACACACTGTGCGCTTGCCTTGTAGCCAAGCGCACAGTGTGTCGTCTAGAACATGCTAGCTGGACAAAATGAGTCCATTAGACAAAATTTTGTCCAGCTAGCATGTTCTAGACGACACACTGTGCGCTTGACTTGTGAATGGTTGGCAAGCGTGTGGACGCCCCATGACAAATCAGTTTGATCAACCGTCAGAATCAAAATTGCCAACATCTGTCACTTCAGAGCGGCCATCTTGCTTGACGTCACTATCGAAACTTATTCAAAAAATATTCGTGGGTGTAAACTGAGCCTATCTTCTTCTTTTATGGCAGTGTAACTGTAACTCTGTTGCCATTCCGCTAGGGGTGGCCAGAGCCTCTGCAGACCTGCCTCCATTTCTTCCTATCCTTACATAACTCTTTCAATTCATTCATATCCATCACCGTTTTCATGCATTTTCTTCTTTTACGCTCACTTTGTTTATCCCATTCTTTCAGTCTCTACAATCTGATCACTCCATACTTTTCTCAGCCGTCCCTTATTTCTTTTTCCTTTCATATATGTTTATATATGTCCTCTGTATCTGTACTTTGTCGTCTCTCATCATTCATTCTTTCCACATGCCCAAACCATCTCATCACATCCTCTTTCAACTTACATTCTTTCTTGACCCATTCATTCCCAACTCTTTCTTTTTTTCTTTCTTTCAGGGTTTTTACTGTCATGCTTCTTAAATATGCACTTTATTTCCACATTCACATTTAAAATAGAGACACCAGTAACGTAACTTTTTTTTGGTAAAATCTATGTTGCAAAGATATATTAACAATCATAATATATAAAGCATGCCCACAACCACATACGTCACTTTTAATACTTACACATGTTGCATGTGTTTTTATGGAAGAAAAGTCAAATTTCAAGTTTACGGATACTCTACAACTCTTGTCATACTTACCTCTTAGAAACAGGGGTGACAATAGCAAAAGTTATTGAGCTATAATAGTATTGATGAGTAGAAACTAACTTGCGGCATTGATCCATTTTTGTGCCTCGTTAATTTAGACCCCCGTCAAGTTTCCTGTGAACCCTTGGGGGTTTACCTGAACCATTTTGGGAATCACTGGTTTAAATAGACTTCGTACTTTAATTAACAAACATGAAATTGAGATGTCACAAGGTCGGGTTACATGGGGAAAGGCAAGCAAATATTTTGTTGATTTCTACTAAATTTTACAGAACCTAATTCTAATGAAACACTGTTTTATCTTCACTTACTTATGAATTTTATTTTAAGTGATGTGTATGCATTTAATATAAAACTTATATATATATCTTTGCAGCTTAGATTAGATTAGATTAGATGTACAAACGTTTTCAATCTCGCAATCATCTTCAGGTACAATAAAAGTTGAAAAATGTCATTTAGGTATAAAAATTAGTTAGGTATAAAGGACAATAAAATAAAATAAAAGAAAACTTTAATGGTACCTACTTACAATAATTAATAAGTCATTAACATTAACAAATTAATTCCATTTAATATATTAATAAATATAAAATAATCCTTTATTTACAACATTAACATTCTTTTTTATTATTAATTGTTCATATTTTATTTCAAAATATTTTGTTGTTGGCATAGATATATAAGAACTAGATGGGCGAAGAAAGCAATCATTTGAGAATTAGGAATGCGCTAACCCACTCATCATACAAATATCCAAATTCAGTGTATCAGTAACCTTCCAACTGTCAACAGGTTCTTCCCTAATTGAAAAAAAAAAACATATAAATACCAAACTGGATGTTTTCTAAGTGTGTCAACAAAAGATTTGTTTATTTATTTAACCCTTTACAGCTCAATTTTTCAAAAACCAAAAAAAAAAATTCAGTGTATAGGACAAATGATATTGACTCTGGGAAAAATATTTAAAAAATTTTTTTTTTGGTAATTGCAGATTTATTTGAAAAAATTGTTGTGTTGCAGATCTGCAACATTACGTCAAGAGGTAATAATGTACATTTCATTATGTATATTCATGTGAACTGAAAGCTATTGACTCACATGAAAGTCTTTGAAGCAATTATTTGCTTTTTTGTTTCAAAAAAAAAAACGCAACTAAGCAACACATATTGTGTAACTCCTTGCCTGAGTTATTCCCGAATGGGTCACATGTGGTGGTTCGCAACCTATTTCTTTTTACGGGTAAGGGGGCCGGCCTTACACCAAATTCTACAGTTGAAGTGGGGGTTTCCCAGCTCCCGAGGGTGCTTGTTCTCATTTCTTGTGAAGGCTGAGTTAACCTGGCCGGTATTTTGGGCTTGAAATAAACACCAAAACGAGAAATCATTTCTGACACCCTCGGTGGGGATCGAACCCTTGCTCTCAGTATAGAATGCAAGCAATCTACCAACTGAGCTATCGGCTGGACTTTTTATGAGCTCGGTCGTCGCTACAAAGCACCAATTCTGGGGTTTCCCAGCTCCTGAGGGGGCTGGTTCTCAATTCTTGTGAAGGCTGAGTTAACCTGGCCGGTATTTTGGGCTTGAAATAAACACCAAAATGGGAAATCATTTCAGACACCCTTGGTGTGGATCGAACCCTTGCTCTGTGAAATGCAAGCATTCTACGAACTGAGCTATCGGCCGGACTTTTTACTTACGCCAATTCTCAAGCAAGACCCAGTTGCTGTAAGGCTGGATGGACCTTTGGTGACCGGTCATTGGTAAAGGCTTATGAATTTTTCAACCCAGCGGAGAGCAAATTTGAAATTATAAATGGTATATTTTTTATGCTCCGCCGGGATTCGAACCCACAACCCTCCATTCAGAGTCCAAAGTGTTACCACTGGACTATGCTATATTGCACTTTTCACACATTGTGAAAATAAATCACTTGTATCTGGATATTTGCATGTCATTCTCTTGTTTTTCAAATCTGAAGGCAGACCTAAATCCCCTAAATACTTCAATTGGTCATCATATTATCAGCTTTTCAAATCAATTTCCTTTCTTCCTAGTGATGATTTAGTTTGGAAGAAGATGAGGGGAGACCAGATGTTGTTGGCAGTGATGAAGTCTCCCAAATAGACTCGTTTTCGCTGAGATCATGCAATGGTTCTTCATTGTCAATGGTTTCCAAATGTACATCTGAATTTTAAAATCATCATCTTTTGAAAAATCCCTCTCATCTTCACTTTCTCAAGGCTATTCATCCACCATAGTCTGCAGTTCATCAGCCATTAGCATTCGTCGGTTATCCATTATAGGGCACACCTTAGCGCAGTGTAGCAGAAATGCAACATACAAATATTCACATGTAAATGCTATATATTATAAGTTTTTATAATTTTTAAGCATTATATATGATAAAAGAAGAGCTAAACTTTAAGAAAATATTTTTTTCTCTCCTAATATACCAGAATTCGTGATTAAAAAAAATGATTCTAAAAATGTCAAAATCACAATTTTTGGAACTGTCAGAATTTTTCCCTCTAAAATACAAAATGTCAAAATTTTTCCATTTTTTGGCAAGTTTTGATAGCAATTAGTAATGTACACACATGAAGTATCATTTTTTTTTATAAACAACGCATGGATGTCCCTGCATTAAATTTTTATTCAATATTTAGTTGAGTGTTGCATTATTGCAACACCAAGCTGTAAAGGGTTAAAATGTGGAATAATATTTCATTTAAAAACTATTTTATATGATTACGTTCATAAATTTTACTTTTCATTTGACGAAACATTTTGCTCGCGAAAGTGACAGACATTTCTAAAACTAGTGATGTTCAAGTATGTAACTTTTATGCTTGCGGTAATAGATACTTTTGAAAATCATCCTGTACACAATGAGGTCGGAACGTTTTTGAATTCGGAATTTATCAGATATTTTCATACTTCCAAAAACACTAGTAGCATATACTGTTGCCATGGTGATTTCATGGGTTTTCATGGTTAGTACATAGATTGAAGATGGAGTAGAGACACATTGCTTACATAGGAAATGATAAAAACATTTCATATGTCGTGAGCGAGACAGCACTATCAACAATGTATGGCATCAAAGATGGTGCATCATGTCGATTGGAACTAAATCACATTCATAGTCTTTCCATTGAATTACTTCCTCCATGAACTTCCATGCACGATGGTCCACAAAGCGCTATTTGGAAAAACACCCAAATATCTCGCTGATTTAAACAAACCAGTCACCCTCGGCAAAAAAAAACACTGCGCTGCGATGAAAACCGGCTTGTATGGCACCCTTCGCCACTGATAGGTACATATATTATTTTGAGTGATCCACGAAAACCCAGTGCCTAAACAGACCGATGGCTAAAATTGGCCAATTACAATAAAAAATATTTATTTTTAATCACACTGAACCCGTGCAAAATTTATTGCTCCCGAGTGAGTCAGCTTGTGACATTTTAAATTAGCTAAACGGTTAGTCACATAATCACATTGATCACATATCATTTTTTTAGTCTCACTATGTCTTGCTGCATGAACTCTCAAATGCGAAACAACTGCAGTTTTATAATCGCACTGATCACAAGAAAAGGGTTTCTCATTTGTGTGTTGTAATTTGTGGGTTTTTAAGCTTGAATATTTTTTTGTTTTAAAATCACACTGATCACATGGAAATTGCTTTTTCTCTGTATGCGTTAGATGGTGGCATTTCATATTAGAAATTCGGTTAGTTCCATAATCACACTTGGAGCAAGAAAACTTTTTAGTGTTTGTATGAGTTTCTAGATGAGCTTTCAAATGTCCTATGACTGAAGTTTTGTAATCGCACACTTGGCAAGCGTATGCTTTATCGTTTGTATGCTTTAATTTGTGGATTTTTAAATTAGAGAACCGTTTAGATTTATAATCGCATTGATCACATGAAAAAAGATTTACTTCCGTGTGCGTTAACTCATGACATTTTAAATTTGAAATTCGGTTTGTCACAAAAGTACACTGGGTGCAAGTAAACTTTTTAATATTTGCATGCGTTTCTAAATGGCTTTTTAAATGGGAATAAAATGCGGTTTTATAATCACACTGATCACATACAAACGGCTTATTACCTGTGTGTTTTAATTTGTGAATTTTTAAATTAGAGAACCGTTTTGTTTTATAATCACACTGATCACACGAAAACCGCATTTCTTCAGTATGCGTTAGCTCGTGACATTTCACATTTGAACTACGGTTAGACACAAAATCACATTGACTGCAACGATACTTTTTAGCCTTTCCATGCATTTCTAAATGTGTTTTAAAATGAGAAAACACTGGAGTACTATAATTAAATTGATCACAAGCAAAATTCTTCTCACTTGCGTGTTTCAATTTGTGCACCTTCAGACCTGATTTCCACTTTGTTTTATAATCACACTGATCACACGAAAAACACGTTTCTTTGGAATGTGTCAACTTGTGACACTTTAAATTTGATATCCGGAGAGTTACATAGTCGCACTGGTCGCAAACTAATGTTTTTTTTCCAGAGTGAATAAGTTTATGTCTATTTAAGTTTGCAGGGCGTTTCGCTATATAGCCACATAATTCACATTCATAGGAACCTTTGCTTTCTGTAGTTGATGAGCCAGCGAAAGTATTTGCTTCTGTATTATTATTTAGAGCTACATCGCCCCCCACGGCTGTCTTTTGTTGCTCTGCAGGGTTGCCATAACTAATTTTCTGGCCACAGCTGACTGTCTGTGAGACGTTGCCACTTTTATAGGTGTCATCTGAAATTATATTTAAAAAACGGATTAGTACCAAATCCCTGTTTATAGCTGCAGCAGCAAACCAGTTGCAAAACCAGTGAAATAAGACAGTCAAGTCCTAATCAATGATTAATAGGTTGGTATGAGACTGACTCACATGCTGTAAAAACATTGTTTAGTTTGCCAATGCCACCCTGGTTTCAGGGAAAGGTGGCAGGAGTTGCAGGGTTCACATGCGACATGTACAAGCGCGAACTTATACATGTTTGCTTGTAAAAATGCATATAATGTGAATACCCAATGTTACATATCTTTGCAACTTACATAAGAGCACGCAACGCAAAAAACGCAACTAAGCTACACATTTAGTGTAACTTCTTGCCGCGTTATCCCCGAAGGGGTCGCATGTGGCGAGTTGACCTATTTATTTTTACAGGTAAGGGGGCCGGCCTTATGCCAACCACTTTAGTTGAAGTGGAGGTTTCCCAGCTCTCGAGAGTGCTGGTACTCATTTCTTGTAAAGGCTGAGTAAACCTTGCCGGTATTTTATTTTGAGGTTTGAAATAAACACCGAAACGGGAAATCATTTCTGACACCCTCGGTGGGATTCAGCCCGAGCTTTCGGCATGGAATGCAAGCACTCTACCACCTGAGCTATCGACCGGATGCACAAAGGAGAGAAATGAGATGGTCTCGGGATATAGAGCGAATGGACGATAATAATAATATTAGGATAATTTATTTGGTGAGCGCTGTTTTTGTGTGAATCACACCTTAAGAGCTCTCTGCAAACTTTGTCGTCACTGTAGAAAGCGCCAATTCTCAAGCAATACCCAGCTGTTGTAAGGCTGGATGGACCTTTAGTGACTGGTCTTTGGTAAAGGTTTATGAATTTTTCACTCATCGAAGAGCAAATCTGAAAATATAAACAATATATTTTTTGTGCTCCACCGGGATTCGAACCCACAACCTTCCATTTACGAGTCAGAAGTGTTAACCACTAGACTACGGTCCGGTCGAATCTCTGTGGAGGTACAGGCCACCCTTAGGGGAATAGCCGCAGGATACGATACAAAGTGGTGTTTACACTGTTCTATCGCGTATGTTCCATAACTTATGGGTTGGTATGCGGCTGACCACCCATGCTGTAAAATGGTTTCACTTTGCCAATGTCACCCCTGTCTCAGGGAAGGTCGGCAAGAGTTGCAGGGTGTATGTCCATTTGAGATTTGGTTTGGAGATGTTGTAGGTTCACATGCGGCATGTTCAAGCGCGAACTTGTACGTGTCTGGTAGTGAAAATGCATGTAATGTGAATCTCCAATGTAACATATCTTTGCAACTTAGATTAGATTAGACACTGTTCTACGGAATAAAGAAAGTTAGATTATTATGTTGTTGCCTGGTGTGGAGTAGAGTTGTCCATTGAGCAGCTCCAGGCACTCCGCCCCTCCAGCTAACGGCATGGACTCCTGATTCACCATCTCGTTCCTGTTACTTTCCTCTGCACTCATCCCACCTCCGTTCATCATATCCTGCCAGCACGTGTCGCTCACATTGCACGATTCATGCTTCATGCAGCCATCATCCATTTTCAGTTATAATTGCCAGAAATAAATGAATTTAAGATGAAAACGCCTGCAATGATTATGATGAGTCAACAGCTGTCAAAATTTACAGTTCGCCGTCACATCGATCGGATGAAGATTCGGATCTGACATCAATACTTCTTCTTTTATAAAGTAACGATTTCAAATCAACACCGAAAGCGCCAGTATTAATTTTTATTTTATTTTTTTCTACCTGCTTTATAATATAATAATATATGATGATTTGGAAATAAATATTTACCTTACTTCTTTAATGAAGAGTGACAAATAATTTAGATAAATGCTATTCGCACAAATAATTTAAAGAAATCCTTGACTTTTAGCTTGACTCATCATCAGGTTTTTGTTTCAGAAACGGATCTGTTTCTTTAATTTGATGGTACGAAAGGATCAAGCTGTGGGATCAAGTACATTAAAAGTTATGTCGATTATCTGTCTTATTATTCATTCGTTGTATACTATAAAATAACAATGAAAACATTTTATTATTTTCTATGTAAACTTGTACTGTGTACGCGATTTATGTTCAATTAATTGTACGATTTATGTGTGTTCGATCCGGTTGTATTTTTATCCTCAGGGGATAGGGTGGAAAGCTACAAGCAGCTACAAGTCCTTCTTGTCACCTGTCAAAGAATCCATTGTAAATTTTGAAGATGGATTTCGTGCGAATAAAAGAGGAAGTGAGTGACGTGGAGGATGAATATGAGGAGCTGGACGAAGAGCAAGACAGAGAGTATGAAGCGGTGGACATAAAGCAGGAGCCTGAAGCCTTGCTGGGCGGAGCGGCGTCCTGTTCCTATGTTAGCTTTGCTTCTCCTCACTTGAACTCTTCAGCCATACAGCAGTATAGTGAGCGGTATAGCTCGGATATTACTGGGAAAGAAGGGGCGGGGGAAGTCAAGCAAGAACCGTTGGATCAGATTAGCGAAGATGCATCAGTTGGTGTAAGGCTGACAACCAACTACAATGCGAATGCTACTCAAGGTGAGAACTTGTATCTTAGATTGCTAGTATGCAACGAAACTAAGCTACACATATAGTGTAACTTCTCGCCTGCGTTAATCTCGAAGGGGTCGCATGTGACGATTTAGAACCATTTTTTTTTTAGGTAAGGAGGCCGGCCTCACACCAAACACTTAAACTTGAAGTGGGGGTTTCCCAGCTCCCGGGGGGGCTGGTTCTCATTTTTGTGAAGGCTGAGTACACCTTGGGATTGAACCCTTTGTGTCGGCGTGGAATGCAAGCATTCTACCAAGTTGAGCTATCGACCCGACTTTTTACGAGCTTGGTCGTCGCTACAAAGCGCCAATTCTCAAGCAAGACCCAGTTGCTGTCAGGCTGCATGAACCTTTTGATGACCGGTCTTTGGTAAAGATTTAATTTTTCAGATAATAATAGTAATACACGCATTAGTATAGTGCCTTTTCAGATAATAATAGTAATACACGCATTAGTATAGTGCCTTTTCAGATAATAATAGTAATACACGCATTAGTATAGTGCCTTTTCAGATAATAATAGTAATACACGCATTAGTATAGTGCCTTTTCAGATAATAATAGTAATACACGCATTAGTATAGTGCCTTTTCAGATAATAATAGTAATACACGCATTAGTATAGTGCCTTTTCGTGACTGAGCCACTGCAAAGGTACTTTGATATGCTCTTCGCTGGGTTGAATAATTAATCTACGTCCACCAAAGGCCGGTCACCACAGGTCCAACCAACCTTACAGCAACTGGATCTTGCTTGAGAATTGGTACTTTCTACAGCAGAGACTAATCTCGGAGAAAGCCCTTGAGGTATGTTTCTCACAAAAACAGCGCTCACCAAATAAATAATCCTTGAAATTGATATATTTTTATTCTTCTGATGTGGTAGCCCTGCAGATTATATTGAGTCTTGGTCTCCTCTTTTACTTGACTCGGCACATTCAGTATATTCCTCGTCTATGTGTCATCTAATCCTCGGCTAATCATCCATCTTAGATTAAAGATGGATTCCCTATCTTTAATCTAAGTTGCAGAGATATATCAGATTTCATATTACATTACATTTGACCGGTCAGCGAAGTCAGTGGTTAACATTTCTGACTCGTAGATGGAAGGTTGTGGGTTCGAATCCCGGTGGAGCACAAAAAAAATACCATTTAACCCTTAACTTGGCAGAGGCAAAAATTGTTATTTTTTAAAAAAAAATTATAAAATTTGTCTATAAAAAAAAATCAAAGATTTCGGGAAAAATAGTTTTAAAAATCCTAGATTTTCACTTTTCTGGAAATCGCATGTATCTAATAGGATACATTGCCAAGCTCCTGGAGAACCACTCGCGCTGTTTTATGTATACAATAGGATACACTGCCAGGCGACCGGACATTTAGTTCAAAATAAATTTTAGGTATATATTATAAAAGGGTTCATTTATTGTGACTTAATTTATTATAAATCAATGATAAATATAATATTACAAATTATATTAAAAAAATAAAACATTTTTTTAAGTTTATTTTGATACAAAAAAATCAAAGTTACAAAAAATCAATTGACCTAAAAGTATCTTGACCACCATAAACTAAAAAGTCAAGGATAAGACCTGATACTCCGTTTTTATAAATTTTAAATGAGTTGATACGGGTGTCGTTAAATTTTGAGGAATGGAAGCCGATACAGATGTAAATGATAAGGATGGCAAGGCACTGTAACTGCTAATTGCAGCACTTGGGCTCGGATAAACCCGTGCAATGATGAGAGTTAATTGATTGTTGCAGTAGGTATGTATCATTGATTTTTTCATCAGTGTCAGAATTCAAAATATTCCTTGTTTCCAAGGAGGAATCCAAGGAAGGAGCTGAGCTTGTAGACGGTGATAGAGGACAAAGCTCATCTTCGTCTGTGGATTCATCACTCATATCTGATGATGCTTGCATGCGAGGAACTAAGCTCTATATTTTTTCTATTTGTGTAATATGCGGTTTACTTTCCAAGAAAGAAAGCATGCCATTCTGTCAACAAAGAAACATAAAAAATACAATAATAAAGACTAGTTCTATAGAGCATTACCCCAAAATATACTAGGAAAAAGGGAATAATAAATTATGTATTCTTAAAAATAAGAAGTAAAGGGTGTTTTTTTTAGAGGTATAGAACTTTGAAATGGAATAAAACAAGGATGAATTTTTAAAATTGACATGAAGTTTACTTTATTCGAAAGATAATCTTTTGACATTATAATTTAAATATGATTTCTGGCATATGACCGCCACGGCTGGCTCGGACGTAATCTAATCTGGAGGTCCAATTTTCAATAACTTTTTCCAACATTTGTGGCCGTATATCGGCAATAACGCGGCGAATGTTGTCCTCGAAGTGGTCAATCGTTTCGGGCTTATCGGCGTAGACTTGCGACTTCACATATCCCCACAGAAAATAATCTAGCGGTGTTAAATCACACGATCTTGGAGGCCAATTCACGGGTCCGGAACGTGAAATTATGCGGTTACCAAACGTGTCCTTCAGTAAATCAATTGTGGCACAAGCTGTGTGACATGTTGCGCCGTCTTGTTGAAACCACAGCTCCTGCACATCATGGTTGTTCAATTGAGGAACGAAAAAGTCAGTAATCATGGCTCTATAGCGGCCACCATTGACTGTAACGTTCTGGCCAGCATCTTTTTTAAAGAAGTGCGGACCAATGATTCCACCAGCCCATAAAGCACACCAAACAGTCAGTTTTTCTGGATGTAACGGTGTCTCAACATACACTTGAGGATTATCTTCACTTCAAATACGGCAGTTTTGTTTATTGACGTAGCCATTCAACCAAAAGTGAGCTTCATCGCTAAACAAAATTCTGTTATGAAAATCGGGATCAACGGCAATCTTGTTTTGGACCCATTCACCGAATCTACGCCTTGCTAGGTGAT
The DNA here is from genome assembly GCA_951799405.1 of Agapetus fuscipes. Classification (NCBI taxonomy): domain Eukaryota; kingdom Metazoa; phylum Arthropoda; class Insecta; order Trichoptera; family Glossosomatidae; genus Agapetus; species Agapetus fuscipes. The sequence goes on along the minus strand of OX637351.1, from coordinate 8,995,356 downwards.
CGTGTGGCTTCAATTGTTGCACGAGTTGTCTATTCATGTTGAAATGCCAAACTAAACTAAACACAAATCACTTGACAGCTGACAAAATGGCCGCCAGTTAAAACAGTGTTGCCAATTTAAAGTTCTATACCTCTAAAAAAAACACACTTTACAATACTAAGCAAATAAACGATCAAGATAAGACAAACCATTCAGTATTATTACAAAACACTAAAATTCCATTTTTTCTGGAAATAATGCAAAAACTTGTTTTCTCAGAACTGGACAGTTTTTGCTTTTGTATGAAATGCATACAAACAGTCCTTCTCCCAGCGCTTGGCAGCGTATCTAATAATATACATCGCCCGGAGACAACTCTGCAGAGGCTCTGGCCACCCCTAGCGGAACGGCGACAGAGTTACAGTTACAGCCCGGTAACACTACTTCTCTAGTCCCTTGGCAATGTATCCTATTGGATACATCGGAATAAACATTGGAATAACACTAATAACAACAATTTTACTATACATGTTAAAACATTGATTATTTGAAAAAGATAATTAGAAGTTACTGGAGCGCCCACGCCACCCTTTGACCTCGTTGCCATCTCGTTTGAAAAAAACACACAAAGGCTTTTTACAGACGGTTTATTATTTTTTACCATAAACAAGACAACCTAAAGAAGAAGATCCAAATATTTTGAACTATTTAATGTTTTTAGTCTTGGTCACAGATTTAAATAAAAACGATGTATCTAATAAGATACGTTGCCAAGTTAAGGGTTAAATTTTAAAATATGCTCTTCCCTGAAGAATTCCTAATACACGTGACTGTTCACATAGTTTTAAGGGTCGTCAATCAATGAAAGTAGGAAATCAATGAATGTTTTTAAAAAATGTACTTGAAAAAGTATTCCATACTGGGGGTACTCATATAACCAGAATATTCCATACTGGGGGTACTCATATAACCAGAATATTCCATACTGGGGGTACTCATATAACCAGAATATTCCATACTGGGGGTACTCATATAACCAGAATATTCCATACTGGGGGTACTCATAACCAGAATATTCCATACTGGGGGTACTCATATAACCAGAATATTCCATACTGGGGGTACTCATATAACCAGAATATTCCATACTGGGGGTACTCATATAACCAGAATATTCCATACTGGGGGTACTCATATAACCAGAATATTCCATACTGGGGGTACTCATATAACCAGAATATTCCATACTGGGGGTACTCATATAACCAGAATATTCCATACTGGGGGTACTCATATAACCAGAATATTCCATACTGGGGGTACTCATATAACCAGAATATTCCATACTGGGGGTACTCATATAACCAGAATATTCCATACTGGGGGTACTCATATAACCAGAATATTCAGAAGGGAAAAGGTTAAATAGTTATGCCTTGTGAATTCATTGAAATAAAATAATATGATTTTTTTTATTTTTCAGAAAATCCATCCACCTCAACAGATCAAGAAAAGCTGAGTTCTTTCAACGTGCCAGGAAAAGTGTCCAGAAGAAGCAGAAGTAATGTCATCAGAATATATTCATGCGATGAATGCAGCTATCAAGCTTCAAAGAGATCCACGGTGACCAAACACAAGAAGATACACTCTGACCTGAAGCCGTATGCCTGCGATCAGTGCGATTATAAAAGTAAACAGCAGGGTAATTTAAGAACTCACAAGCTGGTTCACACGGGAGAAAAGCCGTTTTCTTGTGATCAGTGTGATTTCAAAGCCACCCATCTGGCTAAAATAAAAACACACATGCTGATTCACACCGGACTCAAACCCTTTGCCTGCGACCAGTGTGACTATACAGCGCGGCGGATGGACAGTTTGAAAGCTCACAAGCTGAATAACCACTCGATATTCAAGAAGTTTGTTTGCAATCTGTGCGATTATTCGAGTGCGCATCACGGCAATTTGGGGCGCCACAAATTAACTCACTCGGGAGAAAAACCATTCACTTGTAATCAGTGTGATTATAAAGCTTTGCGGTATGTCAATTTGAAAGCTCATTTATTGATTCATTCTGGAGAGAATCCGTACGCTTGCGATCAGTGCGACTATAAAACGAGGCGGTTTGATAGTTTGCGGCTACACAAGCTGACTCATGAACGATTCAAAAACTTGTGCTGCAGTCAGTGCGACTATAGAACTTCACGCTTTGCCGATCTGAGGCTTCACGAGTTTGAGCACTCTGGGAGAATGCCTTTTATTTGTGACATGTGCGGCTTCAAAACATTGCGCATCGACAATCTAAAGATTCACATACGGAATCACACCATGAAGGAGAGGAAATATGGCTGCGATCAGTGTGATTATAAAGCAAGGCACTTAGGGAATATTAAAAGGCACATGCAAATACACGCTAGGAAGAACTTAGCTATGCAAGCCCGTGAATTTGCTTTTCCTACACTGCAAATATTGTCATGTGATCAGTGTGATTATAAAACGTTGCAGGTGGAACTTTTACATGCGCACAAGTTGACTCATATCATAGAATAATGTTGCTTTAAAGTTAGTCCACGTGGAGAACTGAATCTTTTACTGTAAAGAACTTCTGTCTTGTATATGACATGACTTGTCTTCCTTGTTTTCTAAAGCGCCAATCACACGAGACGCATATACAGAATATGGAGGCTAATGCACACACCCACCTGCTAATGCAATACAATACAAATCATCCTTGCATGATAGCATGAAATAAATTGACTGCGAATATTGACCGGTCTATAGTCTAGTGGTTAACTTATGACTCGTAAATGGAAGGTTGTGGATTCGAAACCCGGCGGAGCACAAAAAAATATACCATTTATATTTTCAAATATGCTCTTCGCTGGGTTGAAAAAATTATAAATCTTTACTAAAGACTGGTCACTAAAGGTCCATCCAGCCTTACAGCAAGTGGGTCTTGCTTGAGAATTGGCACTTTCTACAGTGACGGCCAAGCTCGCAGAGGGCTCTTGAGGTGTGATACTCGTACACACAAAACAGGGCTCACCAAATAAATCATCCAAATATTATTATTATTTTTGGTCAATGAGGAGTTGCGCAAGTTTGCAACAGTGTTTGGTGAGCGTGCTTTTGTAGTGGTGGCTCCAAGGGCATGGAATCAACTACCACCTTTGGTTTGAGAGACTGCAGACAGCAGTGACTTCAAGAGGCCAAATTTTTTGAGGCGCCCTTGGAGTGGCTATGCACAAAACGGCGCTAATCAAAAAAGTATTTTTATGATTTGACTTGCGATCTATTTAATGAAATTGTGATTAAGAATTAATTTCACAATATTTATTTTTCACAAAATCGTTTACATAATTAACTAGATTTATATGCGCCTTTTTGTGATTTACATCACTAAAAAGGCGCATGTGGGCTCTAGCGGGAAAACAAGAATGCTTTGAGCATTTTCCTGAAGGCTGCCTCATCTTCCTGGACTCTCAGGCTCTCTGGGAGAGCATTACATGCCGCTGGCCCGGCAACACGGAAAGAGCGGTTCCCGAAGACTGTGCATGACTGTCTTTTCGGCAGCTCCAACAGACTGGCAATTTACTGTACACTCTTCACTCTCTGCCTCAGGTGTTTGCGTTACAATGTTCAAAGCGACTCTGTCTCTTACACAACCCTCTATTTATACGGCTCATACCGCTGGTTCTCGCGTATTTGAGAATATGCCACATACTTCCAAAATGGATTTTACTAGAGGCAGATACACACGCCAGAGTGTTTGACACTATTAACACAATGTTTGGAGAGCGTGCATTTGCAGTTGCTGGTCCTCCGGCCTGGAACCGCCTGCCACATCATAGTTTGCAACAGTATCATCATCATCATCTAAATCTAAGTTGCAAAGATATGTATCATTTGAGATTCATATTAAATGCATTCCCATTAGCAGACATGCATAATTTCACTCTAACACATGCCACATGTGGACCTACAATATAAAAACCCTTTCTGAAATGAACATAAGCTCTGCAACTCTTGCCGACCTTCCCTGAAACAGAGGTGACATTGGCGAAGTGAACCATTTTTTTACAGTATGGGTGGTCAGCCGCAAACCAACCTATAAGGCAAGGAACATACCTACACAAAAAAATACATTTTTAAAATCAATAAACAATAATATAGGGGAGAGTGGTGAGACTTGAACAGGTTGGAGACATGAACACCCCCCTTTCGCGCCTTTATTTGAGGTTTTTTTTTTGTTTTGTTGGCATCATTAGCTCTACTGTCATGTGCTGCCACCATTTATTGTGACGTCGCGCCGACATCTCCATAAACGTAAAAGGCAGGTTTATTTGAAATTTTTATGGTACTTTTCTGTCGTTTACTGGTACATTTACGAACCCTGTAGATTTTTTAGAGGTTATGATTTATTGTTCCTGACATTTTATGTCAGTGAGGTGGTTCATTGAGGTGTATTTAGTGTTTGAATTTTCAACATTGAACCAACATTAAGGTTGGTAGATTTTGTAGTTGTTAAATTTTTCAGGTCGTGAGACTTGAACATGCCCACTGTGGTGAGACTTGAACATGGTCAAATCTCACCACTACCCTGCACTCGCAACCCTGGCATGTGCCAAGGGCGTAACCGCTACATTACTTTGGAATTATGCATTATCTCTTCATTTTTAGCTATGGGACAAAAGTATCAGCCCAAGAAGGAAACCAAGGTCCGAGCAGAGAGAATTCCTGTAGAAGAATTAGAAGAGGCTCTCAAGGAGATTAAAAATGGAGCTTCGGTTAAGAGCACTGCTTTTAAATATAAAATAAACCGGACGATATTAGGACGAATAATAAAAAGTGGAGCAGCAACCTCTGCCAGCTACAAAAATTCAACAATTTTCACCCCAGGGGAAGAAGAAGACTTAGCATCATACTGTCTTGAGCTCTCCCATGGCCTAACCACGAAAAAATTTAGACAGCTTGCATTTCAATATGCAAAAACCAATAAAAAAAAGCTTCCACCAGTTTGGACTGAAAAAGAAGAAGCTGGGAAAGAATGGTGTAAAGGTTTTCTTGAGAGAAATACTAGAATTTCACTCAGGAACGAAGGAGAATATTTTCTTTCTACAGTTTCTACAACTAAAGCCAGTATAATGCACTAAGCTTAGGAAATAGATTTTTTTCATATTTCGCATGGAAAAAATTCAATAAAAACCCGTTGTTTATTAGATAATGTGTGATTTCATTCCTATGTTCAAGTCTCACTTATGGGGTGTTCAAGTCTCCAACCCAATGGTGAGACTTGAACATAGCTGCCGACCTTCAGAAAAAAATATTTAGTATTCAAACAAACAACTAGATCAATTATGTAAAATTCATATAGGTACCTAGATGATCAACCTGCATAAAAGTGTCAAGAAACTTGGCCTAACGTCATTGGTGTCAGTAAAAAAAAATAAAAACAAAAAATGTGTTCAAGTCTCACCACTCTCCCCTACAAATATATATTATTTGGACATCAAAAACTAAACAGAAAATAAATTCTAATTTAAGATTTTTAAAAAACCCTAGCCACCAACATCACAGACCAACTACCATTTCTTTCTGTCCTTACACACTTCTTTCATTTCCTCCAGTGTCATAAAGATACAAATGAAAAAGCCTAAAGAAGAATACTGCCAGATAATCGTTCCTACTTATTTCAGTCCAGACACTAGCGCGGACAATTCTTCTGAATGATTTCCCGTTGTGGGTTTTATCTAAAACCCTATTCGGTCCGTAGCTCAGTGGTAATACTGCGGACTCTGAATGGGAAGGCTGTGGGTTCGAATCCTGGCGGAGCACAAAAAAATACCATTTATATTTTCAAATTTGCTCTTCGCGGGGTTGAAAAATTCATAAACCTTTACCAATGACCGGTCACCAAAGGTCCATCCAGCCTTACAGCAACTGGGTCTTGCTTGAGTATTGGCGCTTTGTAGCGACGACCAAGCTCGTACTCCTCTGCAGCACTACAACAAGTGTCATATACCCCTAGAGTCTCTAGAATTTAGGGAGTCTCCCGCACAGGATTTCTAAAAAATAAAAACTCGAAATACTGGCAAGGTTTACTCAGCCTCATAAAAAATAAGAACCAGTCCCCTCAGGAGCTGGGAAACCCCTTTTTCAAGTGGAGTAGTTGGTGTAAGTCCAACCCCCTAACCTGTGAAAAGAAATAGATTTCACTCGTCTCGTACAACTGCTTTTGGGACTACATGTTAAGAAATTACACTGTATTTGCAGCTAAGTTGTCATGTATCTATAATAATCTATAATCTAAGTGGCAAAGATATATTATATATAAGACATAATATATTAAATGTATTCCCACAAGCAGACACGTATAAGTTTGTGCTTAAACATGCCGCATATGTACCTACAATATAAAACCCAACCTCAAATGAGCATAAGCCCTGCAACTCTTGCCGACCTTCCCTGAAACAGTTATCTCATTTTGGAAAAAACTTTGACGTCACCTTTGATTCTGTAAAAAATTCTTGTGTTTTTACATTTGGTTCAATGAATAATTCTGCGATCTATAATCTAAATTGCAAGGATATATTCATTCAAAGCTCTCAGATGTATGCCCACAAACAAACACGTGTAGTTCGCGCTTACAAATGCTGATTGTGTACTTACAAATAAAATTCAAACCTCAAATGAACATAAGCTCCACAACTTTTGCCGACCTTCCCTGAAACAGGGGTGACACTGGCAAAGTGAACCATTTTTTACAGTATGGGTGGTCAGCCTCATACCAACCTATAAGTCAAGGAAACGATCATCATGGCTATTTTGACTTAGGATGCTGAAGCTTGAAACAGGGACTTGGTGCTTCTGCCGAACCACTGTCGCAGGTTTTTCTGCCACTATGTCCTTCGGCTTTCCTGAGGTCTTCTCCCCTCAATCTTACCCTGTGTGATAAGATGAAGGAGACGGTACTTCTCATTATGTGACCGAAGTACATCAGTTTTCTCTGCTTAATGGTTGGCAGGAGCTCCTTTTCAGTGTGCATTCGTTGGAGGACTTCTTCATTAGTGACTCGATCACGCCAAGAGATCCGAAGCATTTTTCAGTAGAGACATCTCGAACGCTTCAATTTGTCTTTCCGGTGCTTGTGTGAGCGATAATGCAAGTATATTAATTAGAAGATACAACTTGGAGCTGTATGCGCTGTACCAAGACACTGACGTGGTCTAGTCAATAAAAGTCAGCAGACTGCATTGTCTGGGACGCATACAGCTAATGGACCATTAAAGCCTGCTAGCCAGAGTTTAGGACAGCGTAGCTGGGTTAACAAAAACTTCTTAATAATTCATTTTTTTTTTTTAAAAGATATAAGTAATATGATGTGAAATAAAAATATAACTTTATAAAACTGTGTTTTATTGATGATGATGAAGTTAAAAATTTATATAGCGCCTTTTATGACAGTGTGTCATTCCAAAGACGCTTGTCCATATGATTGGACGAAGAGGTGAGTCTTGAGACATCTTTTGAAGTCTCTCCATATCCAGTTTCCTCAGTGAAGCGGGAATAGCATTCCAAGTCATTGGAGCGGCCGCCTTGAATGCCCTGTCTCCAAAAACAGTGCGGGGCCTTCTTGCAGGGATGTCCAGGCAGCTGCTTCTTGATGAAGCTGACCTCAGTGTTTGTTCGTGAGAGGTTGTAGTTGCTGGAGACACCAGATCCAACAGGTAACCCGGAGCACTCAACTTACAAATTACATTTAATGCCATATTTTAAGTGCCTGTTTCACCAAACGTCAATCAGACTAAAATCAAAATTAAGTGTGATTTCTCGCATCAAATAAAAATTTTTTGTTGCATATACATAAACCAGCTGATGTGCATCATCTTCCCTGTTCAAATTCCATCATATTATTACACACTTCCGAGAAATATTTAACTAAGGTCCTTACTAGAAGATCAATCAAATATTAGTTTGAGGTTGGTGCAACAGGCCCTTTTTTATTTAAATAAAAATTTGTGGAAAGGAATGCAATTCACCAACCTATTTTGCCTGGCCACCACCTTCTCTCAGGGTCAGTCTCCCCTCCACTGAGCCACGCCCTGTGGATGTGTCACAGGACTCGCAAAAGTTATGTGAGATGCGAGTGGCAGAAGGCCCTCCTGTGAAGCTACACTTTCCCAAGTGTTTACACAACAACTGCTTGGCCAGTTGTCTTCATGCGAAAGCAGAAGCTTGTGTACATGCAATGGCATCTGTTGAACCAGGGTCGAAGTTATGGTCAAGTGGGCCAGACGCAGATTTGAATCAACGTTATTCTGTTCCAAATACAAACATGCGCCCCTACCCCATCGGCCATAATACCGACTAATGTTCATATTCTTTGCAGTTGGCTGAGAAAGAGGACGGTCCATGTTAATAAGTACAAGCATAAAACATTGAAAAATTTTAAAATTCAAATTGCTAAAATCCATAGTTTTAATTCACTTATTTAAACTATGTTTTACCCATTTGAATTTTTAAATAATTGAAAATGGACTTTCACTGTGTTAATAGATCAACTCTAAAAAATATAATACAACATTGAGTTGACATAATTTGATTGATTGTAGAGGCATTAACTTTGTAATCCTTGATATTTATTAGTATTAATTTAACCACCTGATGATGCATATATACTCACGTAATCGATATGTAATTTGATTTGAAATAGGAGTAGGAGAGGGAGTTAGAATTGGATTTGGAGTAAGGATTGGAGAAGAAGTCAGAGTTAAATAAAAAACAAAATTCGGAAATTACAATTTTACTAGTTATAACATTTACTTACCGTAAAAAACAACCAGAGTTATGGATCAATATCCTCTAAAAATCATTTACATCAAATTCTTCAAGGTGCTTGCGTCTGCTTTTTTATATTTTGTCAAAAAAAAAACTAACAAATGTTCATCTTGACGTGTTGAATGATTCCCTATATTCAGAATGTTCTGGGTGTGTTTTTTTGCAAAAAAATAGAAAATATGTTTTTCTTTATATTTGAAATGAGTAATCAAGAATCAGATAAAAATAAAAACTTGCAAAATTGTAAAAATTAAAAAGTAAAGAGATAAAATAAAAAATAAAAAAATGAATTAATATTAAAAAAATAAAAATAAAATAATATTGCAAATAAACGCAAAAGCAACTAAGCTACACATATAGTGTAACTTCTTGCTGCGTTATCCCTGAAGGAGTCGCATATGGCGAGTCAGTGAACCTATTTATTTTTACAGGTAAGGGGGCCGGCCTTACGCCAACCACTTCAGTGAAATGGGGGGTTTTCCAGCTCCTGAGGGGGCTGGTACTCATTGCTTGTGAAGGCTGAGTAAACCTTGCCAATTTTTTTTATGGGATTTGAAATAAAAACCGAAGCGGGAAATCATTTCTGACACCCTCGGCGGGATTCCCGAGCTAACGCGTTAAGATGCAAGCACTCTACCAGCTGAGCTATCGACCGGAATAACATAGGTACATCAAAATGACTACACACACCAATGCATGTAGTATAGAATCATCTAGCCTGGTAGTGTGCGTTCTGGTGATGGAATAGTCCAGAAATTGGGAGAAAGATTTCTCTGTTCTTTTTTTTTAAGAAATCCTGTGCGGGAGACTCCCTAGATTCTAGAGACTCTAGGGGTATATAACACTTGCTGTAGTGCCGCAGAGGTGTACGAGCTTGGTCGTCGCTACCAAGCGCCAATACTCAAGCAAGACCCAGTTGCTGTACGGTTGGATGTACTATATAAGGGGTCAAAATGGTAGAACAGCGAAGCAGTTGCAATAAAGTCTTTTGCTAAATAACACATACACCAGTGACTCTTAAGTGTGAAATAAATTGTACATTGTAAAAAATAAATTGTGTAAAATAAATCCTTAAAAATAAATTGCGGCATTTTTAATTTTAAAAACTTAGAAATAAAACAATAATGGTGAAAAGAAATTGAAAAAATTGGGAAATACAGAAAAAATAAAGTACACAAATTAAAAAAAATATTGTGGTGAAAAAAAGAAAAAATTAGTACTTAAATAAAAATGAAAAGACATACAAAATAAATGGAAAATCATGAAATTGAAAAAAAAAACAAATTAAACATAAACTTGACAACATAGGGGCTGTCCATATATTACGTCATTCGCTTTTAGGGGGGGGGAGTCTGGTCTGCGGATGATGGCAAATGATGTACGAGTACCAAAAGTGACGTCGTTCTTGTAAATACCAATTTCGACAAAATATACAAAATATTATGTAAGTAATATAACATTATTAATTGTTAAGCTACTCCAGTATTACAGCAAGAGGGGGAGGTGGGGTCATTAGATAATGACTATAGGATGATTGTAAGGGGGGGGGGAGTCGAAAATCGGCCAAAATCGATGACGTAATTTATGGACGGACCCATAGAGAAAAAAAATCAAAATAAAAAAAAAGTGAAAGTAAAATGGAAAAAAATATGAAAAGAAAGCTTAAAAAGAATAAAATAGAATAAACTTGAAAATACAGAAAAAACTAAAAAAGGAAAAAATAAGAAAATTAAGTAATGAAAACATACACACATACCAAAAATTCATCATTATAACCATTTTTTACAGTCTCCTTAGTAAATAAGATCTGTCTAATATCCGATAAATAAATTTTAACTGTGTAGTGAAAGAGGATGTGAAAGTTGAGGTACAAAAGAATGTGATGAGATGGTTTGGGCATGTGGAAAGAATGAATGATGATAGACTGACAAAGTATGTGTACAGAGGGAGTGTGAAAGGAAAAAGAGGTAAAGGACGACCGAGAAAAGTATGGAGTGATCAGATTGTGGAGACTGAAAGAATGGGATGTACAAAGCGAGCGTAAAAGAAGAAAATGCATGAAAAAGGTGATGGATATGAATGAATTGAAAGAGGTATATAAGGATAGGAAAAAATGGAGGCAGCTCTGCAGAGGCTCTGGCCACCCCTAGTGGAATGACGATAGAGTGACAGTTATATTTATTGTAAATATCTTCAACAATTTGCCGTGTGTTTAATCATTTGAATGAGTCTTCATGTGATTTTTTAAATGGATCGCTTGTACACATTGGTAATCACAATGCTTGCAAGCGAAAGCTTTGACTTTGGCATGGATCAATTTATGCCGGTTAAACTTGTCCTTGCGCACACTCTGGTACGGGCACTGGTCGCAGGCAAACACTTTAAATCCTGAATGCCTAACAATGTGAAACTTGAGCTGAGAAGCCGATGTCGTTTCAAAGGTGCACAATTTGCAAATGAATGTTGTTTCTTTGCCACGCTTCGGAGTGTGACCATTCAAGGGAGCATCCACTTTCGTCAAGTTAAGTAATTTTGAATGCTTCAGCATGTGAGAAACGAGCCGGTCATTTTTACTAGTTCTATAATCACACCAACTGCAGGCAAATCTCCCAGCACGATTCGTTGGCTTGCGCTTACATAATTCATCTGTTTTCTTAGCAGGTATATTTTTTTTGAGAGGCTTTTTTGCAGTGTGGCTCGACGAATGCTTTTTTAATTCATTAGAATCTGTTGTTTTATAATCACACTGATCGCAAGAGTGTGTTTCGAGTTCAGCATGAATCATTTTATGCGATTGTAATTGTTCCGATTGAAGACATTTATAATCACACTTATTGCACGTGAGCACTTTAGGCTTGGAATGTGTTTTCATGTGGCTTTCCAGATCGTCGGATCTCTCACATTTATAATCACACAGTTCGCAAGCGTAGGATTCACCTTTAGAATGAGTCAGCTTGTGAGACTTTAATTTGTCTGCTCGATTAGTTTTATAATCGCACAGTTCACAAGCAAGCAGTTTGTTTTCAGTGTGAATTAACGAGTGTCTTTTTATTTTGTACGAACCTTCAGCTAAGAAGTCACAGTAACTGCAGGCAAGTAACTTTTTACCGGTGTGAGCTAGAGCATGATTTTTTAGAACACGTAAATATTCAGTTGAAAAGTTGCACTGATTGCAAGCGTGTAACTTGTTTTTTTTATGATTGAGAACAGGTTTCTCCATTTTGTTGGACGACGCAGTTGTGACGTCATTTTCACCGCGCTTAGAAGCTTTTTTATTTAGATTCTTGGCTTTAACGCCGGTTTTCTTGTTCTTTTTCTTTTGATGCTTTAATGGGGAAGATGGTGCAGGCTTAGTCTGTTCTTGAAGGGGATCCGCCTCAGGGATAAGTTGAATTTCAAGATGTTCTTCTGTAAGTTAAACAAACAAAGATTTGACTGGATTTGGTGAAACAAATTAAATACTTTTAATAGGGTAATTTCACATTTTTATTTTATTCATAAAATGGTAGACTTTATTTTTTAAAATGCATGTGCGTTTTAAAAAAAATTATATGTGGTTTCGCTTTTAAATTATAGCTCTTTAAAATTTGCATATTTTCGATTTCCGCTAAAACAGGTAATTTTTTTATTCGGGCGGATATGACATCAATGAATCTTCAGAGTGTAGGTATCGACGGGCCGTAATCGGTTTGCTAGCGACGTTTGACGTCATTTTGACGTTTGACGTCATTTTGACGTTTGACGTCATTTTGACGTTTGACGTCATTTTGACGTTAAACGTCGCTAGCCGTTCACGCTGCATTTTTTGCAGGATTCAAATTCTCCGCATTTTATTTTTCAAAATTATCAATGACATCTTTATTTTTACTACTTAAAAAATATATGGTTGTGATCCTTGATTCTGCTTGAGACACTAGGATATTTGTAGTGGTGGGGAAAATGGTTTAAAATACTATGGTTGTGTGGAGTACATTTCAAGACAACCATACTTACATATTTTTAAAATATATACTTTCAAAAATAAAATGCCGAGAATTTGAACGTCAAAACGCAGCACGGCAGGCTAGCCACGATGTGACGTGTGATGGACGTAGATGGATCCGACAGTCTTCAAGGGCCTAACGGTACACTCCATACATCCAAAGATCCATCGACGTCACATCCGCCTAAATCAAAAAATGTCCTGTTTTACCGGAAATCGAAAATACGCGAATTTTTAAGAGCTATAATTAAAAAACCAAGCCAGATATTATTTTTTTAAAAACGCAGATGCATTATTTAAAATGTAGTCTATCATTTAAGGAAATAAAAAAATGTGAAATTACCCTATTCTGGCATGGTCTGGTGTATGCTAGAATACCCTTTAGTCACCTACAATTAAAAATGCAGATGCATTTTTTAAAATGTAGTCTATCATTTTAGGAAATAAAAAATGTGAAATTTACCTATTCTGGCATAGTCTGGTGTATGCTAGAATACCCTTTAGTCACCTACAATTAAAAATGCAGATGCATTTTTTAAAATGTAGTCTATAATAATCTATAATCTATAATCTAAGTTGCAAGGATATATTCATTCAAAGCTCTCAGATGTATGCCCACAAACAAACACGTGTAGTTCGCGCTTACAAATGCTGATTGTGTACTTACAAATAAAATCCAAACCTCAAATGAACATAAGCCCTGCAACTCTTGCCGACATTCCCTGAAACAGGGGTGACATTGGCAAAGTGAACCATTTTTTACAGTATGGGTGGTCAGCCTCATACCAACCTATAAGTCAAGGAATAATCTAGAAAATTTGTAAAATTTACATGGATCTTAATTTTTTTCAAGTATAATTTGGTAAATAATAATAACCCATCCCTATCACAAAATTTTACGATAAAAAATATGAAATTGTAAGATTAAAGTTTGGAATTATTTATTTTATAATACTTTCTAGAAAATTTGTACAATTTACATGGATCTTAATTTTTTTCAAGTACCTATAATTTGGTAAATAATAATAACCCATCCCTATCACAAAATTTTACAATAAAAAATATGAAATTGTAAGATTAAAGTTTGGAATTATTTATTTTATAATACTTGGTGTAAGTCACATTTTAAGGCACAGTTTACAATCTTGTACATTTGTATTAAAAAAAAAAAAAAAAAAAAAAAAAAAAGTCTATCATTTTAGGAAATAAAAAATGTGAAATTTACCTATTCTGGCATAGTCTGGTGTATGCTAGAATACCCTTTAGTCACCTACAATTAAAAATGCAGATGCATTTTTTAAAATGTAGTCTATCATTTTAGGAAATAAAAAATGTGAAATTTACCTATTCTGGCATGGTCTGGTGTATGCTAGAATACCCTTTAGTCACCTATAATTAAAAACGCAGATGATTTTTTTAGATGTAGTCAATCTAAATCTAAATCTAAGCTGCAAAGATATGTATCATTTGAGATTCATATTAAGTGCATTCCCACAAGCAGACATGCATAATTTCGCGCTTACACATGCCGCATGTGGACCTACAATATAAAAAAACCCAATCTCAAATGAACATAAGCCCTGCAACTCTTGCCGACCTTCCCTGAAGCAGGGGTGACATTGGCCAAGTGAACCATTTTTTACAGTATGGGTGGTCAGCCGCATACCAACCTATCAGTCAAGGAATACAAGCAATTAATACATTCAAATATATAAAACAAATAAACTCTTAAACAATTAAACAGTAAAAAATTAAAAAACTACAAAACATATTAAAAATATTTAAAAGCCTCAGCTTTAACCGCCAGCATTACAGATCAACCGACATTTCTTTCGATCCTTGCATTCTTCTTTCATTTCATCCAGAGCCATAACCTTTTTCATACAAGCTCTCCTTTTATTATGACTCTGGATATCCCATTCTATAATCTATCTATCTATAATCTAAGTTGCAAGGATATATTCATTCAAAGCTCTCAGATGTATGCCCACAAACAAACACGTGTAGTTCGCGCTTACAAATGCTGATTGTGTACTTACAAATAAAATCCAAACTCAAATGAACATAAGCCCTGCAACTCTTGCCGACATTCCCTGAAACAGGGGTGACATTGGCAAAGTGAACCATTTTTTACAGTATGGGAGGTCAGCCTCATACCAACCTATAAGTCAAGGAATACGAGTAATAAATAACATTTAAGTTTACAAAAAAAAACAACAAAACCTTAAAAATAAATCTATACAAAAAAAGTCAAAAATTTCTTATGCAAAAAATGTAGCAAACTAATAAACCAACATTACAAATCAGCATTGCAGATTAGCCGCCACTTCTTCCTGTCCTTGCATACTTCTTTCATTTCATCCAGAGTCATAACCTTTTTTATACAAGCTCTCCTTTTATTATGACTCTGGATATCCCATTCACTCGCTATTTCGAAAATTTGGTCCATCCATACCTTTCTCGGTCTTCCTCTTCCACGACATCCATCTATTCTAGCAACATATACTTTCTTCGTCAATCTTTCATCACTCATTCTCTCCATGTGCCCGAACCATCTTAACATACTTCTTTTAATCTTCACTTTCACACTTTCCCTTACACCACATTCTTCTCTTACAAAATCATTCCTCACCCTGTCACTTCGTTTTTTCCCAATCATACTTCTTAGATAGTCCATTTCTACTGTATGGACTTTACTAATTTCCCTTTCACTCACCGTCCAGGCTTCACTTCCATACATCAAGGTGGGCACTAGTATACCACCGTGCACCGCCAATCTAACATTTTTTGAGAGATTTTGGTTCCTGGCGATGCAAGCGGTCGCACCCAGTACACACCTGCCTTTCATTATTCTTCTTTCAAATTCACCGGACATTCTTCCATCTTTTTCAAACTTACTTCCCAGATATACAAACTCATTTACGACATCAACATTCATTCCATTAATTTTAAATTCATAATTCATATTTTCATCATCTCTTTCAAAAATCAATACTTTCGTCTTACTTGCATTCAACTTCAAATGGTTACCTAACAAAGCTTCATTCAATCTAGAGAGCATTGTTTGCAATTCTACTGCAGAATCAGATACAAGAACTGCATCATCTGCATACAGTAGAACTCTCACTTTGCTCTCTCCTATCATCAATCCACAATCATTAAGTCTAGCATCTCTGACACACTTGTCCATGACTATGTTAAATAGCCATGGACTCATCACACATCTTTGCCTCACACCCTTATAAACTTCAAACCATTCACTATACTCACCATCAATACGAACACATGTCATACTATTTTCATAATTCGCATGCACAGCACCTAGGAGAGCCCCATTCACTCCATATGCTTTCAAAAGATCCCACAACATACCTATGTCTACTGAGTCAAAAGCTTTTTCCAGATCCGCAAAGGCCGTAAACAGCTTTCTCCTCACCGACAATTGTTTTTCAACAAGCTGTCGTAGGGTAAAAATCTGATCAATACAGCCTCCACTGGCCATAAAATCGGACTGTATATCGGAAATCCTTTCACTAGTAGTCAGAATCACATTCTTAATAATAACCTTACAGAAGACTTTCCCTGGTATACTGAGTAGACTGATTGGTCTGAAGTTCTGACAGTCTTTTTTGTCCCCTTTACCTTTGTAAATAGGAACAATGACTGCTTTCCTCCAGTCCTTTCCTCCTTCACATCGGTACCACTCTTGAATCTTCACAAACTTACATAGTTCATACATCCATTCTACAACACATTTACCACCTGCTTTCAACATTTCACCATTTATTCCATCAAACCCAGCAGACTTTCCATTCTTCAAACATTCAATAGATACTTTTATTTCTTCTTTCAAAATCCATTCTCTTCTGTCATTTTACTAAACAAAATTCTTTCGCCCCGACCAAAAATCCCTTCAAAATATTCTTTCCATCTCTTACATACTTCATCATTCTCCCATACCATCTCACCGACAGCACTTTTGATTCCTGGGGTGGTCAATGCAGAATCTTTATTCCTATTGGCACTGACCCACCTCCAGAATTCCTTCCTACTGTCGGTGAAACTTCTGTTAATTTTTTCATCAATCTTTCTCTGTTCATTCGCTTTGCTTTCATAAATTACATTCTTCGCCATTCGCTTGGCTATCTTATATTCATCTTCTAGCTTTCTATCATTCCTGTCATTCAGCCACTTTTTGTAACATTTTTTCTTCACTTTCACAGCCTCTTTTACTTTATCATTCCACCAGGCATCTCCTTTCAATCTTCCACCTTTCGTTTCTCCACATACTTTTCGAGCACATTCAATCATTCCTCCTTGCATATACTTCCACATGCTTTCAATATCTTTTTCATTCACATTTTTTTCAAGTTCATTCACACTTAATTTTTTTTTGTATTTCTGATTTATCACTCATCACTCAGACTTTCTACTTTTATTCTTGGCTTTCTTACTTTCTTCTTTCTTACTTCTCCAATCATTATTTGAGCGCATAAGAGATAGTGGTCACTACCTGTTTCAGGCCCGCGGTAGACACGGCTATCTCTTACGGCTCCTCTCAGTCTTTCATCCACACAGATGTAGTCAATGATTGTGCGACTTCTTAAAATCTGCCTTGTATACAGATGCACATCCTTATGCCGAAACCATGTGTTTGATGCAAAAAGGCTGTGCTCTGCACACAAAGCTATCAGGTGTCGCCCATTATCATTGACTACACCTCGTCCACTAGGACCAACAATTTTCACACATTCATCTCTTTGCTTACCTTCCCATCCATTCATATCACCCAAAATTATATTGAATTCATTCTTCTTACTTTCACGCACAGCTGCATTCAACTCATTCCAAAAACTCATTTTCACCTCCATACACTCTGAATCTACAGGAGCATAACAGGCCACCAAGAAAATTCTCATCTTGCTTGTTTTAAATTTAACAATCAAGATTCTTGGGGAGACTCTTTTGTAACCTGTGATGCATCCTTTCACATTTTCACTAACGATCACGCCAACACCTTGTCTTTCATTCCCATCTTCTACACCTGACCAGATATACAATTCACCATTCATTTGTACTTTTTCACCATTCCCTTTCATTTTTGTCTCTGTCACACCCATCACTTGTATTCTTTTTTCATTCATCACAGTCACAATTTCCTTCTCCTTACACTCATTCATTCTTCTGACATTCCAAGTTCCAATCACCCATTGATTCTCTCTGAGCAAGTTTCTGGCGGTGTCTCTGCAAAGTGGAACTGAGTTTTCTTGAAAACTCAGTTCCACTTTCAACCAAATCAACCGAAAATTTCTTGAAAATAGTTCTTCCATCTCTTGCATACTTCTTCATTATCCCATACCATCTCACCGGCAGCACTTTTGACTCCTGAAGGGGTCAATGCAGAAGATTTATTTCTATCCGCATTGATCCACCTCCAAAATTCCTACTTATTGTCGGTGAAACTTCTTGGAGAGGCGGTTTCCAGGATTTACAGGAACGCGGTAATTAAGGATGGCGGACTCACCTGGCCAGATCCTGGATCCTGGAGCACTCTGCGTGGAGGGGGTTAATTACTTCGATGCTGGTTGATGATTCCGCAGTTTTGATCCTGTGGTATATTTATCTTGTGTTTATAATTTTATGTTTAGATTGCACTAATTTACTGATGCGGTCTTGACGACGCTACGTAATTAGACGGTATTTATAACTGATGTACGTTATGTTTTAGCGACTGTATTAGACGGCATGTGAATTTATATTTGGTTTATAGCGGCCTTATTGGAAGGCGATTGCAGGTGTACTTGGTTTATAGCGGCCGTATTGGACGGCATTTGCAATTGAACTTGGTTAATAGCGGCCGTATTGGACGGCATTTGCAAATGAACTGAAGAGCGAATGCGTTTTGCCAAAATAGGTTTTTGGTTTTATTATTAATTATTATTTTATCACTTTCTTCTTCTGGCCAGACTTGAAGGACAGGGAGAGAGAAGGATAGCGGATTGTTGCGGTGATTAATATTTTATATAGTAATATAAATGTAAATAAATATACATGTACATATGCGTATTTGCTTTACTATTTTATAAGTAAATAATAATTATGAATATTTAATAAAAATAAAGAATAATTATATACATGAATGTGTATGCACATATATAGGTACATATCTACAAGTAACGGCGTTACCATTTTCGCCCGGGCTGAAGGAACCCCTTTAGAAGAAAAGTAAAGATAGCGGGTTAATATATTTATAAACCGGGAATAAGAAATGGCAAAATAATAAATGAGAGACTTAAACGTAGAACATGTTTACCAACATTCAAGTCACTACATTAAGAGTAGATGGAGATTGGAGAAAGAAAATAATACAAATTAAAGAAAACTGTTGTTGTCAAACAAATTAAAAGATAGAGATTTGTATTGAGAACTTTGGCTCCGCGGCCATGACAGGGCGTGATGGCAAAAGAGCCACCGTAGTCAATTTCAGTGAATACACAACTTTTGACTTCATTCAGTCGAAATAAAGGCAAATCTCCCATTAGTGGGATATTAATTTTTGGTTTCAGTTTGAAACATATGTTGCAATTTTGCACACTTTTGCGTACAGTTTTTCTAGCGGCTAGGATCCAGTACATCTGCCTGAGTAGAGCTAGAAGTAGGCTGGGACCAGCATGTACATTTTTAATACGAAAGAAGTCAATCAACAAGTGGACAATCAAATCCCTTGTGGGTAGGATCATGGGATGCTTCTGTGGAAATTCCAATTGAGAATGTCTCAAACGTCCGCCAACTCTGATCAATTTACTAGGCATAATGGGCCTGGAAATTATATCAGCGGGATTTTCTTTTCCTGGAATATGAAACCAATGCTTTGCTGGCAAATTATCGTTTATAGTGGAAATTCTATTGGCCACAAAAGTTTGGAAGCGAAAAGGCTCTGCATTTCTCCATGAAAGTGTAACAGTGGAGTCTGAGAAAGCACATATTTCATTTATGCGAATTTTCTTGGAAATGTCATCCTTGATTGCAATAATCAAGTTTGACAGAAGTAATGCGGCGCAAAGCTCGAGGCGTGCCAAAGTTACCTTTTTTGTGGGTGCGACTCTTGATTTTGAGCAGAGCAATATGAATGTACCAGTTTCCTGATCAGTCTGACTCACACGAAGGAAGACAACAGCGCCGTAGCATGACTCACTTGAATCTGCAAAACCGATTATCGAAACATTGTTTGACGAATCAAATATGTTTTTGTGTCGCGGGATCCTTCTGTCTTCAAGCAAGTGAAGCTTCTTTTGGAATTGAAGCCATTGTTTATTGATGTATGCGGGGACTGCTTCAACCCAATCTAGATTTTGTTTCCAACATTCTTGGACGAGCAACTTCAACAAAGTAGTAACAGGACTCAATAGAGAAAGCGGATCGAAAAATCGAGCGACTGTTGAAAGAATAACTCTCTTAGAACAAACTAAATTACTTGCGTTGATTTTGAAAAAGAAAACGTCGTCTTTTGGTTTCCATCGAAGACCTATAATTTTCGTGTCAGAATCATCGTCAAAATTGACCGTACTGGAAATGCGATGATCAGCAGGGATCCGATCCGTGAATTCAGTGTTATTTGAAATCCACTTAACTAAACGGAAACCACCGGCTTGCAACAGCTGATTGAGCTGGTTGCGAAGCGCATCTGCTTGATCGAGAGATACTTCTGAGGAAACAAAGTCGTCCATGATAAAGCACTCCTGAGCGGCAGCGGCGGCAGCAGGCCAACGCTGACACTCATCGGCAGCGAGTTGTCTTATCACGCGCATTGCGAGGTAAGGTGACGACGATACCCCAAAAGTTACACAATTGAACTTGTATGTAGTGATTGGGTCTTTTTTGTCAAATCTGTATAGAATTCGCTGGAAACCTTTATGGGTCTCGCATAATTTTATTTGAAAGAACATCTTCTCAATGTCTGCGGTCATTGCTTTTGCAAATAGCTTTAGGTTCACTAAAAGATTGAAAATGTTGCTTTGCAAATTCGGTCCGGTAAATAATATATCATTAAGTGATATTTTTGAGGAAGTTTTGGAACTAGTATTCAAAACAATCCTCGTTTGTGAGGTTGTTTTTTCCGGGCGGTAGACTGCTCGGTGCGGTATGTAATAACATAAACTGGAATTCGGTTTTTGGACAGGATTAAGGAAGCCCTGGTCTATATATTCCTGAATTTGGTTGTTGTAATCTTTGCGTAGAGTAGGATTATTATCTAATTTTCTTTCTAAGCTTAGAAAATTTAATTTGGCCTTTATATCTGATCGACCAAGTTCGGTCGGGGCGTACTTAAATGGTAGAGTGACCACATATCGCCCAGTGGGATCCCGCGTGTGCGTGTCCAAAAAAATTTGTTCGCACGCTGCATCATCCGGACTGAGGTGTTGCTTGATAGGAACAGTCTCGAGTTCCCAAAACTTTTTAACAAGGCTTTCCAGATGAGGCAAGCCTGTAAAGAAAACTTGGGAGGAATTTTCCTCCTGTGGAAACGACGGCAAGGCAAGGCAATCAGCTCTGCCTATGGCCACATATCCAAGAGTGGTTTCCACTGCAATCACCGCTGACGTAGGTGACAAAACTTTATGACTACCCCAAATAAGTGCAAATAGTTCTCCACCGATGATACAATCAATATCAGCGGGCTGATCGAACAATTCGTCAGCCAAAGGTAAATTTCTGAGATGACATAAATCTGACGCGCTCACACTCACGCCGGGCATTTTGTCAGAAATGACATCTATGACACGGGCGTTCACCATGTACTTGGAGCGATGATCAATGCGCGAATGAATTGTGAATCTGGCGTGACCCAAAATGGGTTTTTCCATATCACCAATGCCTTTCACGTTTGAAGCGGCATAAACTACATTTAAGTTTAGGCGTTCACAACATTTTTTTGTGATGAAGTGGCTCATGGAAGCACTATCCAATAGAACCCTTACTGGGAAGCGATTACCAGCGTCATTATGTACATAAACTATGGCGCTAGGTAATAGAATAACTGAATTTGAATCTTCATTAGAATAGGAAGATGACGTCAATGTAATTTGACTGTGAGCGGACTGATTGTCTGTGATATTTTTATTTGATTTTTGCGGTGCGAGCTCTTCTGAAGGCAGAGGAGTTTTTGAAATGGCGGTGGACTGTGACATGACCGGCACAGCCATATTTTGAGCAGCGGGTTTTGTGATATCCCTATGTAATAGTGTATGATGGGAACATTTACACTTGGAACAACGATTTGATGACTTACACAACCTGAGGTTATGAAAACCTAAACAATTAACACAAAGATTGTTGTTTTTTACAAAATTAAATCTCTGAAATGTATTTAATTGAAGAAATGAATCACATTTGAAAAGTTGATGTTCATTATTACTTTTGCAAAAAATGCATTTTATAATATTGCCTGAGATGTTGCTATTCACAATGAAACTTTGTACTTGCGGTCTTTTCTGAATAGCAGAAGACTTATTATTATTAGTTTGCGTTTTTGTTGTCGGATTGGAGCCATGGTTGCGAAGCAAGTAAATCTTGCTTTGTCCTTTTATAAATTTTAGTAAAGAATCGAATGAAGGAATTTTTTCATTTCGATGCTCCTGTTCAAATTGAGTGACTGTTTCCTTGTCTAGCTTGGAGACAGCCAGCTGCAGAAATATGAAATCCGACAAATCCTCGATTCCCAACAGCTTAATTGCCGACTGAGCAGCACAAAACCGTTCAAGAAATGTATCGAAAGAATTCGCCGAAGGCGTGACTATTGGACGGAAATGAAGCATCTGGTCCAAGTAGTTGGATGCCAGAGTGCGCTTGTCCTGATATCTTTCTACAAGAGCATTCCACAAAATGTTGTAATTTGCGGCAACGGGTGGGATGCCAGCACATACTGTTAAAGCCTTCCCTGATAATTTCCCCATCAAATATTGGATTCTCTCAGCGTCAGTGAGCCCCTGGTTTTCATGTACAATTGTACTAAAGTTTTCGTAGAACATGGCCCAATTGTTGGGGTTGCCATCGAATGACATAAGTTCTAATGGAGGCAATTTGTTGTTTACAACTACCTTGCTAACTTTGGGAATTTTATTTTCTTCGTTTCTTATGAGGCAGTACAGCTCATCAAAAGAAATAATTTTTGAAAAGTCCGGGACACTTTTCGGATCAAGGGTCAAAACAACGAGATTTAAGTCCTCTGTCACTTGGAAGAATTCCTTCCGCAACCCGTCCAGAGATTGAGTTCTGACCAAAAACATGTTCATAGCGTCTCGGTCTTTCAATCTGCGGGACAGATCATATGTTCCCTGAATGATTGTAAACATACTCTGTTGTTTTGCTCGCAAAACCGATTCGCGAGCTTGGAGTTCTGCTTGAGTGGCCATATTTGAATGTTATTTATTTTTAATAGAAAAAGAAGAAAATAGTAAGAGTTTTTAAAAGTAGTTAGGTATAATCAATTCAATTGATCGAATGCAAAATTTGATATTAATTGCGCGCTTGTAAACAAATTGAATACCTAGGCACATTAGTAGGATAATAATAATAGCAAGTATTTAAATATTTGATATTATTATTGCGGCACAAAAATACCCAAGCGTTCAAATGACTATATAATTATATAGACTGGTAATATAATATATATACATGGTAGATAATATTATACATTTATTATGCGGGTATGAAATGTATTGTTACAAGATGGAATGATATTATGAATAGATAAATATGTAGGAATTCCTTGGATCAAATTTTGGATAATGAGGTTAGAAGGACCATAAATGGAGAGGCGGTTTCCAGGATTTACAGGAACGCGGTAATTAAGGATGGCGGACTCACCTGGCCAGATCCTGGATCCTGGAGCACTCTGCGTGGAGGGGGTTAATTACTTCGATGCTGGTTGATGATTCCGCAGTTTTGATCCTGTGGTATATTTATCTTGTGTTTATAATTTTATGTTTAGATTGCACTAATTTACTGATGCGGTCTTGACGACGCTACGTAATTAGACGGTATTTATAACTGATGTACGTTATGTTTTAGCGACTGTATTAGACGGCATGTGAATTTATATTTGGTTTATAGCGGCCTTATTGGAAGGCGATTGCAGGTGTACTTGGTTTATAGCGGCCGTATTGGACGGCATTTGCAATTGAACTTGGTTAATAGCGGCCGTATTGGACGGCATTTGCAAATGAACTGAAGAGCGAATGCGTTTTGCCAAAATAGGTTTTTGGTTTTATTATTAATTATTATTTTATCACTTTCTTCTTCTGGCCAGACTTGAAGGACAGGGAGAGAGAAGGATAGCGGATTGTTGCGGTGATTAATATTTTATATAGTAATATAAATGTAAATAAATATACATGTACATATGCGTATTTGCTTTACTATTTTATAAGTAAATAATAATTATGAATATTTAATAAAAATAAAGAATAATTATATACATGAATGTGTATGCACATATATAGGTACATATCTACAAGTAACGGCGTTACCACTTCTGTTAATCCTTTCATCAATCTTTCTTTGTTCATTCATCTTGCTTTCATAAATTATACTCTTCGCCATTCTCTTAGCTATCTTATATTCATCTTCTAGCTTTCTATCATTTCTATCATTCAGCCAATTTTCATAACACTTTTTTCTTAACTTTCACAGCTTCTTTCACTCTATCATTCCACCAGGCATCTCCTTTCAATCTTCCACCTTTCGTTACCCCACATACTTTTTTAGCGCATTCAGTCATTCCTTCTTTCAGATCTTTTCACATACTTTCAATATCTTTTCCACACACGTTCTTCTCAAGTTCATTCGCAGTTAAAATTTTGTGGAGCTCTGATACATACTACTCTTTCACATTTTTTTCATTCAGCCTTTCTACTTTTATTCTAGGTATTCTTACTTGCTTCTTACGTTTCTTCTTTCTTACTTCACCAAGCATTATTTTAGCACATAAGAGATAGTGGTCACTGCCTATTTCAGGCTATCTCTTACGGCTCCTTTCAGTCTTTCATCCACACAGATGTAGTCAATGATTGTGCGACTTCTTAAAATCTGCCTTGTGTACAGATGCACATCCTTATGCCGAAACCAAGTATTTGATGCAAAAAGACTGTGCTCCGCACACAAAGCAATCAGACGTCGCCCATTATCGTTGACTACACCTCGTCCACCAGGACCAATAATTTTCAAACATTCATCTCTTTGCATACCTATCCATCCATTCATATCACCCAAAATTATAATGTTTTCATTCTTCTTCCTTTCATGTACAATTGCATTCAATTCATTCCAGAAACTCATTCTCACCTCCATACACTCTGAATCCACAGGAGCATAACAAAACACCAAGAAAAGTCTCTTGTTTTTAATTTTAAATTTTATAGTTAAAATTCTGGGAGAAACTCTTTGGTATCCTGTTATGCATCCTTTCACACACTCACTCACAATCACACCTACACCCTGCCTTTCATTCTCATCTTCCACACCTGACCAAATATACAATTCACCATTCGCTAATACTTCTCACCATTCCCTTTCATTTTTGTTTCAGTCACACCCATCACTTTTATTCACTTCTCTTTCATTACATTCATAATTTCTTTCTCCTTGCAATCATTCATCTTCCTTACATTCCATGTCTCAAAAACCCATTCATTCTGTCGATGAAAATTAATGGCGGCCGCTCCATAATGCGGCAATCTAAAATTTCTATCATTTTCTGCAGACATAAACAGAAAAAACAATACTTAAATACATTTAACAAATAGATAATAATATGATCAATATATTAATTAAAAACTATGACTATTTCAAAATACAAATATTTAATTTATAAATTATTTTTCTTTCATAATTCTTCTCTTATCATTCTTCTTATAAAAACTTCTCCGAATTTTCTGGACGGCCAGACGCACCAACGAGTTCATCCTTGGAGAGCCATGCTTGGATGGCTTGACTCTGGCCAGTAGGTATAAGCACACGCCGCGCCGTATACTTCAGCTCTTCAAAACACGCTGTCTGCAGTGTTGCCACCTTAGCCCTTTTGGGGCTAGATCTAGCACTTTTTACTGTAGGTGAACTCGTTGTTTAACCTTCCCTGGCCGAAGCGGGGTATATGAGATACCCCAAAAAATCGTTTTATTTTATAACTCAATAATTAATCGAGCAATTAAATTGAAACTTTTTGTAATCTTCGTAAAGCTACTAAGAAACATTTCTGTATTTTTTGTTTTTAAGTATTCAAAGCATGTAGTCTTCAAATAATTGTTTTTGATAAATATTCGCGTCCGCCAAGTTATCACGTGGTCATAATTAATGCTCTCGCGGCGCGAGCGCACGAGCATGTGGGCAGTGGGGGGGACGGGAAATGCGAGATCGCCATTGTGTGTGTGGAGGGTCCAGAGATAAGCTACTTGTTTCACTTTTTTACGCGAGCTTACCGCGTCACAGCTGTGCGGAAGAGAGTCAACTATATTGTCCGCTGACGACTTTACGACCTTTCTGGGTAAGCGAGTGGAACAGTCCTGTCATTCCTTTGGTTCCCAAAACGTTCTATAATATTTTACATATATAAAATAAATATATTTTTTTGAAGAGAAAGGTAAGTTCGTTGTTTTTTTTTCTGAATAGGTATATTGTTTTTCCTTTGTGATATGTGCCAAACATTTGATTTTTTTCTCTCTAGAAAATGGCTAGAAAAAATACATATGAAGAAATAGAAAAATTGCAAGACTTTAGTGATGACGAAGTTATTGACAATGACTTAGAATTCGAATTGTGTAATTCGGATGATTCTGAAGTCGGAGATATTATTGAATCTGAGTCTGATGAATCTGAGTCTGCATACTGTAAAAAAAATGTTTCAATTATGTCAATGCCACCCCTGCTTCAAGGAAAGGCGGCAAAGTTGCAGAGCTTATGTTCATTTAAAAAAAATAAAAAAAAATAGGCTGATTTATTTGGTGAGCGCTGTTTTTGTGTGTATCACACCTCAAGAGCCCTCTGCGAGCTTGGTCGTCGATGTAGAAAGCGCCAATTCTCAAGCAAGACCCAGTTGTTGTAAGGCTGGATGGACTTTTTGATGACCGGTCTTTGGTAAAGGTTTATGAAGTTTTCAACCCAGCGAAGAGCAAATCTATATCTATAAAGAAGGATGTGTGTATGTATGTATGTATGTATGTATGTATGTATGTATGTATGTATGTATGTATGTATGTATGTATGTATGTATGTATGTCCCCTATAGACTCATAAACCGCTCATCCGATTTTGACGAAATTTTCAGGAAACATGTAACATATTCTTAGAACGAATCCTGTGAAGTTTGATGGTGATCAAATAAACAGTGGTTCTCAATTCTCGATATTTCAGCAACGAGGTCGGTAAATTTTGAAACCACCCAATAGAAGAAGACCATTATATTCAACTACAATACATAATCTTAGTTGCAAATATACATTTACATTAAAGATTCATATAAAATGCATGCTCACAAGTAGACACATGTAAGTTCACGCTTACAAATGCTGCATGTGTACCCACTCATAATTTAAAATCCAAATCTAAAATGAACAACCCAGTAACTTTTACTTTACGCCTAAAAATGGGAAAAAAAAAAAAAAGTTGGGAAATTTCCCCAAAAGTGGGGAATTTTTTTTTTCCCCAAAAGTCGGGAAAAACCTAACCTAACCTAACCTAACCTAAAAATGGGAAAAAAAAAAAAAAAGTTGGGAAATTTCCCCCTGCGCATTGTTCCCACTTATCCCCCTGCGCATGGTTCCCACTTTCAAATCTGGGAAAAAAAAAAAAAAGTTGGGAAATTTTTTTTTCCCCAAAAGTCGGGAAAAACCTAACCTAACCTAAAAATGGGGAAAAAAAAAAAAAGTTGGGAAAATTTCCCCAAAAGCGGGGAAATTATTTTTTCCCCAAAAGTCGGGAAAAACCTAACCTAACCTAACCTAAAAATGGGAAAAAAAAAAAAAGTTGGGAAATTTCCCCAAAAGTGGGGAAATTATTTTTTCCCCAAAAGTCGGGAAAAACCTAACCTAACCTAACCTAAAAATGGGAAAAAAAAAAAAAGTTGGGAAATTTCCCCAAAAGTGGGGAAATTTTTTTTTCCCCAAAAGTCGGGAAAAACCTAACCTAACCTAACCTAACCTAAAAATGGGAAAAAAAAAAAAAAAGTTGGGAAATTTCCCCCTGCGCATTGTTCCCACTTATCCCCCTGCGCATGGTTCCCACTTTCAAATCTGGGAAAAAAAAAAAAAGTTGGGAAATTTTTTTTTCCCCAAAAGTCGGGAAAAACCTAACCTAACCTAAAAATGGGGGAAAAAAAAAAAGTTGGGAAAATTTCCCCAAAAGTGGGGAAATTTTTTTTTCCCCAAAAGTCGGGAAAAACCTAACCTAACCTAAAAATGGGGAAAAAAAAAAAGTTGGGAAAATTTTACTTAACTTTACCCACTTTACTTAACTTGAAATGGATGTTATTCAGCTCCTGAGTGGCTTGACACTCATTTCTTATGAAGGCTGAGTAAGCCTTGCCGGTATTTTATTTTGGGTTTAAAATAAACACTGAAACGGGAAATAATTTCTGACAACTTCGGTGGGATTCTAACTCGAGATCTCGGCATGGAATGCAATCTATAAAGAAGGATGTGTGTATGTATGTATGTATGTATGTATGTATGTATGTATGTATGTATGTATGTATGTATGTATGTATGTATGTATGTATGTATGTATGTATGTATGTATGTATGTATGTATGTATGTTCCCTATACTCATAAACCGCTCATCCGATTTTGACGAAATTTTCAGGAAACATGTAACATATTTTTAGAATGAATCGTGTGAAGTTTGATGGTGATCAAATAAACAATGGTTCTCAATTCTCAATATTTCAGCAACGAGGTCGGTAAATTTTGAAACCACCCAATAGAAGAAGACCATTATATTCAACTACAATACATAATCTTAGTTGCAAATATACATTTACATTAAAGATTCATATAAAATGCATGCTCACAAGTAGACACATGTAAGTTCACGCTTACAAATGCTGCATGTGTACCTACTCATAATTTAAAATCCAAATCTAAAATGAACAACCCAGTAACTTTTACTTTACGCCAACTTGAAATGGGTGTTATTCAGCTCCTGAGTGGCTTGACACTTATTTCTTATGAAGGCTGAGTAAGCCTTGCCGGTATTTTATTTTGGGTTAGAAATAAACACTGAAACGAGAAATAATTTCTGACAACTTCAGTGGGATTCTAACTCGAGATCTCGGCATGGAATGCAGTTACTCTACCAACTAAGCTATAGACCGGACTTTTTACAAATATGGTGGATCGATATCGGTTTGGTTAGGGGTAAGCAACCTGCGGCTCACCAGCCACATGCGGCTCTTTGGGTGTGAAGTTACGGCTCTTTAGCTTCATACGCAAATATAAAAAAAACACAGAATTATACTTCTGATCGAAAAAAACTAAATCGTTCTGAATCGATTAACGATCTCTCCGCTACTTGTACTCGCTTTTCACCCCCCACCCTCCCCCCAACTACAATATAAAAACCCAATCTTCAATGAACATAAGCCCTGCAACTCTTGCCGACCTTCCCTGAAACAGGGGTGACATTGGCAAAGTGAACCATTTTTTACAGTATGGGTGGTCAGCCTCATACCAACCTATAAGTCAAGGAAAAACTTTGAAATTTGTAAATTGTAATTTTTGGCTCTTCCGACTCAAAAGGTTGCCGACCCCTGGCCTAGACAAAAGTTCCAAATTAAAAAATGTTATTCAAGTATTCCAAGTTGAATTTTAGAAATGTAAGAAAGCTTTTATATCCCGCACTTATAAAAAATACGATAAACAAAAGTTCGTAGGTCACAACTAGAAGACCATATTGAAATATATTATTATTATGAAAACCTTTTATTGAAACATACTTTTAATTAAAATATACATAATATAGTTGTTTTTTCAAAAAACGCATTTCTGTAAAATTATATACTCACCACAAATTTAAAGATCGTTTTTTTCTCGGCGGTTAAACGTCTTTCTTCTATGTGACAATGGTCCAAAGCAACCAAGATAAACAAAATGTTTGCCTTTTACCTAACCCGGCCGTGCGACTTACAATTTTGTTGTCAATAGAAAATGTTCCGTGTGCACTACCTAAAACTTTCACTTATTGAAATAATGGATAGAGCACATTTTAAATGTGGGGAAAAAATGTGAATTCACTTGGCCGGGATAAAGACAGGACAGGGAGTCAAAAATTCAACATAAATTAAACACTTTCATGGAGATAGTTGAAAAAACACTTAAGTGCATCATATTGTATGAAGCATTTTCCCCAACTGCATACGTTTCACAGTGCGGTTACATTGAAAAATATTCCTGATTGTTTGGAATACATTTATTTCTTCACTTTGCTCAAAGAGTATAGTGAATTTTATAGATTAGTTCTTTAATTGTATGATTATAAAATTTAATGTATTGTTTATATTCTTTTCTTTATATTCTTTTCTCGTTCCTTGACTTATAGGTTGTTATGCGGCTGACCACCCATCATATAAAAATTGGTTCACTTTGCCAATGTCACCCCTGTTTCAGGGAAGGACGGCAAGAGTTGCAAGGCTTATGTTCATTTGAGATTGGGTTTTTATATTGTAGGTCCACATGCGGCATGTGTTAGCGCGAAATTATACATATCTGCTTGTGGGAATGCATTTAGTATAAATCTTAAATGATATATATCTTTGCAGCTTAGATTAGATTAGATTAGATTAGTATAGGTCAATATGCATCTGACCAACTATAAATAGAAAATGGTTCACTCTGCCAATGTCACCCCTGTTTCAGGGAAGGTCAGCAAAGAGTTGCAGGGTGTATGTTCATTTGAGATTTGGGTTTTTATGTTGTAGGTTCACACGCAGAATGTGCAAGTGTGAACTTATACGTGTCTGCTTGTGGGCAAGCACTTAATGTGAATTCCAAATGTAACAATTATATCCATGCAACTTAGAATAGATTAGATGAGTGACGTTACATAGCCGATTTTTTTATCTTAAATATAAATGGAGCACCGCAATCGATTTTCCCTATGCTTGGCTCTGCTGCTTAACAGTTGTACCTAGACCTTTTTTTTTAGAAAACGTGAAGATTAACCTAGAGATAAATTGTGTGAAGCTTGATTCCGATTAGCACACTTTTTTTTTTGATCCTGTTGTTTCCTCTTTTATCTGTAGAAAAAAATTGATACCACATGCCCAAATGGCGTAGTGAAACACGCCGGGTACTGCTAGTTTGAAAATATAAATGGTATATTTTCTGTGCTCCGCCGGGATTCGAACCCACGACCTTTCAGTTACGAGTCCGAAGTGTTACCATTTGGACTACGGACCGCTCATTTGCGGTATTTCCTACTGTAGACACATTTGAAATTGTATTTGTATGCGCGAAAATCTTACGTATGTTTACTTTTGTGGGTGTATAAAATGGGGATTGTAAATTTTAATATATATATTTGCATCTTAGATTTAGAGTATTTAAATAAATAACAAACCATTTGTTAATTTGTTGCAGATATAAACTACGCCCAGATAATAAAAGATGCCTTCGCTTGATATTTCTCAACACTATTGTACATAACTTGAAAAATTGTTTTTATGTTTTTTTGATTTTAACTTTATTTATGTTTTTTTTTTACTTTCTTGCTATAGCCGAAGGCTATAAAAGAAAGTTATGATTTGGTGTGAAAAAAAAATTTCGAGGTTTTCACGGAAATGAGTTGTCCTGGTGCAGGACATGCCAAAAAACACTATCTTTCAAAAACGTCCGTCTGTATGTATGTATGTATGTATGTATGTATGTATGTATGTATGTATGTATGTATGTGTGTGTGTCACTTTCCAAAGTATAAGACCTAGAGATACCAAATTTTGGCTACATCAACTTTTTTGGACATGTATTAAGTATGAATAACATGACATTACACCAACTTGAAAATTCAAGATGGCTGCGATACAAAAAAAACATAAAATAGCACTTTTCTCAAAAACGGCTCCAAGAATTTTTCTTAAATTTTCCGAGTTGCCACTAATTAATTTTTAACTTAATAAATTAGTTATAACAACACTCTTACTAATCTGTGTCTATGGGCTGCCATATGAAAAAAACAAACGATTGTGATTTTCTCGAAAGTTAAGGGGTCAACAAAAATATAATTATCTACAATATTATGGACAACATAAATTTCTACAAATTAACAAAAAAATTTTTTTGAAAAAATAAATATAAAGCACCGTTTACACGACCTGAAATTTTAAATCGAAAATATTACAAAAACCTATTAAAATGCAAGATATTTAAATTTGTTTTAAATTTTTTAGAAAGAACAAGCTTAATTATTTAATTTGTAATCATTTTTTTTTTACTTTTTTGAAAATTCAAGATGGCTTCCGAAGAGCTGAAAATTTAAAATGCGATTTTCTCAAAAACGGCTCCGACGATTTTTCTTAATTTTTTTGTGAATCCATTTAAATAATAGTGCTATCTAATAATTATAATAATTTCTTCATCATAATCTCGGTTTAGGGAGTTGCCATATAAAAGAAAAAAATAATGGAAAAATTCTCGGCAGTTAGAGGGTTAATAAAAAAATAATGTAGAGCAAATGTAAAACAATAATAATAACCTATATATTGCCATCATTATTTTTTCCAAAAAGTGAATCAAAAGTATAGCCGCCATACAAAGTGAAAATTTTCCATACAAAATGTATTAGCAATTTTCTTGGTAGTCAAAGGGTAAAAAATAGATAAAAGGCTGCCATTCTTAAAATTTTATAAATACCAATAATAATCAGTCGTTACTTTTTCAAAATATAACTAATAAGTTTACCCACCATACAAAGTCCTAGTTTGCATACAGAAGGGTTCAATTACCATCTATAATAATCTAGAATAAAGTTGCAATGAAATATAAACATTCAAAACTAATATGAAATGCATGCCCACAAACAGGTACGTGTAAGTTCGCGCTTACGAATGCTGAATTTGTACTTACAAATTAAAACCAAATCTCAAATGAACATAAAACCTGCAACTCTTGCCGACCTTCCTTGAAACAGGGGTGACATTAACAAAGTGAATTATTTTTTACACTTTAGGAGGACTGAGAAAGGCGAGAAAATTGAGATAAGATTGAATGAAAAAAGAGTGGAGGTCGTGAAAGAATTTGATTATCTGGGAAGCAAGTTTGAGTCGAATGCGAAATTGACGAAATAATTGGAAAAGCGCGCTAGTAGAGGAAGAAGTGTAATGGAAATGATTGGAAGCATTACAAGGAATAGGAAACTTACGAAGAATATGAGATCGGCGGTCCACAATGGCATATTGGTTGGTGGAAGTGAGGCTTAATGAATGTGAGCTGAGTAAAGTATGTAAGTACGGTTGAAATGGCTTACCTGAGAGCAATGGCTGGAAAGACACTGAGTGATAGAGTACGTAATGCTTGAGTGATGAACGAGTGTGGTATAAAAGAGAATATGAGAATGAAAGTACAAAAAAGTACGATGAGATGGTTCAGACATCTTGAAAGAATGGATGATGAACAACTAATGCAGAAAGTGTACAAAGGAAATGTCAGAGGAAAGCGTGGAAGGGGAAGGCTGAGGAAAGAATGATTAGACCAAATAGGTGAGATTGCGAAAGAATGGATCCTGCAGAGTGAGAATAAGAGAAGAGTATGTATGAAAAAGGTGATGACAGCAAAAAGTGGAGGCGCATCTGCGGAGGTACCGGCCACCCCTAATGAAACGGTGGCAGGATACAGTACAGTACAGTACAGAAATCAGCTTCATACCAACCTATGAGTCGAGGATCTTTCTTGTGTAATTGGCGCTTTTTCCAGAGAAGACCAACCTCGCAGAGGACTCTTGAGGTGTGATTCACACAAAACGGCGCTCACCAAATAAATCATCTAAATATTTTTTATTCACTTAAGAATTTATATGGCTATTTCCATACTCGCACGGGTATGCAGGTACACACCGCCGTGGAATAAAATTGATTTATTATCGATATATTATATTTTCATTGAAACTGCATAAGCTGGTAGATGATTATAGCTTTACATACGTCATACAGTGGGTTAATTTTTGCAAGAAAGTCGAGTGCAGATTCTGTGCAATTTATTTAATTTCCTATGTTGCATATTTCACTATTATACAATTGAAAATGAAATAAAAATTATTATAAAAATGTTTATTTTAAATTCTCTTCCACCGTTTAGGAAACACTGGTTGAGTTTGTCCTATTTGCGTCATTCCGACGGCGTATGCGGAGCGAAACGCACGTCTGGCGGGCTCTCTGCCTTATGATTATTTTGTATGAAAAGTAGCTGGGGTCCTCCGGTACCCCACTTCGGACCATGTGTAATTTTTAGATACTCAGGGTGATAAAGGTTAATGATTCAGCCCGAAAAGGGCTATCTAGCCCTTTTCATTTACTTAAAAATATTGCACGAAAATCTGCAATTTGCACCATGCTAACATCGCGATATCATCGAACTTTCGCGATTTTTGTCATATATATTGTTTTTTTTTTTTGGTAGATACCATTTGTTCGATTATGGCCACATATCTATGGCAATTAAATGATTCTAAGCGGAAAATTTGTTAATTTTAGTTTGTAAAATAACTAATATTTTTAATTTTTGAGCCTAATTTTGAAAAAAAATATTGTGATTCAAACTAAAAAGTAAATACATAATTGAAATCATTAGTCCAGGTGTTTTTTTAGCCTTTTTTTACACCAACTCTTTTTGTGCTCCTTTTAGCCCGATCTAGCCCTTTTTAGCTTCTTCAATTGCCCCCATTACTAAAACTAAGGTGGCAACACTGGCTGTCCGTGGCAATGCCGATAGCCTGGAACGACTGGTTTGGGTCGGTGGCTTGGAGAAGAAGAGAGGAAGAGTTAGATCCCCCTCAAGATGGGCCAATATGAAATAAAAAATATGTGAAATTACCCTATTTTGGCATGATATAGTGTATGCTAGAACACCCTTTAGTCACCTATAAATACGGATTGCAGTGCTTTGTAGGGATAAGTACCTGAGCCGCTAAGCGAGAAGTAGGTACGTGAGTTGAAACCGTTAACCAAATGTGAGTAAATTCTCAAATAAATATGAGAGAAGCTTTATTAAATTAAGCCCAAGTAAATCGTAACCATGTGTAACGTTTTTTTAAAGATATACCTTTCAGGACAGGCTCTTGTCTCAGAAGCGACTCTCCAGGCTGCTTCATGTATACGGCTTTGAAGACATCAGGGGATCCTACATTTCTCCCGCCTGGCTTATTCCTCAGAGAATATCGCGTTTCTGCTTCGCTTTCTGCGATGCCAGGAGACTCCAGCTTGCAGACGACTTGTTCCATTTTATAAATATTTATCCAAAGAAAACAAACTGACAACCCGCCTCATGACAACAATCAATATAATTTTTAAAATCTTCTTTTTCTTCTTATGTATGGCGAATTCCCGCGGAGAGCAGGGGCGCCAGTGTAAAGTAGACTATTTTTAAGATCCGGTACATTAAACGAGTTGAAAAAAATTGACGCTTAGTTTGTGTTTAGAATCTCATTTTATTGTTTGCTTAGCGAACGAATTCGTTTTTTTGATCCTCGTTTATTATATTATAATATGATTTAATCATCGGATTTAAAAAAAGTTTTTCACAAAAAAATAGCCCTCACTTTATTTTAAAGTTAGGTACCTACATTAATGTACCACCTCTTCACGCTGAAGAAGTCTATCGCAGACATGAGGGAAACGTACAGAGGCCGCAGTTCCGATGATAGACGGCAAGAGATTTCGAAAAATACTTTGAGTGTTTTTACTTACAGTTGTGACGATCTGCTACTGGCGCCCCTGTTCTCGGCGGGAATTCGCCAAACAGAAAAAGAAAAAGAATCCATGAACACCGAAGAAAAAGAAGAAAATTTTGCTTAGTTGTCAATCTCAAAGGTCAATATTGTATATTCTGATAACAATAAATTATCTCATTCCAGTTCATTGCTTTATTGTGCTCAATCGTGTCAACATGGAGAGAGACCCCGCATCCGACCAGCTGGTGGGCCACCATCGCGCTATGAAAGCCGGGCCCGCCGTGATGACCACCGGAAATGGAACTCCCATCGGTCTCAAGACCGCCATTCAGACGGTGGGGCCGCGCGGTCCCGCCCTGCTGCAAGACCACCAGTTCCTGGATGAAATGGCGCACTTCGACCGCGAGCGCATCCCAGAGCGCGTCGTCCACGCTAAAGGTGCTGGCGCTTTCGGGTACTTCGAAGTCACCCACGACATCTCAAAGTATTGCGCCGCTAAGGTATTCGATACCGTAGGAAAGAAGACCCCCATAGCTGTGAGATTTTCTACAGTAGGAGGGGAGAGTGGTTCTGCAGACACGGCAAGAGACCCTAGAGGTTTTGCCGTCAAATTCTACACGGAAGACGGGATCTGGGATTTAGTCGGGAATAATACCCCAATATTCTTCATTAGGGATCCGACTCTTTTCCCAAGCTTTATCCACACTCAAAAGCGCAACCCCGCGACTCATTTGAAAGATCCAGATATGTTTTGGGACTTCCTGTCGCTGCGTCCTGAATCGATACATCAAGTCATGTTTTTGTTTTCCGATCGAGGCACCCCAGACGGTTACAGGCATATGAACGGCTATGGCTCGCACACTTTTAAGGTTGTTAATTCTAAAGGAGTGGCTCACTATGTGAAGTTTCACTACAAGACGGATCAGAAGATTAAGAACCTGTCGTCGGCTCGTGCAGCGGACCTGTCTGCAACTGATCCGGATTACAGCATCCGTGATCTCTACAACGCCATTGAAAAGAAAGACTATCCTAGATGGAACATGTCGATTCAAGTTATGACATTTGAGCAAGCTGAGAAATGCAGTTTCAATCCATTTGACGTCACCAAAGTTTGGTCGCACAAGGAGTTCCCGCTCATTCCAGTGGGCCGGTTTACACTGGATCGTAATCCCAAGAATTACTTTGCCGAGGTAGAGCAGATTGCGTTCAGCCCGGCGCACTTGGTTCCTGGAATCGAACCGTCTCCGGATAAAATGCTGCAAGGACGCCTGTTCTCTTACTCTGATACACATCGTTATCGTTTGGGTCCTAACTACCTCCAGATTCCCGTCAATTGTCCGTATCGTGTGGGGCTGAAGAACTATCAGCGAGATGGACCGCAGTGCTTTAACGATAACCAGCAAGGAGCTCCCAACTACTTCCCTAACTCCTTCAGTGGCCCGACTGAGTGTCCGCGCACCCTGAGTTTGACTCCCAAGTATTGTGTGAAGGGAGACGTGGAGCGTATTGATTCTGGCAACACAGAAGACAACTTTGCGCAGCCTGGGATCTTCTGGAGCTCAGTGCTGACTGAACCGGAGCGAGCTCGTTTGGTTGACAACATTGTGGATCATCTGAAAGGTGCAGCTGGTTTCCTGCAGGATAGAGTCGTGAAGAACTTCACGAGGGTTAACGCTGATTTTGGACGTCGCTTGCAGGCTGGATTGGATCAACACAAACGCTATCACGCAAGGCTTTAAATTTGTCACTGCAATCTTAACGAGCATCAAGTTAATCAGCTAGCTTAATTGAATTGTTAATCATTATAACAATGTACTTTTGTATCTCCTACTCTTACAACCAACCTGTATTCACTAGCATAGAAGGTTGGGATGCTCAACGTTTTCTATCAGTACTATCACTGTCTGATGGAATATTCTCACTTATACCTTCTCCTCTGTCCATTTATGGAATGATTTACTGGTATCTGTGTCCCTGTCGCAATTTAATCTGGGTTTATTCAAAACTAAATCAATCCTTTTTGTCTTTTTGTGTCAAAATAAAGGCAACACAACACTACGCAGCTAACAGCCCTGCTACAAACAATAAGGACATCTAATCTAATCTAAGCTGCAAAGATATATATCATTTAAGATTTATATTAAATGCATTCCCGCAAGCAGACATGTATAATTTTGCGATAACACATGCCGCATGTGGACCGACAATATAAAAACCCAATCTCAAATGAACATGCGGCATGTTTAAGCGCGAACTTATACGTGCCTGTTTGTAAAAATGCGTATAATGTGAATCTCTAACGTTACATATATTTTGCAATTTAGATTAGATTAGACTGTTTCGGAGAGTCTCCCGCATGGGATTACTTCAAAGAACATTTTCATACTGATTAGCAACTCATTTAATCTATCTGCTGATTTCCAATGAATAAATATTATATTACATAACAGCCATAATAAAAAGATGGCGCCTGTTTTTATAGATTGGTGTCTGTAAAGTTTTGGTATATCGGTATATCGAGATTTTAATTAGTCTTTAAGTGTTTTTTTTACATTACTTCTTTTTTCCTGTTAACATATTATCTTCATCATTAATCATATAGGAAAGAGTGATCAATATGAAACGTCCAGGGCTGAAAGTCTCATCACCACGGTGATTCTTACCTACTGAATATCGGTAATATTTTTATGAATACTGATCAGCTGGTCACTTGCGGCTATCTTGGATTAACAGGTCTTTATACAAATATTACCGATATTTGGTAGGTACGAATTATCGTGGTGATGAGACTTACAGTCCAGCACAGCTATTTACTACCTTGCAAGCAGATGATTGTTTTTAAAACTCAAAATCATAAATTCATGTGTCAAAGATCATTCTGAATGTTTTCTAGACCTCTAGCTGCGATAGTCAATAATAGTGTATTGGTAACATCTGGGTTACATTTTCCTGTATGGGGATGATAAATTATATAATTTGAGTTGTATAGAACCGAAGATGGCAATCCAGAAGCGCTATTCTGCTGAATTCCTTTCGACCTTAAGAGCCTTTTCCCATTTGTCGGGTGTCGGATCCGTATATTCATCGGAGGTTCCAGTTGCAGAAAATTTCGGACAAAATCGTTTTCCGACAAGTGTGAATAGCTCCATACATAATGTTCTGCCACTGGAACCTCCGATTAATATACGGATTCGACACCCGACAAGTGGGAACGGGCTCTAAGGCGAACAGATAGTGAATCGTGTCCAAAAATAAGGTGTACTGTGATTTTTTATCTATGGAGTTCTTTGGCAAGCGCCAGCAATCTCCGACTTGGATTGATATCCAAAGTGTAAGAATAGCGCTTCTGATAATGGGCATAAATATATGAAAACACAGAGAATGACATTTTCTTTTTCCATAAATTCCTATCATTCTTGCTTAGTTACTTGACTAATAATAATGTAGTTTGAAATAAGGCCGAGCACTCATACTGTAAAAAAAGGCTCACTCAGCCAATGTCACCCTGGTTTCAGGGCGAGGTTTATGTTCCTTTAAGATTCAAGTTTTTATTTTGCAAATACACATGCAGCATGCGTAACTAACATGTGTCTGCTGTGGGCATGCATTTAATATGAATCTCAAATCTTGGTATACCCGCGCAGCTTAGACTACAGATTGTCGTCCTTGGTTCTACATAATATTATATCGGTGCTTTGCTGGAGCATATAGCATTCTACTTATGTCATAATATATTTAGGTGGAAATATGTGTAGTTTTGTTTTAGGTGATATGATATTCTAAACAGTTTGGTTGTTGGGTTATCATTTTTATACATAACTTTTGCTAATGTTTATAATAAAGTATCTAAACAAATAACATGTTTTTCTTTATTTATTGATACTGTTATGTTTTTTTAAAACTGCCATAATATATTTTACACAATTTATTTCCGACACACTCGTAAAAAGGTCGATAGCTCAATTGGTAGAATGCTTGCATTCCATGCCGAGTGCAAGGGTTCGATTTCAAGGTTTACTCAGCCTTCACAAGAAATGAGAACCAACCCCCCCCCCCGGGAGCTGGGAAACCCCCACTTCAACTGAAAGTGGTTGGTGTGAGGCCGGCCCCCTTACCTGTAAAAATAAATAGGTCCCGAATCGCCACATGCGACCCCTTCGGGGATAACGCAGGCAAGAACTTTACACTATAAGTGTAGCTTAGTTGCGTTGCTTGTCTATTTCAAACACAAAATAAATACTGGGAAGGTGTACTCAGCCTTCACAAGAAATGAGAACCAGCCCCCCCCCGGGAGCTGGGAAACTCCCACTTCAACTGAAAGTGGTTGGTGTGAGGTCGGCCCACTTACCCGTAAAAATTAATAGGTCCCGAATTACCACATGCGACCCCAACAGGGATAACGCAGGCGAGAAGTTACACTATATGTGTAGCTTAGTTGCGTTTGAAGGTATTTTTTTTTAGCGACTGTATGACCTTCAATACAAGAACAAAAAAACAAAATCAAAGGAACACAGGAATTATTTTTTACAAACTTAATATATCTTTAGGTGTGAGGTATATACTTACCTATAGATTGGAGGTATTTATTTGATAATGTGATTTGATATTTTATTTATGAAATTATAGATTTTTAGATAAAACAGATTGGGCAGAGGCGCATTATCTCCTGCTGAGTTCATGTTTTGTTATCTGTAAGTTTGTTATATAACAGAAAAAAAACAACTTACCAGATTGTTTTTCACAAAAATAATGTCTTTCTATAATAATAATGTAAGAATGATTTATTTGGAGAGCTGTTGTCCTATGAATCACACATACCTACAGCACATTTCAAAATCGCTTGTACTCCACCTTTTGCAAG
This sequence comes from Agapetus fuscipes, assembly GCA_951799405.1. Lineage (NCBI taxonomy): Eukaryota > Metazoa > Arthropoda > Insecta > Trichoptera > Glossosomatidae > Agapetus > Agapetus fuscipes. The sequence continues at coordinate 8,954,772 of OX637351.1, read as the reverse complement.
GCAAAAACCCCTATAGACTAGACTATAGGGTTTCATCCCTTCTGAGAGTGTCTACAACCTTCTCTCAGGGTCAGTCTCCCCTCCACTGACCCACGCCCTGTATATATCCATCCCATCCGGGGATGTGTCACAGGACTCGCATGCAAAAGTTATGTGGGATGCGAGTGGCAGAAGGCCCTCCCGTGAAGCTACACTTTCCCAAGTGTTTACACAAAGCAAAGGAGGCTCAGAAATCACTGAATGATTATAACTGTGAGGGTTTAGGGCTCGAGGATTTTAAATTTACAAACAAAAATGCAAAGTGATTCTGAGCGTCTTAACATGTGACTTAAGCCCTAAATTCGAGATGTTACTACTGAGACTGTTCGGGAGGTGCTATCCTGACTAAGTGGCCAACCACCATAGAGGTGGGAAAGAAAGAAGAAAAGAAGAAAGAATGTCGGTCTAATTTGACCGACGAGTTCTCGCCATAGCTGGCACAAAACTTTGAGAAAGCCTCAAAGTTGGATTTGTTGGCCACAAAGTCCGCGTATCCGATTGGGCCGATGGCCGGTCTGACAGCGTTGAAGAGCGCCTCACGACCAGGCTGCAAGGCTTTGCAGTCCCACAGGACGTGTCGCCCGTCCTGCAGCGTCATTTGTAAAATCACAAAAATACTTCCATAAAACAATTAAAGAGGTTCTTTAGTCCCGATGTTAATAATCTTCTTAAAATCTCATACACCCATGCTACTGCTGAGACTGAGAGAGTGTCAGAAAAACACCAAAATGGGAAATCATTTCTGACACAAGGTGGGTATGGAATTCTAGCTCTTTGGCTTTGAACGCAAGCGCTCTACCAACTGAGCTTTTAACCGGACTTTCCGACGTTATTCATAATGGTAACTGGTAAGTTATCATCATCATAATTATAATTCGACAGCCCTGGGTGGGCCTTGGCTGAAACCAGGATAATCCTTTACTCCCGCCTGTCCATCGCCTTTGCTGTCCAGCCACGGATGTCTGCCTTGGCTGCATCTGCGTTAACGGCAGGGGCGTGCATTCCATACACGTTTCCATTACGTGCTTCATGAACTTCACTAGCTTCAGATTTCCGAGAGAATAAAGTACAAGCTGTGTGTACTCACCTTCAGGATACTAAATGGAGCAGCACCTCACTACCTGTCTGAACTGATATCCAAAATGGAAGTCACTACCCGCGGACAGACACTCAGATCCAGGGACTCAAATAAAAGTCTGCCCAGCTGCCGCGCAGAGCCACGCAGACAGTGTTTGGTGACCGAGCCTTTAGTGTTGCTGCTCCGACGGCCTGGAATTCTCTTCCTGCGACCCTCAGGGAGCTGAAGACTAAGGCAGCTTTTCGCAAAGGGCTCAAAACCTATTTTTTCAAAAACTCTTACAAAGCGCCTTTGCAGTAACTCAGTCACGAAAAGCGCTATACGTACGCAACTAAGCTACACATATAGTGTAGCTTCTTGTCTGCGTTATCCCCAAAGGGGTCGGATGTGGCGCTTCGGGACCTATTTATTTTTACAGGTAAGGGGGCCGGCCTCACACCAACCACCTTCAGTTGAAGTGGGGGCTTCCTAGCTCCCGGGGGGGCTGGTACTCATTTCTTGTGAAGGCTCAGTAAACCTTTGAGATCGAACCCTTACTCTCGGCATGGAATACAAGCATTCTACCAATTGAGCTATCGACCTTTTTACGAGCTTGATCGTCGTCGCTACAAAGCGCCAATTCTCAAGCAAGACCCAGTTGCTGTAAGGCTGGACGGACCTTTTGGTGACCAGTCATTGGTAAAGGTTTTATGAATTTTTCAACCCAACGAAGAGCAAATTTGAAAATATAAATGGTATGTTTTTTGTGCTCCACCGGGAATCGAATAACCTTCCCATTCAGAGTCCGAAGTGTTACCACTGAACTATGGACCGGACATGTTATTAATTATTGTTATTTATTATTATTTATTTATTTATTTATTTATTTATTTATTAACGGCACTTAGTGCCTTTTACATGAAATGGTTACATAGTTTAAAAAATAACACAAATACATAAAAATACCAAAAAGATGTAAAGTATATGAAAGTAAAATGAAACAAATAAACACAATAACAAAAACTATATAAAAATAAGAATAAAAATCAAAGTTACTATCTAGAGAAAAAATATAAATCAAAAAATATAAATAAAAAATCAAATGAAATATACAAGCAACAGAAATAGAAACACTATTCATCCAAAAAGTACCTCAACAGACCAGCTCTATACCTATCAAAGTTATTGTTGGGTGGGTCAAAGTCCAGTGTACAGGTATTACCACTACGTTGAAGGCGATTTATGCAACTGTTATATTGTGCATTTGTATTGGAAGCTACAGGGCGATAAGGAACTATCTGACGAGATCCCTGTCGCGGAACAAAAAAATTAATAGTTTCAAGCAACATCGGGCAATCTATTAGACCATTCTTAATTTTATAGAGTGTGAGTAAATCAATAATTTTTCTCCTATTAGACAAACTAGTTAAATTAAGTAAGGAGTTAAGAGCGCTCTCGAAAATTTTTAATTTTAAAATCTGCGTTCGCTTAATACCTATCTATGCCACAGCCGCGCGCTCGGAGCTCTTATTTTGTAGTTTTTGAAAGGTACGTATATTAACTTATAATATCTGTGGACTAGAAATTATTTTAACCAAAAAAGACATATATATATATGTCTCAACTTACTTACGAAAATGGTCATTAGTAATAAAAATAACAAAGAACTTCACAGTTGCATTTCATTAGTAATAAAAATAACAAAGAACTTCACAGTTGCATTTCCATGTGTACAAAAAACTCGGCACAACGAAAAAAAAATCTTGAATGTTGGTGCCATTTCAAATAACGGCTGCCGACTAGACCGGAAATAACTAGAGTTGACAGATAACACACGTTATAAATATTGTGATCGCCAAAGTCGTGGCAATATTTCATATTTCATATTTTAACTTTATCACTTTTCATTTCATATTTTAACTTTATCACATTATAACCAACGTGTGACAGGAGAGAAACGCAAGTGGTAGCATGGCGCTGCCTTTGTTCTTGTTTGCCGTAGAGACCATTAAGCTAATTTTACATGAGCAATTTTTGCATGTGTACTGGACCAATGTGTCTTATGAAAACAGGAAATTGATTTCAAAAATATTTAAAACAACTCTCACATTACGAATTTTACGCTTATTCTTAGCTCAGATTGTGAAGAATTTTATTCTTATGACAACTGCAGTATGTATCAAATCAGCACGTTAGTTTCCGCTCCTCTATGTTATTACTCATAGTAGCTTGCAGTACACTTTTTGGCAGCCATTTTTTTATGCCGGTCAGATAGACTCAACCTTTTCCATCCTTCAACATCAAAACTAAAAATGTTCAACAATAAATCAATAGTTTCGCAAATTATATTTTTAGTAATAATAATATCAGGATGATTTTTGCGAGCGCTGTTTTTGTGTAAATCACACCCCAAGAGCCCCCAGCGAGCTTGGTCGTCGCTAAAGAAAGCGTCGATTCTCAATCAAGACCAAGTTGCTGTAGGGCTGGATGAACTTTGGTGACGGGTCTTGGTAATGGTTTGTGTATTTCCACTTTATTAATTCATTAGAACTTTGAAAAACATTAAATAAAAAAAAAACAAGTTTTTAGTTACTCGTAAGCGTAACTACAGATGTTATGGATATGTGAAGGTTCCAAGGAATTTTATGAAAAAAGTGGTCAATATAGTGCATACACGCAGAATTTCTTAGTAAATATTTAGTTTTTACATACTGTAAAATTGCGTTTCCTTTCTCGCAATTTCGCTTTCTTGATGACTAAAATTATTTTTTAGCGTAAAATCCGTAGGAAGTAGAATGTCGACCGATTATTTCTAAAATAGTAATAATAAATTTCTAAGTTAAGTATCAAAGTCTTAATCTAAATTAAAGTTGCAAAGATATATATCATTTCAGATTCATATTAAATACATTCCCACAAGCACACACATAGTAGTTGAACATAAGCCCTGCAACTTTTGTCGACCTTCCCAGAAACAGGGGTGACATTAGCAAAGTTAACCATCTTTGTACAGTATGGGTGGTCAGCTTCATACCAACCTATAAGTCAAGGAATGTATTATTAAGAAATTGTTGATTGCAAAAAATAATATTTTTGTAAAAATGGAACATGGAAAATCGTAAAATGTTCTCGCTTCGAAAATGTTGCATATCACTTGCCGACGAAACAAAGGTTTGTTATGAGATAGTTTTAGCGAAAAAAAAAAAGTGCCGCAGGTCCCGCCTTCTGTGAGCGTTGGCGCTCGACTGAGGTTTACCCCGCGAATCTCGCATTTAAAAGCCATTTGTAAAATAATAATAAAAAATACATCTTGTGAAATAAAAAATTTGAAAAAAAATACAACTAAGCTCAAGATTATATTGTTCAATATTTGAAAATAATTGGGCACAAATAACCATTTTTTGAGATTTTATTCGAAGATACAATGTACACTTTTTTGTCCGTTTTATCTCCATATTATCAGTAGTAAAAACACTTTTAAAAAACGTAGCAAATAGGTTTGGTACTTCTCCCACATTATTATTAGATATAGTTTTCTGACTCTCATTTTTGAGAGATCGTGAATAATTGAAAATCTTTTTTACATCAGACCTAACAGACATTTCAATGCCATTAATATATTCATTATAACACGCTACCAAGATTTTCTTACACTGCTTTCTGTGAAAATTGAAATTCTCATAATCTGGCGCTAATCTGGTCTCCTTGTACTTTTTATGAGCAAGTTTCTTCTCACAGATACAATCAATTAGATCACGGCTATACCATTTAGGGAATGATGATTTTCTAACTTTTGTAACTGGTATACACAAATCAATGGCTCCATTCAGAATGCTGTAAAACTCCTCAACCATCTCGCCTAAATTATTATTTTTCGCATTGATGAATGACCAATTGGCCTCAGACAAAAACTTGTTTACACCTTCATAATTAGCCCTGACAAAATTCCGATAGGATTCTGGAGAGTCAACATTACAGACCTGCGGTTTAGTAATATCAATGACAATATCCAAAATCGGATGGTGACTGTCCGGAGGAACAACAGCTTCCACTGATTCGTTAACAATTGCAGACATATTACTACAAAAAACTAGATCTAGTATTCTATCACCTGCATTTCTAACTCTATTAACTTGATTAAGGTTTAGAAGAAGAGACATATCAAATACAGTATTTTCACGCTCAGTTAAATTACATCTATTAGGATTCGGTGATGAGTCCGATCCCAGTTCCATCCAATTAATATTTGGAAGATTATAATCTCCCACAATAAGAAATTTAGCGTCAGGATAGGCAATCTTTAATCGCTCCACCTCATCGCAATGACTTCGATAGACCGCTATATCAGCAGAGGGCGGAATATACACTGTACCCAACACCATTTTAAAACCACTAAAAGACACCAAGATAAAAACTTGTTCAACATCAGAGTTGATCGTTTTGAGTTTGCGGGAATTGAGATTTCTATTCACTGAGATCAGCACTCCACCACCTCTCACTTTAGTGCTATTGAGTTCATTTCGGTCCAGGCGGTATGTAGTGTAAGAGAAGAGCCCCAGTTCAGCAGTGTGGATATTTGGGTGAAGCCAAGTCTCCGTAAAAATGAGAATGTCGTATGTTAGGGTTGGTACTATTGAGGAAAACTCACTCACTTTAGTACAAACACCTCTCAGATTTTGATACAAGCAGTTTAATTTATGTCTCTGTAGTTTTTTGGTGTGCTTGAAACAATTTTTGGTGACGAGTTTATATACTTTATGGTTAAATTAACCTCTCCCTTCTTTTTCCTCTCCTCCAACTCAGTCCTTAACTCCATCAATTGTTTCCTCTGTTGATATGTTTGATCTGGTTTCAATTTTATTCCATTGGGTATAATACGTTTGAAGTTTAATAGTTTTTTCACTGTTATCGGGTCTCTAAATTCAACCTTAACTGGACGACATGAATCAGTTTTTCTAATTCCCAGTCTATAAATTTTCACAATATCCGATGTTGCTGAAGAATCGATAAGATTTATAGTGTTTTTAGTTGAATCATCATCCTCTTTAAGAGGGCATCTGCCAAAAATTCTTTTGAGTTGAGAAGAAGAAGAAGTGCTCGAGTTGATAAAATGTCTCGTAAAAGCATAGCGTAAAAGTAAAACGAAACTACACCATCTTGTGCACGAATATAATCATAGATTCTGCATAAAAATTTTAACTCTTGTGATACAAATAAAAAAAAACAAATTTGTAAGGAAAGCACTTCTTGTGAACAGTTCTTTTCCTACACATCTGACATATATATTGTAAACCGATCTCTTTCAAGTAAATATTTTTGTCTCTGTCACACAATTCTGCGCAGGGTTGCTTCTGAATCAGAAAAAAAATAATAAAAAAAGGACGTTTATTTTTCTTATAAATTTTATTATTAATACCAATTAATGAAAGTTTTAAAATTGCAACCGATATTGGAAACCAAAACTTTTAAAATGGTCATCTAAATTGTAAACCAAAACTGTTCAGACTTTATTAGAAGGTCCGAACATTTTTGAAATTGGAACTTTCTTGTACTGCTATCCTTAGCAACCAATAAAAAATATTTGTTTGCCAAGACTCAAACTAAAATAATACGTTTACTTGCCGAATAAAAAATTCCAAATTCAAAAATGTTCGAACCTCATTAGCGTTGTTGAAACATCGCAAGTTCGAATCCTGTCATGTCTAAACTCCTATCGATGATAGCTTTGACCCTGGTATAACAGACGCTATTAGGTAGCTGTAAGTTTATAATTCATTCTAATCTAATGTTATATAATATGTACATTGCAGATATACACTACATTTGGAATTCATATTATGTGTATGCACACATACAGACGGGTATAAGTTTGCGCTTACACATGCCGCATGTGAATATACAACATAAAAACTCATAATCTCAAATGCCCTTCAACTCTCTTGTCGATTTTATCTGAAATAGGGGTGACAACCTATAAGTTGTGGAAGACAAACATATAATTAACTCAACTCAACTAAGCTATACATATAGTGTAACTTGGTGCCGCGTTATCCCCGGAGGAGTCGTGTGGCGAGTAAAATAATGACTTTTTAATTGATGATGTTCAAACCTGTTTCTAGCCAGGCAAAATAGGTTAGTGAAGTGTATTGCTCTTCACAAATCTGTTTTAAAAACAAGTATTGTCTAACTTCAAAACGATTTATGTATATATTTTTTTTAAATAAAGAAAAAAACCATTCCTTTGAGTGGAGACCCTGCAGAAGTGCCCGCGCGGATTTACACACATACTTACAAAGTCCGAATAGGGAAATTTCACAAAAAAAAATTCTTGTGTATTTAAATTCCTTTATATTTGTTTATCATAAAACTTCTTGAATTTTATTTTTACTTGCTTTTTTTACAAAGTTATTCATGTTCAAAAAATGAAGTTTGAATTTACGCGCCAAAACGCTCCTTGGATTGAATTTTCGGCTGTGACGTCATTTTCTTTGACTTTTTATAGCCATCGCAATACCAGCAGCGTTGTCGATACAAGAAAATGACGTCACGGGGGCTACAAATTTCGTTGACGGATCGCACATCCGTTTCAAAACCTGTCAAAATTTTCAAAAGATCTTTTTCAAATTTAAAATTATATAAATTTATTTTGGACTTGAAATCAGGCCCTTGTTTATATGCTTATCGTAATCTAACAAAATTATACACTTTTTACCAAATTCCTCACTATTGCAAATACCCTATTGCGTGTTATTAAACATTTACGGTTAAAAGGAAATAGGGGCATAAGTGACGTTTTGGTCAAAAATTAGTTATGAATGCTATCTTACTTAAAAACTTCCACTCTTTTTAATGCTTTCCCTTCCATAGATCTACGATGACCTTTTTTGTTGTTTATGTCCAAGCAAAAAAAACGGGTTTCGAAATATGGTTTTGGTGTTACCGACAAGATTTTGGCCTTTTTGTCCTAAAGGCGCTTTGCACAAAAAAAATCGTAAAACCACATGAATGGGAATGCCAATAAATGCCTTTATTTTTTTTTATTTAAGAGCGGTTTTGATTTTTACAATATCATACATAATAAAAAAGTTATGCCCATTTTTCTGCAATCTCAAACTTTAAACTGCTCTCCTGAATAATTTAGTTTTTTTAACTTTCCTCCCCAAAACACAAGCTATGCTTACTTTGGGGAGTATTTATTGTAATTAGATTTTTAAAATTTATTTTTATTGTAATACTTTGTACATATTGATAAAAAACAATAAAGACCTTATGAATTATGAATATGAAAGAGGAAAAAAAAAAAAAAAAAAAAAAAAAAAAAAAAAAAACTGTTAAAAGAGTTTGAGTATTCACACAGTGAAAAATGATTTTTACAAGGAATTATAAAATTTTTGAGTAATTATTTCAGCTCGAGTACTTTCGACTTGCTTATGTCATTAGAATGTCCTCTTGAAAATGACGCAATCGAGTCGAAAGTACTCGAGGTGAAATAAATACTCAATTTATGAAAATAAAACTTTTTAAATTTTTATAATTCCTCATAATTTAGTTTTTGTCGCTTATCCGTATCACCTTTTTACCTCGATATCTCGTTGTGTGTGTGTGTAGGCGTTCGCAGCCAAGCCAACATTTTTTTGTTGTTGTAAATCGGAGCGTCCTTCTGCTTCCGCATCTCAAATGCTACTGACTGCTACTGACAAAATGTAGGTATAAACAGCCGCTTTATATTGCCGTACGAGATTTGTATCGAACTTTTCAAGCTGTTTTTTTTATATTTTATTTTGTAAAATTTACATGCATTATTACGAAAAAAAAATGCGGACAATTTTGAGTTTGATTAATAAACTTACCATTTATATATATTTTTTGTATACTTTCGTTCTACAAATTCAAGTTATTCATTGAACCCAGATAGCATTATTTCGTAATATTTTATAAGTTTGTGTTCATTTTGACAGAATTCAAATAACTTTTATCAATTTTTGAAACGGACAATTTGTAGTTTATACATTTCTTTATTTTATTTTGACAGTAACAGATTTAAAAAAAAAAAGGAAACATAGTGGACATTTAAAAACCAGAACACCGTTTTGGACGTATTCGCTCTATGGGGTCTTAATACCTTCAATAGGGTATTTGCAATAGTGAGGAATATGATAAAAAGTATATTATTTTGATAGATTTCGAAAAATCTAATAATAATATGTTGATTTGAAGCCGAAAATATTTTTTTTCGATTTTATATTTAAAAAAGAAAATATAGGTTTTTGGACAAGTTTTTAAACGGATGTGAGATCTGCTTCTTGTATTTCGGGTAATGTGACGTCATATGTTGACGTCACGTTCTTTTATTGACATTCCATACTCTGTTAACATGTGTTGTTGACAACAGAAACAAATGAAAACAACAAAAACAAATGATATGTTCTTAAAGAAACACACAAACTTCTTGAAAAAACACATCCGCAATGATGTAAACATGAAAAAGCGATGCTTGAATGACATTAATGTGAGGGCTGTCAGTTGATACGGCGATGTTTACAAGACCGTGACGTCACGCGAGAAAACTTCATCTAGTAGCGTTTTGGCGCGAAAATTCAAAGATCGATTTTAAAATGCTTATAACTTTGCTAAAAATACAACTAAAATTAGAATTCAAGAAGTTTTGGGCTAATAAAGCATAAAAGAATTTAAATCACAAAAAAAAGAAAAATGTGAAAATACCCTATTGTGTTAGAAGTACCTTCAGGTAAGTTGTAAATTATAACGTTTTTAGACCTCTCCTTTCGATCTTCCAGCTCAGCAATGGCCTCATACATGTCGGAAGGATTCGATTTGGGTATTGATTTGGGAGGATTATTAACAATTTGTTTGTACGCCTGTACTTCTCCTTCCAGGCTACCCATCTTCACAGCCATTTGGCTGATGGTACCCGAAAGGTCGGTAAGCCTTGGTGTGAGCTTTGCTATGTGGTCTTTGCTAAATTTATTGTTGGTATCATTAATAATCGAGTTCAAATTCATTAGTATGTTTTTTGCTTCAGTAATAAATTCCATAGCAGTCATTTTATGTCTTCTCACCGATTATTTAGACAAAAAATACACAGTAATCTTTGTGACCACCCTATACTCAGATTTATGGGTATCGCCGTCGAAATTTGTACCTTTTGTCTTGTGCGTGTGTCCCCTAATGATTTTCAGCTTTTTCATAAAAACTGGTGATCTCTACTGAATTCTAAAATTATCAGAGTAAAGTAAATAAAAAGCGTATCGAAATCCAAAAAAAAACTGCAAAAAGCATTAAGTGGCGATGTAATTAAAAAATAAAACAAAAACGCCTTTTTTCCATTCCCATACAAATTTTACATGTCCGCAACCCGGTTTTGACCCTTTGATGGCATGATACGATCAAAATAGTCAAACATTTTTAAAGTTGAGTATTTTTGCATATACCTTAGTAACGTATCTTTCATTTTCTGTACTAGCCACAATAATATTTACTTATTTAAACACGAAATTTTGATTGCTAAGGTTTGTCTCCATTTTTGGCTCCGAAATTTTTCTTGTAGTATGTTACCAATTCCATTGGAACTGACAAAAATCTTGCAATCTTAAGTATTTGTTCACGTATGGTAGCTCTTTGGTTCAGTGTGGACAACACAAAAAAACTCATTCGATACCTTCATTTTCTTCTAACAACGTTTACATCAGACTCGGGAATTTGTCGTGAGTGTTTTGAGTGGAAGTTAGCGTGGAATTATTAAGGTATGTATTCGAATAAGTTATCAGTTGTATATTTTTTACTTAGATCCATTAATCCTTCTAATGATTGTATGTTTTTATCATTGCTGACAGTATTATTTTTCAAATGGCACGTTTTTTATTTACAATCTTTACCGTATGTTACCAGTATTAAGGTGTATTCACGTAGGTTTAAAAAAATACACCTACTTACCGTTAATTTATGGTTGACTAACAAATAACATTTACGTACCTAATTTAAACATAAAACTATCTAATCAACCTTACTACATGCTATTAATATTTTAAATGCACCGTTTGATGTTTGTTATTCAAAATAGCAAAAAGGTTTATTCCGTGATCTGTGGGCTAAACGATTAAATGAAATTTGGACCACAGAGGTACCTAATTTTTATATCGGTGCTGGATACTGTGAAAAATGTACGCAAAAAAAAACATTGCCTATCTATCTAAATCTATGATAATCTATAATCTAAGTTACAAAAATATATTGCATTTAAGACTTTAAGTTCGTACTTAAACATGCTGCATGTGAACCTACAATATAAAAGCCAATCTCAAATGAACATAAACCCTGCAACTCTTGCCGACCTTACCTGACACAATGGTAACATTGGTAAAGTGAACCATTTTTTACAGTATGAGTGGTCAGCTTCATACTAACCTATAAGTCAAGGAAACTTATTGAAATATTCGTTGAATATTATTGAAATATGCGTATTCATATTTTTATTAAACATTCATAGACAAACAACATTCATATTTATAGACATTCAAAATGGTGCTCTTATATTTTTTACTGAACAGTGTTTACGAACTGCTATAAAATCTTGTATTCGTCGTCGAAAAAAGAAATGAGATGTCGAAATGTAAAAAAACCTAATTTTTCGAACCTGTCCGTCATTTTGAATAGACCTTAATTTAACTCACGATGTTTTCGTTTTCTTGAATCTTGCCGGTCGACAGTTATGGTACAAATTTAAACGGCGTTACCCATCAAAGAAAACCTTTTTTCACCAAATCGTAAAATGTCTTTCATCCAATGAAATTATTTGATCTTAATATTACCTATATAGGTACTTACTTGCTTATCTTGTATTTGATGCAGTACCATAATAGTATATAATATACGGACAAACGGATCTACAGACGGACAGGTTCGAAAAAATTTGGTTTTTTTGCATTTTGATATCTCATTTCTTTTTTCGACGACGATTTTATAGCAGTTCGTAAGCACTGTTCAGTAAAAATAATATAAGAGCACTATTTTGAATGTCATTATGAAAAGATCTTAATTTGATTTACGATTTTTACGTTTTCTTGAATGTTACTCATGGCCCCAGTGTGTTACTGGTTCACGAACGTTATGGTACAAATTTAAACGGCGATACCCTTGGGCTAAGGTCTTCAACCCGCGGCCCTCGGGCCGCATGTGGCCCGCCAGCTAATTTCTTGCGGCCCGCGGCCACCAGAGGCTAAAAAAATAAAATATCGCGCCCAGTGATATGCGATATATACGAATACGAGTACTTTTTTTTTCGGAGTTCTCGGTGTTTTTTTGTGTCATTTTGATTATTTTCATGGCACTACTCACAGGGGGGACCACAGGAAGGTTCGGCACATTCCCCCCCAGTAGATTTACTCGAAAAAGAGTTTCAATCGAGGTTTTCTGACTTCAGAGATAGTGAAAAATACGTCAGTCTCTTTGCCCGACCATTCGGTGTATCCGTTGAAGACATGCCGGAAAATTTTCAGATGGAGGTTATAGATGTGCAGTGTAATTCGGAATTGAAAGACAAGTTCGACGTGGGTGTTTTTGATTTCTATGCAAAATATGTCGATCACAACTCGTTTCCTGAAATCCGAAAAAATGTCATGAAAATGATTTCATTGTTTTGGAGCACATATTATGTGTGTGAGCAGCTGTTTTCTCGTATGAAGTATGTGAAATCGACAACAAGGTCGAGAATTACAGATGCACATCTGGAAGGTAGTCTGCGGGTTGTAACCACAAAAATGAACAAAAATATTGACAAACTTGTAAAAAATAAACAATGTCAAAAATCACATTAATTGACTTTAATTAACCAATAAAGATTGACTTTAATTAACCAATAAAGATTATTGAAATTTGAAATTACGAGTATGTATGTCTTTTATTTTATTGATTAGGTGGTAAAGTGTCGTGAAAAGTTGTGGCCCTTCGGACGATGTGAAATCGATGTTTGGCCCTTGCACTAAAAAAGGTTGAAGACCCCTGCCCTTGGGTATCGCCGTCGAAATTTGTACCTTTTGTCTTGTGCGTGTGTCCCCTAATGATTTTCAGCTTTTTCATAAAAACTGGTGATCTCTACTGAATTCTAAAATTATCAGAGTAAAGTAAATAAAAAGCGTATCGAAATACAAAAAAAAACTGCAAAAAGCATTTAGTGGCGATGTAATTAAAAAATAAAACAAAAACGCCTTTTTTCCATTCCCATACAAATTTTACATGTCCGCAACCCGTTTTTGACCCTTTGATGGCATGATACGATCAAAATAGTCAAACGTTTTTAAAGTTGAGTATTTTTGCATATACCTTAGTAACGTATCTTTCATTTTCTGTACTAGCCACAATAATATTTACTTATTTAAACACGAAATTTTGATTGCTAAGGTTTGTCTCCATTTTTGGCTCCGAAATTTTTCTTGTAGTATGTTACCAATTCCATTGGAACTGACAAAAATCTTGCAATCTTAAGTATTTTTTCACGTATGGTAACTCTTTGGTTCAGTGTGGACAAAACAAAAAAACTCATTCGATACCTTCATTTTCTTCTGAGAACGTTTACATCAGACTCGGGAATTTGTCGTGTGTGTTTTGAGTGGAAGTTAGCTTGGCATTATTAAGGTATGTATTCGAATAAGTTATCAGTTGTATATTTTTTACTTAGATCCATTAATCCTTCTAATGATTGTATGTTTGTATCATTGCTGACAGCATTATTTTTCAAATGGCACAAGTTTAAGGTAATGTCGGGCGGTTTTTTATTTACAATCTTTAACGTATGTTACCATATTAAGGTGTATTCACGTAGGTTTAAAAAAATACACCTACTTACCGTTAATTTATGGTTGACTAACAAATAACATTTACGTACCTAATTGAAACATAAAACTATCTAATCAACCTTACTACATGCTATTAATATTTTAAATGCACCGTTTGATGTTTGTTATTCAAAATAGCAAAAAGGTTTATTCCGTGATCTGTGGGCTAAACGGATTAAATGAAATTTGGACCACAGAGGTACCTAATTTTTATATCGGTGCTGGATATTGTGAAAAATGTACGCAAAAAAACCATTGCCTATCTATCTAAATCTATGATAATCTATAATCTAAGTTACAAAAATATATTGCATTTAAGACTTTAAGTTCGTACTTAAACATGCTGCATGTGAACCTACAATATAAAACCAAATCTCAAATGAACATAAACCCTGCAACTCTTGTCGACCTTACCTGACACAATGGTAACATTGGTAAAGTGAACCATTTTTTACAGTATGGGTGGTCAGCTTTATACTAACCTATAAGTCAAGGAAACTTATTGAAATACAATAAACGATCGATTTTAGGTAGTTATTAAATGAGATTTTGAATATAGCAGCTGTGCTGTGACCTAGATTGGGCCGTGACGCACTAGGCAGCCAGGCCTAGTGCGTCACGGGCCTAACGGCACAGCTGCTTAGAAACGCCATCTCGCGGGCATATTTGGACGATGTACTCTGTAATAAAATGAATACGCACATTTAAAACTACCTAAAATCGCTCGTTTATTGTATTTCAATAAGTTTCCTTGACTTATAGGTTGGTATGAAGCTGACCACCCATACCGGTAAAATACATACATGCATACATACGAACGAACGGATGTACAGACGGACAGGTTCGAAAAATTAGGTTTTGTTACATTTCTATATCTCATTTCTTTTTTCGACGACGAATACAAGATTTTATAGCAGTTCGTAAACACTGTTCAGTAAAAATTAGAGCACCATTTTGAATGTCATTTTGAATAGACCTTAATTGAATTCGCGATGTTTACGTTTTCTTGAATCTTGCCGGTCGACAGTTATGGTACAAATTTAAACGGCGATACCCATATAGGCAATTTTGATAAAATGTGCATTAATAGATATTTATAGATAGAATTTATGTTCCTTGACTTATAGGTTGGTATGCGGCTGACCACCCATGCTGTAAAAATGGTTCACTTTGCCAATGTCACCCCTGTTACAGGGAAGGACGGCAAGAGTTGCAGGGTGTATGTCCATTTGAGATTTGGTTTTTGTGTTGTAGGCTCACATGAGGCATGTGCAAGCACAAACTTGTACATGTCTGGTTGTGAGAATGCATGTAATGTGAATCTCCAATGTAAAATATCTTTGCAACTTATATTAGATTAGATTAGAAGCCTTGAAGATAAGATTCAAAATTCAAATTCTTGTCCGGTCGATAGCTCAGTTGCATTCCATGCCGTGCGCTCGGGTTGGAACCCACCGAGGGTGTCAGAAATGATTTCCCGTTTTGGTGTTTATTTCAAACCCAGAATAACGGCAAGGTTTACTCAGCCTTCACAAGAAATGAGTACCAGCCTTCTCGGGAGCTGGGAACCCCAACTGAAGTGGTTGGCGTAAGGCCAGCCCCCTTACCTGTAAAAATAAATAGGTCCAAATCGCCACATTCGACCCCTTCGGGGATAACGCGGCAAGAAGTTACTCTATATGTGTAGCAGTGGCGAAGGGTGCCATACAACTCGATTCCCATCGGTTTCCCTTTTAAAATGAGGCAAAAATGATAATAAAGTAGACTGCATGGTTTCAATGGGGAAAAAATATGTATTGTTTCTTTGGTTTTAAATGTATTTTTTTACTTTGTGCCTATATTTTTTACTACTATTTTTTACTACTTTTAACTACTTTGTTACATCATTTTAAAGGGGAAGCCGATGGGAATTGAGTTGTATGACACCCTTCGCCACTGATGTGTAGCTTAGTTGCGTTGCGTTGGTTAAATTTGAGTTCTTGTTAGCAAGTAAATTAATATCATATGTGTTATTTTCAGGAAAAAGGGCGAAATATTTATTATGAAATGTGTTTGCCTCTACACAATGCACGCGCCTGGTTAACAACGTCCATCCATGACATTTCTGATAAATAATAATTGTAATATAATAATAATTCACAAATTTATTTAAAAAGAAATTACTTAAAAGGTTTTGTAATTATTTGGTATTATTTTATTCCATAACACTAGGACACATCATGCCAACACCACTGTTAACTATATTGAGATATGTCATGATCAGAGTGCAAAATTTTGTGTTTTTTTAAAGTTGATAATGACGTGGCACTGTATTCACATTGGTCACAGGCGTACGGCTTACATGCTGTGTGTTTAAGTTTGTGAGTTTTTAAAGTTGATGACAGCGAAGCTTTATAAACACACTGGTCACACGAAAAAGGTTTGTATCCGGTGTGAATCAATTTGTGTGTTTTCAAAGTAGAAGACAAAGCAGCTTTATAATCACACTGATCGCAGGCAAATGGTTTATCTCCCGTGTGTATTAGTTTATGTGTTTTCAAGGTTGACGGTAAAGTGGCTCTATAGTCGCACTGATCACAAGCATGTGCTTTCTGTTCAGTATGTATCAGTTTGTGCCTTTTCATACCTGGTTTGTAAACTGTTTCATAATCACATTGATCACAAGTGTATGGTTTCTCTGTAGAGTGTTTGACTTTATGTTTTTTTAAGTATGCCGAAAGAGGAGTACTGTAATCGCATTGGTCACATGTAAATTTTTTATCAATTATGTGTATCTTTTGATGAGCTCTCAAACAGGAAGATAAAGCAGCTTTATAATCACATTGATTGCAAGCAAATGGTTTGAATCCTGTGTGTTTTGACATGTGTCTTTCTAGACTTGTAATATGAGCAGTTTTATAATCACACTGGTGACATAAGAATGCTTTGAATCCGGTGTGCATTACCTTGTGTCTTCTGAAACTTGTCGGATGAGCTGTTTTATAATTGCACAGATCACACACATATTGTTTGAGCCCTGTATGTTTCACTTTATGGATTTTTAGAGACGACATAAGGGTGGCTTTATAATCACACTGATCACAAGCAAACGGCTTCACTCCAGTGTGTATCAATTTATGATATTTTAAATTAGAGGACTGAATAGTTGTAAAATCACATTGATCACATGCATAAGGCCTGATTCCAGTATGTACTCGTTGGTGAGATATCAAATGGCTTGAGTTTATAGTTTTGTAATCGCATTGATCACAAACATATGTTTTGGTTCCAGTGTGTTGATGTAATTTTAAATGGGATATAGTTTTAGTTCCGTAATCACATTTGTCTTTTATTTTCTTCTTAGTTTTATAGTTGAAGTCACTGAAATATAATCCAGAAGAATCTACACTTGAAGAGTCATTGTGTTCTCTCCTTTTAATGGTTTCTTCTTCGTTGTGTGTGTTGCCTCCCTGTAGCTCTGTTGAGGTGGCTGGCCCGCTCTCCGAGGTTGTGTGTCTGTGATGGTGGCTCTTGCTTGTCCCCAACACACCAACACGCTCACAGCTCTCATCTGGAAATACACCACATGGTAGAATAAAGTAACACACTCACAGCTCTCATCTGGAAATACAACATAATCCTCCCAATCAGTGGCGGCTCTTCATTAAGGGAGGATGGGGATTATCCCTATGAACGAAATTGAAAAAAAAATATATATATGAAGAGAAAACTGAAGAAGTACACAGAATTAAAAATATTATATGTCTAGTAGTAAATACGAAGCGCGTCACGCGCAGATCTTTGTTTATACACATATTATATTTGTTAAACTGTGGTGTAGGTACCACATAATAATCGTCTTTGTTGTATGAAGTATGAAGCCACTCTCCACACTTTCCTCGTACCTCGTTCCTGCGTGAGCGCACGTTCGGGTATGACGTAGTAGAGGGGTTTTAAAAATAGTCCTACTGGTTGTTAGTGTATGGGTGAGCTTTGATCCTTGTACGTACAGTCTCTGTTCAATACAATAAAGCTTTTTGCGCATGCGTAGATCGATCTCCAACTAATCGCTTATGGGGACAACTGACTTTGACCCTATGGAGAATTGACGTATATAATATAGTGCGATGCTGGTATAATCTAAATCTAAATATAGCTTCTTCGATATGGAGCGTTACAACAATGACAGTATAATATTATGAATGAATGAATGATACTCTTGTTTTTTGGAGTTTGGAGATTTCTCGTCATCACGTCATGTGATATAATAATAATTTTTTCATTAGTTAATCGTTAAACCTGAGTTCAGACGTGTTTAACCGTGGGAGGTTGAAAATAAAAATTGTGCTCCCTAAAATCGGGAATGTTTTAAAAATAGCGGTTTTTCGTGGAAAGATTGCATTGAAATTATCTATCTTGTTTTGTATATAGTTTTTGTGAAGAAAATTTGTTTTTGGATTGAAAATCTGTTGATTTGTGTTGATATATATTTTTTATGAAGTTTTCACGTCATCGCATTTTTGTGCAACCTTATTTTTTTTTTTTTACATTGGCCGCCCTGATATTAACAGCAACATTTAAAATATTTTTTTCCTTGTGGCCGTACAAGAATTAAAATTTTCACACAGAACACAGTGAATTAATAACGTTTGAATACGCTATGGCTTTATTTATGAAAAAAGGACTAATTAAAAAAATACAAGACCCTAATAACCAAGTGATCGATTACTTTTCGAAGCAAAGAAATTGTACTCGAAATTGCACCACTTGCAACTTGCAACAACTGAAACTTAGGTAAGTAAGCAGTTTTTTTCAGTGACTTTAATTCAAAATAATTGTATCCTCTTATTTGCAACAGTGTTTCAACAAAACTTTCTTTCTTATCAATTGTATGCTCACGTACACATTTTTATCTGTTTATTTTCTTTTTAATATAAATGTCAGTGCGCTTAAAATCAAATCATAAAAAGTACCAAATTTTGTTGTACATATGTATATTATGAACAGGTCCTTGGCTTAGATTTATACGTAAAAATTTGTTGGTGTATACTACCTGGGGTGAGGGGGGGGGGAAGGGGGGGGGTCATTAACTATATTTCAAGGTCATCCCCTCTCGTAGATTTTAGCTTGAGCCGCTACTGCTCCCAATCGCTCGTATCTTTCTTTACTTCTGCGCTTTTTAGAGTTCTTACGTCTGCTTTCCAGTCATCTGTAATCTACTTTCTACTTAGAAACGCTAAAATACATCACTCATTTCAATTTCACTTATAGTCCACGCTTCACTGCGACACATTAATGTCGGTAACAATAGGAGATATTTGACAGTTTTCTCACCTTTTCCATTGCCTTCAAGATTACCCAACCCGCCGTCTAGCTCTAGGGGGTTCTCTAGCTTTATGTCCAGGGGATCCGCAACACCGGAACTGCAGGAAGACTCTTCTCGCATTCTGTCATTCGCATCCGCCTGGACGCCACTGCCTTTCCTCATCTCGGCAGAAATATCCCAATATTTTCTGTCTTCCTCAACGGGTACTTCTTCTTTCACTGTGTCAAATACAGCATCTTTTTCCACTTCAAGATCAGTCGGTTGGAATTCAGTGTAGAAACGGTACATCTTTCTAAAGCTTGAACATCACATAACCACAACATAACCTGTGCACATAACCTCAAATAATTTGACAGCTGTCATTTCATCAGGTTGACAAACATATTGAATCTATGTGCGAAATGAACAATGTGCTTATTCAGCCTGGTATTATTTTATGGTAGGTATCTATCATGCATAAACTATATCTACAGTGTGGAAACTGGATAGTGGAGAAATGGCGAGGATACCGAGCTGGAGACCGGTCCGTAGTCCAGTGGTAACACTTCAGACTCGTGAATGGAAGGTTGTGGGTGCGAGTCCCGGCGCAGCACAAAAAATATACCTGTAACTGTAACTCTGTCACCATTCTGCTATGGGGTGGCCAGAACCTCTGCAGAGCTGCTTCCATTTCTTCCTATCCTTACATACCTCTTTCAATTCATTCATTCATTCATTGTCTGGGTAATCCAGTGAACGGACCGACAGAGCCTGAAAAAATATAGGGTAGGGTGGGGCAAAGATCCGCAATTTTAGGTTTTAATTTTTTTTCTCACCCAATAAGTAAAAGGTCCCACATGTTTTGGCTTCACTGGAAAGCTTAATTTATGTGCTACAATGCACCATTTTATTAGTAGCAAAATAAGCACCATTTAGAAAAAAAAAGGAAAGGTAGACAACCTTGCCTTTGCGGACCTTTTCCCCACTGTTTGGGGTAAACGTCCGCAGATGCGGGGCAATAGAAATAAATAGAAAAATTAACTTTAATCCGTTTATTTACTGACAGTTATGAGTAAAACCATTCCAGTTCACTGACTGAATAAACATTTCGGGTTGTGCTGGTTTTTTTTGGCTCCTTTGTACTAGAAACGACTGATCCCCATTCATAATCGAGAATGTCAGGCCGGTCGGGCCATTTCCATAATTTTCCAGCTTTCACCATTGACGATACAGTGGCATGGGTTTTTGAAACGCCAGTAATAACTCCTGGAAACAGTTTTTCAAAAATTAGAACAGTGAATATAAATACACTATGCTTGGGGCAAACATCCGCGCGCGGACATTTGCCCCAAGCAAAGTGCGGACCTTTGCCCCATTTTGTTATTGTCAACACAAAACTAGCCCAAAAACAAGACATTCGCATTTGGCCAAAATATTGTCCTTAGATCCCCTTTCAAAACCTGAATTATGGAATTGAACCAGTATAGAAGTCAGCAAAGGGTACAGAATATACATTTTCAACTGAGGATGACCTAGGGATTATTACATCAAAACAAGTAAAAAGCATTCTCACCTCATTATTATTGTTGTGCCGGTCGCGCGCCAAGTAACTTTTGTGAGTCGTCTGCTATCAATGTTGCCAACATAAAAATGTGTCTAAAACCACGACAATATTTGGCGGTCATTTTAAATTGGGGGTGCGGATCATTTCCCATTGCGGATCTTTGCCCCACCCTACCCTAATTGTAGGGACGAACCTTGGCATTTTTTTTTTTTTTTTTTTGATACTTACTTACCTAAATGTTATTTATTATTATTACTCGTATTCCTTGACTTATAGGTTGGTATGAGGCTGACCACCCATACTGTAAAAAATGGTTCACTTTGCCAATGTCACCCCTGTTTCAGGGAATGTCGGCAAGAGTTGCAGGGCTTATGTTCATTTGAGGTTTGGATTTTATTTGTAAGTACACAATCAGCATTTGTAAGCGCGAACTACACGTGTTTGTTTGTGGGCATACATCTGAGAGCTTTGAATGAATATATCCTTGCAACTTAGATTATAGATTATAGAGATTATAACCTTGAAGGACAACAGAAAACAGGTTACATGTCGGGAGGAGCTCTTCAAATCTTTGCAAGTTTTTAAAAAAAAAAAGATTTTAGGTCAGTGGAGTTTATTATAGTAATACAACAAATGCTTCAGGGATAAGCTGATAATAAAACACAAGGGTGAAGCAAGATCCTTGGATATGAAAGATAGCACCATTGACTAATGATAATAATAATAATATTAGGATGATTTATTTGGTGAGCGCTGTTTTTATGTGTATCACACCTCAAGAGCCCTCTGCGTCGCTGTAGAAAGCGTCAATTCTCAAGCAAGACCCAGTTGTTGTAAGGTTGGATGCAGTACCGGCGTTAGGGTTGGGCGCGGTCGGGCGACCGCCCAGGGCGCCAGGTATGAAGGGGCGCCGCAGGCGACCCTTTATATTTTTTAGTAATTTTGAAGTTTTTGGGGCATTACAACTCGAAAATATTTATTTTTCGTAAACAGTAAAAATTGAACCTGTAAAATAATTGTTAGATACATTCTTAGAAAGAGAAATGAAAACAATGATCAAATATATTTGTTATTTTGTTATTGTTAGGTATGTTTCTTTTTACTTTAAAAAGGTACATATTTATTTCACAACCTTGTTGTTTATTTCGTTAAATGTTTTAATTATGAATGACTGAAATTATTTTAAGGAAGATGATTTAAGAAATGGACTATCTAAAAGTATGATAGGGAAAAAAAACGAAGTGACAGGGTGAGGAATGATCTTGTAAGAGAAGAATGTGGTGTAAGAGAAAGTGTGAAATTGAAGATTAAAAGAAGTTTGCTAAGATGGTTCAGGCATAGAATGAGTCATAAAAGGCTGACGAAGAAAGTATATGTTGCAAGAATAGATGGATGTCGTGGTAGAGGAAGACCGAGAAAGGTATAGAGGGATCAATTTTTTGAAAAAGCGAATGAATGGGATTTCCCGAGTCATAATAAAAGGACGGCTTGTATGAAAAAGGTTATGACTCTGGATGAAATGAAAGAAGTATGCAAGGACAAGAAGAAGTGGCAGCTAATCTGCAATGATGATTTGTAATGTTGGTTTATTAAATTGTTACATTTTTTGGATAGGAAATTATTGACTTTTTTGTATATATTTCTTTTTAAGGTTTTGTTCTTTTCTTATACTTAAACGTTATTTATTATTTGTATTCCTTGACCACCCATACTGTAAAAAATGGTTCACTTGGCTTGGTTCAATGGCCAATGTCACCCCTGTGTTAGGGAAGGTTGGCAAAAGTTGTAGCGCTTATGTTCATTTGAGGTTTGGATTTTATTTGTAAGTACACAATCAGCATTTGTAAGCGCGAACTACACGTGTTTGTTTGTGGGCATTAGAATGGTTACAACGATTATTTTATTTTATTTTTCCGATTGCCGCCTCCTAAAATGTGCCAATTGACTAAAAAAAATATTCTCGGAGTTTCAGGATCATAAAATAACGGGAAAGCGAGGCTCATCGACGTTATATTTGAGAAAATAGCCCATTTTTAATTAAAAAAATCATTGATTTTTCGAATAAAATAAAAACCGTTTATTTTATAAACCTACACTGTAATTAAAATGGGAAGATTATCTTGACGTTTTATTCTTGCAATTATTTTTTATAGAACTTTTAGTTTTGAAGATATTCTTAATTTTATGTAGACTTGACACATTCTTAATCGGCCTGCTTAGAAAAATGAAATAACGATTTTTAAAATTATTTTCTCAGTTTTCCCCCTCATAATATGTGCCAATTGATTAAAAATGAGATATGTTAAGTATTAAGGATAATACATAAGTCTAAAAAAAATCCTCTGCTCTCATTATCTTTTAATTTGAACATTAATTTATTATTTTATTTTTAATTAATTTGAACATTATGTCAACGACGTTACCATGTTGAAAGCACCGGTTCCCATAGATCACCGAAGTTAAGCAACATTGGGCGCGGACAGTACTTGGATGGGTTACCGCTCAGATACACCGCGTGTCGTTGGCATCTTGGACTGGTCCGTACTCCGTAGTCCGTAGTGGCAACACTTCGGACTCGTAAATGGAAGGTTGTGGATTCGGATCCCGGCGGAGCACCAAAATATACCATTTATATTTCGAATGTGCTCTTCGCTGTGTTGAAAAATTCATAAACCTTTACCAAAGACCGGTCACTGAAAGGTCCATCCAACCTTACAACAACTGGGTCTTGCTTGAGAATTGGCGCTTTCTACAGCGACGACCAAGCTCGCAGAGGGCTTGAGGTATGATACACACAAAAACAGCGCTCACCAAATAAATCATCCTAATATTATTATTATTATTATTAAAAAGATTTAAACTGTTTTCAAAAAAAGGATATAGGAGTAAAGAAAAACAAATACGTGTAGTAAAAAGAAAACAAATACATGTATATTTATATAGTTGTAATTCAATTGAAACATGCAGGCAACATGCAGTAATTGAGCATTTATGAGGTAACACCTTTGACAAAGGAATCTGGAAAAAAATTACGAGATTCAGCTACAACGCGCAATAAAGATTGTCGATGCTCTTTATTTTTCGTAGTGCACGAGTTTAAACCTTGAATTAATTTCACCCCCTTTTCCGCAGTGTCATTAACTACCCTTAAATGATTTATGATTTTTTTGAGTTTTAAGTAGGTAATTAAAATTTTTAGACCATTCATTGGGATCAGACTGTTAAATCTATATATTAATTTTAAATCGCTTAAGAAAGTTCAATGTTTCATACGTAATTCAACTTCTTTGTTTAATAAATATTCTAGATGATCAAGTTAGACCTTTGCTTTAACATTGCTTGCCACAGATTCGTCAAAAAATGCAAATACGACTTGTTCTGGATTTAGATACCATAAATGATTAATAAATTTATCATTTTTTTTGTCGGGGGGGGGGGGGGGGGGGGCGCCTTAAAAAATCTCGCCCAGGGCGCTGGTAGTGCTAAAACCGGCACTGGTTGGATGGACCTTTCAGTGACCGGTCTTTGGTAAAGGTTTGTGATTTTTTTCAACCCAGCGAAGAGCACATTTGGAAATATAAATGGTATATTTTTGTGCTCCGCCGGGATTCGAATCCACAACCTTCCATTTACGAGTCCGAAGTGTTGCCACTGGACTACGGACCGGTCCAAGAATGATATCTGTGAACTAGAAATTATTTTAATGAAAATTATATATCTGTTTAAATCCTAAATCTAAAAAGTAAAATCAACTTACGAAAATGGTCATTAGTAAGAAAGAGAACAAAGAATTTAACGTTGCATTTCCATTCATTAAAAAAAAAAACTCAGGCGAATTTAAAAATGCTCCTACAAAGTTGGTACTATTGCGAATAATAATGGCTGTTATGGTTGACAGGTAACACGCGTTATAAATATTGTGATTCCTAAAATTGATGAATTTTAAAGGAAAAAGGCATTATTTTAAGACATTATGGTTGGTATGCGGCTGACCACCCATGCTGTAGAAAATGGTTCACTTTGCCAATGTCACCCCTGTTTCAGGGAAGGTCGGCAGGAGTTGCAGGGTGTATGTTCATTTGAGATTCGGGTTTTTATATTGTAGGTCCACATGCGGCATGTTTAAGCGCGAACTTATACGTGTCTGTTTGTGAAAATGCATATAATGTGAATCTTTATTGTTGCATATATATATATGCAACTTAGATTAGATAAGATTATGGCACGTGTTATAATTGAGTGTTGAAACACAAAATGGATTAGGACAAAATGTCCTTATTTTGTATGACAGGACTGAGAAAAATGTGGGCTTTAGTATGTATCAATGCAGTTAGTTAGTTTCTGCTCCTCTATGTTATTACTCAATGGATAGCACCCTGGGTGGGATGTTATCTGAATGTTTATGTTATCTATAAATAATTACAATGCTACCAACTCACACTGGATAGTTCTTGTTTAATTTACCGTCAGGATGTTGTACATGCATTAAATTAAATACCTTATTTAGTACAGTATAAAAATATTTTATGGCAAGTCAATACAAATGTATAAAAATAACGAATATTCTAGTACGTCCTTACATGTATTTATGTCAAATATTACTATTATTGCCATATAATGAAATAGTTTTTCCATTCTTGTAAGCACTTCCTGCACAGAGGTGTAGCTCACATTTGTGGTTTTAAGTTTGAAATAAGCAAAAATTGGCATATCATTTCATTTTCAGAGAAAGTAGAAATGGGTGAACAGTCCGGACTTTTCGCCCATTTCTACTTTCTAATATTCCAATATTCAAATATATCAGCTCCCACAGACCACGGCAACAGATCCCGGAAAACATCACTCCAGCATCATCAGCCGGCCTTGTCAGCCTAAAACCCTTATTCAGTATTATGAATCTTCTGTTATGTATTTTGTGTAATCATCATTGGAAAGATTCACTTTAAGTTCCTGGTAAATGCGGCCATAGGTGACTCTAGACACAGCGTAGCAAAACCTGGAAGCACACAATTCCCTGTAGTGGCAGTGCATCTCCGAGAGGGTCAGGGGCTTCTCGGAGGGACCACGAGTCACGCTGGCAATGTGCCTCTTGATGTCCTCCACCACCTTCACCGGAGTCCTATTGGGCTTGTGTTGCGCCCCTCTGTGGTCCTTTCCCTCAAACCACCCTGACGGTCCCTGGTATTTAAAAGCAGTCAAAACCACATCCTTGTTGATGGCCAACGTCGCCGAGAAAAACTTCTGGCACACCCGCACCTTCTCGTCACCTAGATTAAAGAAGAACTGTTTGGTATCAAGTCTCTTGCAGTTCTTTTGTGCCGCTGTACGCCTTTGTGGTTCTTGCCTGCACACGTTTTGTAGTATGTAGTTCTTTTGTGCCGTGTAATTGAGTCGCCAGTATTCTTGATTGATTTCCTTTCTCTGTTCGCTGGTGCACTTTGTCGTGCACTTGTGTCTGCAACTCGAACAGTCTATGTCTTTTGGTTCTTTCGACAGGAGTCGTTCAAATCTTCTTTTATTAACTTTCCATTGTGCTGGATCGCGCTTCCTTTTCCCTTTTATTTTGCCCTTGTTTGCTTTTGATTCACACTTTGTCTCAAGTTCACTGATGACAGGATTATTTGCGCATGGAAACATTTCTTTTTTTGCAACGTTGACATTCTGATTTGGAACACAGACTATCATATTCGGATTGGACATTTCGATATTTCCATTTATCAATTTCACCACGATTTTTGTGGCATTTAAGGTGACATTTTGTTGCTCTAAATTTGAATGTTGTTCAACACCAGATTGTTGGTCTGAATTTAAACATAAGGAATTTATATTGTTCAGGCTCTTGTGATGCTTATCGTAACAAATAATGGTTGGTTCACACCTGGAATTCAAAACAAGATTTAATGGTAAGAAAGGAGTATTTATTAGACAACAATGAGTTCATCCTCAGTCGTGCAGAGAGGGTGCTTCCTGAAGATGTTTGCTACCACCCCAACGTCATGTTATGAATTATGTAAGTTCTCCCATAACGGTTTATCCAGGGGTGTGCATCCCATAAAGGCACATGCGCCTTATAGATGGGCAATAAATGGTCAAGGCTAGTTTGCACAAGGCGACTATTTTAGTCGAGTAGCGAGTAATTTAGTGGCTAAACGTGTGCGAACCACAAAAAATTAGTCGATTAGTTTAGTCAATGGTTTAGTCGAGCCGATCCATTTCCCTCTATTTTTTCGGGCGAGTAGCGCCCCCCACCACCGTCCGTGGGCGAGTGTGGCCGAGTAGCCACGGAAAAGTCCGAGTCCGAATGGCAACGGAAAAGCCCGAGTCCGAGTCGAGTTTATTAGCGGGAGCGCCATTGGCCGCTCACTCTTGGCGGGGAAACGGAAATGCATGAATGGCGGAAAATTTAAATTGGCTGCAGTTTGAAAATATAAATCATTTAATATTACCAAACCAAAGCCAATTTAAATTTGCCGCCATTATAGAAAGGGCTTTATAATAACATGATTTTAATACTCTATTAATATTTTCAAACTGCAGCCAATTTAAATTTGCCGCCATTCATGCTCGTGTTGCAGCCTCTTCATCTTGCACAAACTTCACACTTGTGTACTGTACTGGACCGAAATGCGAACGCTTCACGGGCGAGTAGCGCCCCGCCCACCACTAAATTACTCTCTACTCGACTAAAATAGTCGCCTTGTCCGAACTAGCCTTAAGAACCCATTTATGTTTGATATTCAGATTTAAAATTCAAAATTTAAGTTGGATTGAAGCCATCGTTAGAACTTCAGTCAATTTCAAGTAGGTTATTTTAAAGGAATGGGGAAAATGTTTATTCTGAAATGTACTTGCCTATACCCAATGCACTCGCCTGGGTTCAACTTATAGACAAAAAGTGAATTTAACATTGAAATTAATTATATTTTGTACAAAATGACAAAATGTTAGATTAAATCTGTGTTTTTTTACTTAAAAAGAACCAAAAACATTACAATATATATACCTGGGGGCGCACAAGTCCCTGTAGTGGCGGTGCATCTCAGTGAGAGTGGGGGGCTCTTCTGAGGGACCACGAGTCACGCTGGCAATACAGCTCTTAATGTCCTCTACCTTTTTCAACGGCGTCTTATCATACTTGGGTTTATGCCCCCCTCTGCGATCCGCTCCTTCAAACAATCCCGACGGCCCCTGATATTTAAAAGCAGTAGTCACCACATTCTTATTGATAGCCAACGTCGCCGAGAAAAACTTCTGGCACACCCGCACCCTCTCATCACCTAGATTAAAGTAAAACTGCTTTGTGTTCAGTCTCTTGATTTCATTTTGTGTGGCTGTGCGTCTGCCGGGTTCTTGCTTGTCCACGTTTTCTAGTATAAAGTTCTTTTGTGCCGTGTAACTGAGTTGCCAGTATGCTCGATTGATGTCCTTTCTCTGCTCGTAAGTGAATGTCGTCGTGCATTTGAGTCTACAACTTGAACAGTCTATGTCTTTTGGTCCTTTTGATAGGATTCGCTCACATTTTTTTTTATTGACCTGCCATTGTGCTGGATCGCACTTCCTTGCTCTTTTGATTCTTCCCCTGTTTGCTTTAGATTCACACTTTGCCTCAAGTTCACCAATTGTAGGATTATTTATGCATTGAAACCGTTCTTTGTTTGGAACGTTTACATCGAGATTTTTAACATAGACCATCATATTCGGATTGGAGGTTTCAATATTTCCATTTTTTAATTTCAATAGTGTCTTTGTTGTTTTGATGGCAACATTTTGTTGTTCCAAATTTGAATATTGTTCTGAATTTAAATGCAAGGAGTCCATGCTGGTTAGAACCTCGTATTGCTCGCTGTAATAAATGATGGGTGGACGATGGTTCACTCCTGGAATTAAAAACAGAATATTTGTTTCTTGACTTATAGGTTGGTATGAAGCCGATCACGTCTACTGTAAAAATCACCCCTGTTTCATTTTATTATAATTAAATTACTTAATATAAACCCTGCAACTCTTGCCGACCTTCCCTGTAACAGGGGCAAAGTGAACCATTTTCTACAGCATGGGTGGTCAGCCACATACCAACCTATAATTCAAGGAACATATGCAATGAATGTTATAGATATATTACTCAAATTTGTGCTGACTCCATTCAACTGCCCTTTCAACGTGGGTTTTTAATTACTAACCACTTGCCAGCTGTCCTAAACAGCTTATACACTGTCTGCATGTGCCCTCACCTTGTGTGGAAGTAGCCAGCCTTACACCATCACCAATAGCTGGAGGTGCTTTCTCTCCCCTGTTTCTTCATACTCCAAAACGTTTTCTTTCTACCGTGTTCGCTCGCTGTCTCGACCTCATTTCTTAAAAATGACTTCTTTGCTTCTGCTTTATTTAATTCGGCGATAGCTCAGAAGACTTGCTGTGTATACTGAGATGTGCTTTTTGAATTATTTCTGTGTATTAATGTCCATTAAAATTACACATTGGAAACCTTTATTATTTACAATATTGTCAAATGTGTCAAACTCATGTTTCTTTTTCTTCTTTTTAAATGTCAATTGTACAGGCTGCTAAATTACTATTTGTATTTGTAACTACCTCATATTTTGAAACGATGAAATATGACTAAATGAAAAAATAATATAAACCTTGCGTGATAGACCTGTGACCTGTGACGTTTGCCCGCCGAGAGAAAAACATTAACTCCGACTAATCATCCTATTTTTTTTTTAAAAGAGTGCTTTCTTAAAGTTTTTTATCAGTGAAATCCTTAACAAACTACAACTTTTTTTAAAAATCGGTTTATTTATCAACCCGGTGAGGTGGGTTTATTGTTCCGACTCCGTTGTAGGTAGATGTTAGAAAAATATTTTTTTTGAAACGCAAATGTTTTTTTTTGTGCACTGGCATCACCAATCTGACAGCTCATTCATAGAGTATTATAGGTTTATAGAGATCCCACTTAAAAAAAAAAGTGGGAATGCCAGAATCTTAGCTACCTCTGGGGAGATTACGGAAGCTTTTGATAATATTATGGAATGTATAATATCTCTCATACCTAAAATTTATTTCAAATATTTTTTGATATTATAGGAAACTAATGGTGAGGTCATGTCAAAGAAAAGTTTTTTTTTTGTTTTAAAAATTTATTTATTTTAAAATAAAATATACAAGTTTACACAAATATACATTCTTAAATAATGCACCGAACTACATTTTGGTTTAAAGCTAAATTAAGGTAATTAAGGTTTTGGCAAATTAAGTTAAAATATTGTAAATCATTTTGAAAGTTTGGTGTCAATTAAAGTTTATTTAGAGGCACTAGTATTTTTTAGCTGGAACGTAACAAAAACATGAAGGTTTTTTGTACTTTATAGCAGTCTTATATTTGTGAACGAATTTTTTTGAGGTTACGACGGAAATACGTTGTCCGGCACCAGGCCACCTATACACCATTTTCACGTACTTTTTTCACGCACAAAGTATTATATTCTTTTCAAATAACTTTTTGCACAATTTAACGCCTGTGAAAACAGCCAAAAACAGCATTCAACGGTTAAAAATTTACGACCCCACGCCAAGCAATCATTATCTGTGGGCGCCATTTTGGCTGTCAAGGGAATATCGGTAATACCAAATAGTAGTTTCCTACTATTATTTTGGACAAGAACCAATAAAGCAGCATCTACTGGTAGAGTAAGGAAGCTTGGTGGTCAATAGCGTTGTATGGAAGATTCCTAAGCATGAGCTCATTCAATATTTTTATTTAGAAGTCCCTCAATTTTTTTTCACGTCGCGTTTTAGTCAAGGAGATTGTTTTAGCTTGGTGTTTTTTTTTATTGTGAATCGTGTGCAAAGATGACGTTGCCGTTTTCGCTGTGGGCCGTGGCTGGCGGAGTGGTCCTGGGGTTGATTGTTTACATGTTCACCAACAGGGATCAGCAAGAAGCTCCCCACTCCAGAATAGGACCATCAGGCTCCCATGACATCTGCAGAGACGACTTTTACGACAACGCTTACAGCAACAGAACCTACGACAACAGTGACAGGTGAGGTATATAGTAAAAATTCAACTTGAAAAGTAAGGTTAGGTTATTTGTAAATGGTGATATTCTTAGACATTTTATTCGCCCGTTGAGCCCACACTTTGACAAACTAATGATGCGTTTGTATGAAGACCTGTCAATCCAAGATGGCCGCAAGTTAACAGCTGATTAGTCTTCATGCAAATATTACCAAAATTCGGTAGATAAGAATGACCGTGGTGATGAGACTTCCAGCCCAGGCATCATTCGTTTGTGAAAGCGTGGGCTCAACCGAAGTCTAAACTGTCTATGAATAGCCCCATTACTAGGGACTGGAAAAAAGTGGTGTTATTTTTTGCGAAATTCGCGTTATTTTTTTGGGAAATTCGCGTTATTTTTGATCAAAAACAAGGAAATTTGCGTTATTTTTTATAATAAACGGGGAGATTCGGTGTAATTTTTAGGGTTGATTTGATCGAAATAAAGGTTTATGTAATTGCAAAACTCTAGATTTTACTAATATTTACAATTTATTATATCAACAACAATATGAACCTTAAAAAACAATCAATAAACAACATCTGAATCAATACAACTTACAAAAAACCATTGATTGAAAAAAGTATTAATATTTTAATGACACTCCGAATACCCTGCAATATCCTTTTAAAATATTAAATTAAGTCTCTCTAGATGAGGGTTATCTAATTTTTTCGAGGGATGTTGGCTTTTATGAAAGCTTCAAGTTGTGCTCTTGGCTAATCCAGCAGCAGCTTCACTCCTTGATGTATTTCCTATTTCATTGATGTCACGATTCAAGTCTGTTTGGATGTCCAGGACAGTTCTGCTTATCATTTATTTTTTTAATAAAATATATTTGTGAATAGGAATGCAATTCACCAACCTACTCTGCCTGGCCAGAAACAGGTATTATATCATTAATGAAAAAATCATTACGAGTATTGTTCATTTTAATTAATTATTCATTTATAATTACCCAATTACATTTGTTGAACCAACGTTCTAGCGTGTTTCAACGTTGAAAGATCAGCCCACTTGGCCCCCTCGGCTATAACACCGATAATTTTTTCTGTACTTTGCACCTTGCAAAGGGTTTTCACAGGAATCTTTTCTTTCCCACAAAATAGTTGCGTTGCAGAAGCGACACATAACAACTTTTTCGCACAATTTCTACCAAAAGTACGAAAATTCGCGATATTTGCATAAAACCTCAAATTTCGCGTTATTCGCGTAAAAACATCAAAATTCGCGAATAAATTCGTTTTATCGCGATCGCGAAATTTTCCAGTCCCTACCCATTACACTTTAAAAGAATTCGGATCCGAATGGACTCACAAATTTGAATTTAGAACTTTTTCTCCGAGGTTGAGCATATGTTTACAGACTACGTTTTTTTTTATCCGGCACCGGGTACTGTAAAAAATGGTTCACTTTGCCAATGTCATCCCTGTGTCAGGGAAGGTCGGCAAGAGTTGCAGGGTGTATGTTCATTTGAGATGTGGGTTTTTATCTTTAGGTTCACATGCGGCATGTGTTAGCGCGAACTTATACGTGTCTGCTTGTAGGAATGCATTTAATATGAATCTCAAATGATATATATCTTGAGATTTAGATTTTTGTTATTACTCAATGGTTGGAGGTGAAGATGAAGGATGCCAGGAATTAGCTTGTTTTCAGTGCATTCCGTTACTTTCCATGGTCCTCTAGCTCTCTCACATGATATGGCAGGTGGTTCCAGGCCAGAGGACCAGCAACTGCAAATGTACCCTCTCCAAGCATTGGGTTAACTCTTAACGCTGTCCGTGAAGAAAATTGGAGAAGAGGAATGCTGTAATGTGTGTGTGTTGCTTTGCAGTGGTTCCCGTCGTCGGAGAGCCTCCAGCGCTGGCAGCAAGTGTACCATCTGTTTGGAAGTCCTGGAGAAGTCGGGCGAGCGCAGGGTGCTGGAGTGTGCGCACGCCTTCCACACCTACTGCATACAGGAGTGGCTGAAGCAGCAGAAGAAGTGCCCCATCTGCCGGACTCCCATATACGCGTAGGGACACCCATACACATGTAGGGACGCTTCTAAAGGCTTGCAACATTCTACATGTCCCTCCACACCTTCTGCATACAAGAGTGGCTCAAGCAACAGAAGAAGTGCCCCATCTGCCGGACTCCCATATACGCGTAGGGACATCCATACACATGTAAGGACGCCTCTTATATGTAAAGCCTTGCAACATTATACACGTCCCTCCACACCTAATACCATTGAGTTAATATTGATACACTAGAAGAGTTATTTAGAGCCGTAAAACACCATGTCACGACAAATTGGTAAAAGATAATTTACTTTACTTTCTTCGGCTCACAAGCCTTGAAGGCTCAGGGCCTCCCACACCACAATCCTCCAGGACTCTTCGTCTTGTGCTGCTTCCCTCCATGATCCGCTCACTCCCAGAACTACGGCGTCGGCTTGACGTTGTCTGCCCATTGAATTCTAGGACTTCTGAGTGGTCTAACACCAGAGAAAGCTTGCTCTCCAAAAAATCTTTGTAATAACTGTAGTTATAATTTATTTTAGTTTTCTGAGATGGACTGTCTGTGGACCATATTATATTGTATGTGCCCGAAACGTCATGTGGATGAACTGTTAAGTTACCAAATTGCCCTTGACCGATGTGTCTGCGGCGGAATCATGGTTAACTGAAAAATTGTGCGGACGAATTGTCGTGTGACTGTTTGTCCGAGCTGTCTGTGGACAGGTTGTATGTGACTGATTTGTTGAAGAATCTTAATACTCATTAAACTTTTACAACACATCTAACTTCACAACAAACGCAGAAGTGACATTTTACAAAATGGCAGCCGTAGTTTTGTACAAGCCATGTAGATCATAGAGATCATAGTATAGAGGGACCCGAAATAAGCTTACGGCATTGAAGCATAGTATGGGGCACAATTGTCAGCCAGACCTGTCAAAAAAAATAGAATACTCATTTGAAACCCTATGTTGTCTTGCTTCCTCCATCTTGTGTTTGGACAACCAATAATACTCGTGCTATGGTGTCTTATAATAATGTCTTTTTTGTTCAAAAATTGATAAATTTACCAACCAAAATGATTGAAATGTGTGTGCATAAATTTCGCGGAGAGATGACGTCTGTTAATAGCCAACGTAGCGGAGAATTTTCTATCGTCACTCACACTTTTCTGTTTAGAGGAAAGTCACACTGGGAGCATCTTATTTTCTCTTTCTAACTAAGGACGATTTGTAGTTAGGTAGGCTGAAAGGGGTATATCATCTATTTACTTTTAAATAGTTTCGGGCATCGACTGATGATATCTGTGGAGTAGAAATTAATATAACGAAAATAATATATCTGTTTCAACTTATTTATGTTAATGGTCATTAGCAAGAAAGAGAACAAAGAACCCAAACTTCACAGTTGCATTTCCATGTGTACAAAAAAACTCAGACAAATTTAAAGATGTTCCTAGAAAGTTGATACTATTTTGAATAATAATGGCTGCTTATGCGCATTACAAATATTGTGATCCCTAAAATCGATGAATTTTAAAATAAAAATGCATTATGTCTTATAACTATACCACTGCAAAGTTTGACAGGACTGAGACAAATGTGGGCTATAGTATGTATCACTGCAGCAAGTTAGTTTCTGCTCCTCTATGGTTTCGGGTCTGTTAATTATACATGTTAATGGTTTAGAATCTGATTGTTTGTTAAAACAACCAAATGATGAAATATAATTGTCATTGTATAGAATTGTATAGAAGTTATTGACTTAACTAATTGTCTCCGTTCTAGCAAAACACACACCTACTCGAAAATTTTAGTCAAATTTGAGCTGCTCAGTCATCGCTTGTGTCCAGTAATTGCTGCAAGTTGGGGTACTTGTGGAGAGTGGATACACTTGCTATTATTCAAATTCTTATTCAGAACCCTGAGTACGAGTTTTTTCACTTTACTCGAAGTATTGAGTATTCGAGAAAAATGTATGTGAACTTGTAAAGTACCTCTGGCAAAACAAGTTTCGAAACCTTTTTGCCAGGGGAGATTTACAAGTTCACATACATTTTTCTCGAATACACAATACTTCGAGTAAAGTGAAAAAACTCGTACTCAGGGTTCTGGTCTGAATTGTGGAAATTATTATAACTTTTAAAATTTCTTACAAAGAGAAGATTTATATCTGTAACTTTAAGGTTACTTGAACTGTTTTCGCAAATTGTAGTATTTAAAAAAAAATGCTGATTTAGCCATATTGTATAACTGAAAAAGACAAAAATTTCAATATAACGTGACTGAAAACCCCTTTTTTATTTCAATGGATTCGGAATATTTGAAATTTGGGGAATATTTGTAATT
This sequence comes from Agapetus fuscipes, assembly GCA_951799405.1. Lineage (NCBI taxonomy): Eukaryota > Metazoa > Arthropoda > Insecta > Trichoptera > Glossosomatidae > Agapetus > Agapetus fuscipes. Next base: position 8,919,565 of record OX637351.1, on the reverse strand, counting down.
TCATCTGGCTGGGCTAAAGACAGTACATAGCATCATAATTTCAGTGCAATATTATGTAGGTAGTTTGAAAAGACACGTAAACTGCACCGTACTGTATTTAGCATTTCCGCCAAGTGTATGGGCTGACAGTGCTGTGAACTAGAAGAAATCCCTGATTATAGGGATTTTTTTCTTTTATTTTCTATGGGTGTCGGGATATTTTGAATGTTCGGAGTGCGTTGGTGTATTTTGACAGAACGGAGATGTAGTATTATTGTTATAATGTTAGAAAATTAAATTGTTATGATGACTTACGGTGACCATATCATGATGATAATATAGTCTAAGTTGTTGAAAAAACTGCATTGGCTTCGTTTTCCGGAGAGGGTGGTCTATCGTGTTTGTCTGATGGTTTACAAAGCTGTCAATGGGTCGCTCCTACATACTTGTCTGACATGTTCTCACCTGTTGAGATAGATTTGAGACGCCAAACTCTCAGATCTGCGGAGTGTGGGGTGGCTGACTTAGTCCAGCCGTCACGTCAGACACGCACTAATTTTGGGGACCGTGCTTTCCGGTTTGCGGGCCCAATGGAGTGGAATAGACTACGAGTACCACCTCATGTGAGGAAGGCAGAAACTGTTGGTGTCTTTAAAGGAGCACTAAAGACGCATCTTTACAAAAAATCTTATCCGTGATTTGAGAGGGCCCTTAGGTTTGACACACACAAAAACGGCGCTCTTTAATTATGTGTACCTTACATATAAATAAATTATCCTTGTATATATATATTAGGTCCTTACATATGAAATTGGCGTTTTGCCGTACTGGCCACATTGATCTCAAATATCTCCTCTTTGGTTAGGAATTCAAAATTCAAATTTATACAGCTATTTACTCATTTATTTGTGTTTTGAAAATTGTTATTCTTTTGTTTGTTTCTCAATTGTTTTTTTCTTTGCATCACTCATTTTACAAAATGGAAAACTTGAAATATTGCGTTATTTACGAGTACGAGTTCCACCGTGGCACCAGTGCTGCAGAAACGGTTCGAAGGATTAATGATGTGTATGATGACGGTGTCGCAAAATAAAACACAGTGCGTTTTTGGTTCCAACGTTTTCGTTCTGGAAATTTCGGCCTGCAGAACAAGCCTCGTGGACGGCCGGAGACCAAAGTTGATAATGAGGAATTTAAGGCTATTGTGGTATCGTATCCATCGCAAACCACGTCCGAGTTAGCTGTAGGCTGCGAAATTAGTGATAAAACTATTTTAATCCACTTGAAGCAAATTGGAAAGGTGAAAAAGCTTGAAAGGTGGGTACCTCACAATTTTTGTGAAGCAAATCAAGAAATGCGCGTCGACTGCTGCGTTACATTACTCAACCGGCACATTAATGAAGGGATTTTAAATCAAATTATTACCTGTGATGAAAAATGGATCCTGCACGATAATCGGAAGCGCTCATCGAATGGTTGAACCTTGCCGAACCAGCCAAATCATGCCCCAAGCGAAAATTGGCTCAAAAAAGTTACTTGTGAGCGTTTGGTGGACTAGTGCCAGTGTCGTTCACTACACCTTTCTTAAATCTGGTCAGACGGTTACGGCAGATGTCTATTGTCAGTAACTACAAACCATGATGGAAAAGCTAGCTGCTAAACAACCGAGGCTGGTCAAGTGCTCTAGGCCACTGCTGTTTCATGACAACACTATACAACACACTACACAACAGACGGCTACCAAATTAGAGGAGCTTCAATTGGAATGTTTAAGACATCTCTCGTACTCTCCGGACCTTGCTCCAACAGATTATAATTTGTTTTCGAAATTTGGATAACTTCTTGCAAGGGAAAAAAATCAACTCCGATGGGGCAGTCCTAACCGCCTTCAAAGATTGTATTGATTGCCATCCGAATGGTTATTTTTGTAAAGAGATCAATTAACTACCTAGGGGCCGTCCATAAATTACGTCATCGATTTTGGCCAATTTTCGACCCCCCCCCCCCCCGCCCCTACAATCATCCTATAGTCATTATCTAATGACCCCCCCTCCCCCTCTTGCTGTAATGATGGATGAGCTTAATAATTAATAATGTTATATTACTTACATAATATCTAGTATATTTTGTAGAAATTGGTATTTACAAGAACGACGTCACTTTTGGTACTCGGAAATCATTTGCCGTCATCCGCAGACCAGACTCCCCCCCCCCCTTAATGCGAATGACGTAATATATGGACAGCCCCCTAGGCGATGTCAAAAGTGCATAGATAGCTATGGTGCATACTTTGATTAAATAAATATATTATAATCTATAATCTATAATCTAAGTTGCAAGGATATATTCATTTAAAGCTCTCAGATGTAAGCCCACAAACCAACAAGTGTAGTTCGCGCTTACAAATGCTGAATGTGTACTTACAAATAAAATCCAAACCTCAAATGAACATAAGCCCCACAACTTTTGCCGACCTTCCCTGAAACAGGGGTAACATTGGCAAAGTGAACCATTTTTTACAGTATGGGTGGTCAGCCTCATACCAACCTATAAGTCAAGGAATATGAATAAAAAATTACATTTAAATATATAAAAGAACAAAACCTTACAAAGAAATCTATACAAAAAAAGTCAGAAATTTCCTATGCAAAAAATGTAGCAAATGAATACACCAACATTAAAAATCACCATTGCAGATTAGCCGCCACTTCTTCCTGTCCTTGCACACTTCTTTCATATTAGATTAATAAAAAAATGACTTTTTGTTCCTCCCATACAAAACGCCAATTTCATATGTAAAGACCTAATATAAAACATATATAAGTTACAGAGGTATATTGACATTTGGGATTAAGAGTCATAATAAAAGTAGAACTTGCATGAATAGATGATGATTCTGGATGGAATGAAGGAAGCGTGTGAGGACTGAAAAGCATGGCGGTCGATCTGCAATGTTGGCGGCTAAAGTTTTAAAAGTGTAAATGTGTACCTTAATTGTTATATTTTATTTCATAGGTTTTTCTGTATAAAGGTAGCTAAATGTGTATTCCTAGTTATGTTCCTTGACTTATAGATGGTATGAGACTGTATTTTTTTTCACTTTTGCCAATGCCACCCCTGTTTCAGTGAAAGTCAGCAAGAGTTGCAAGGCTTGGGAGTTATTTTGTAAGAAGACATGTAGCATGTCTAAGGGTGAATTTACATGTGTTTGCTTGTGGGCATGCTTTAAATGCAAATCTTAAATGTTTATATATCCTTGCAACTTTAGATTATAGATAAAGGTTCGCTCCCCATGCTGCAGCTGTGAAAAATACCTGAACCGCAAATGAACAAAAACTCTGTAAAGTCGTAAATTAGGTTGGTGTTACGCAAAAAATGCAAATTTGCAACTCAACTAAGCTACACATATACTGTAACTTCTTGCCGCATTATTCCTGAAGGGTTTCGCGTGTCGCGATTAGAACCTATTAATTTTTACCGTTAAGAGGGCCGGCTATAGATTTTTCTATTTACGCGATAGAGTGGAGTTTACGCGATTTTGTATACCCGAGGTTAAAGTTACGCTGAGGTAATAATAATCTAGCTATCTATAATCTAAGTTGCGAGGATATATAAACATTCACAGCTCTTATCAAATGCATGCCCACAAACAAACACGTGTAGTTCTCGCTTACGAATGCTGAATGTGTACTAATTAAAATCCAAACTTCAAATGAACACATACCTGCCCTGCAACTTTTGCCGACCTTCCCTGGAATAGGGGGGAAATTGGCAAAGTGAATCATTTTTTACAGTAAGGGTGGTCAGCCTCATAGCAACCTAAAAGTCAAATAAAGTTGTGAATATTGTGTAAACCTAATTGCCTTGTTAGTAGTAGTATTATTGTGTGATTATATAATGAATTAATTTTAATGATGTTAAAAAAGTGAATTGAATCAAATTGCACAAATAGAAATTGTTGTCATTCGACTGTCATTTGTACTGCAGCTATTTAGATACACATTATTGAGTTTTTAAAAGGAATAAAAAATAAGTCTGTAATCCTATTTATTTAAAAGATAATTTATTTCTTAGATATATCTCCTGCTGTTAAGGGAGATGAGGGAGCTGAAGGTAGAATTAAAAGAGATAAAGGAATCTCTCTCCTTCTTTGCAGAAAAGTATGATGAAATGAATTGCATGTACAAAGAGGTGGCGAAGCAGATTTTGGCAAATGAGAAAAAATTAGGCAAGATTGAGATGATGACACCGATGGTGGACAAGGTGTCGGAGGATTTGAAGGATATAAGAGATGCAGTGATACCAATTGTTGGAGGCAAATCCCAGAGAGAACTAAGTATCTCATCGAAGAATCATTTTGAAAAGCGATATACGATCATAGTGCGTGGTAGAGATACGCAAAAGGAATTATTACCTGAGCAGGTGGAGAAAATACTTAAGGACAAATTGGATGTTAAACTCCTAGGAATAGGAATTTGTGGAATGAGAAGGATCAAGGGAAGCAAAGGAAGTAGTGGGTGTCTCATTACCTGTCCTTCAAAGTCTGATGCGGACATACTGAAGCAAATAATTCAAGAAAGGTTATCGGATAAGCTTACGGCCGAATTTTTAAAAAAAAGGAAACCTTGGATTGTGCTGAGAAACGTCAGTTCGGAGAATAATAATGAGACCCTATGGAATGACATTAAGATGCAGAATGGGGAATTGCAGGATATTTTGAAGGACCACAAAGACTTTGTTATTAAGAGGGTGATCAAGGTGAGAGGTAGCCCGGGGCTAGCGCACCTATTGGTAGAGACGTCTACTGAAGTGAGAAAACACCTCACGGAGAAACAGAAGATATTTCTGGGATATCAAAGAATCACAGTTGTGGATGCCAACCCAGTTACACAATGCTACCACTGTCTGAATTTCATGCACTCCGCCAACTACTGCACAAAAAAGGCAGAACCGGCGAAGTGCTCTCATTGTGGGGGAAATCACAAATTTATAAATTGCGACAAACGTTCTAAACAAGCAGAGTGCATCAATTGTAAGATTGAAGCGGAAAAAAGGGGGATAAATATTGACCATTGCCACAATGCTATGGACAAAAAATCTTGCCCATCATACGCTAGGGTATTGCAAATTGCAAAAGAGAAGATTGATTATTGACTAATATTTAATATAGTGTATTTCTGCTTTTTAGACTTACTTTCGTTATGTTGTTTTGTTTTTAAGGTATTTTTATGTAAAGCGCGTGATCGACATTTTAGTACAATGGGCCGATCTGTAAATTGCAATGGTCCCGTGTGTGTACTGTGCTATACGCCGTGTGCGGATACCGCCACTCGCTGCATATTTGTTGTGCGCCGTGAGCGTAGCATTGGGTCGGTTCTATTTCATTGTTTACTATTATTTCATAATATCATACATGACATTATATGTTTTGTGCTGCTTGAAGATGCTGTGACATCTGTACTGTTTGAAATAATGATGATTTTTATGTGCGATAGTTATTTGTGGTATTATGGGATACCCTGTAATAATGATGTACTTACTAGTGAACTATTTTATCACGAATCATGAATCCAGACTTTTTGCATGAGGTGGATAATCAGTATAACATAGCTCAATACGAGTGTCACACGGCATTGGAGTGTAATGATGTTATAAATTCTAAATGTGAAGATGATGCTCTATTTATATTACAACAAAATATTAGGAGTATACGAAAGAATCTGGATTGTTTTCTAGTAAATTTGAGTTGTCTTAATAGATTGCCTGATTTGATTGTACTCTGTGAAGCGCATCTAAATGAGTGGAGTGAACCGTTTGATATTCCAAATTACTCATATTTCCGTAGTAATTATTATATAAATAAAAATAGTGGAATTGTTGTGTTTGTGCGCGGTAATAATGATAATATAAGAGTTAAAGAGATTATCATGAATAATGTTAATTGTCTACAGATTGATTATTATAAGAATAACGTTTTGTATCGCATAATCTCTGTATATAGAACACACCAATCAAATGTTAATGAATTTATTAACGAACTTAGGATGCTACTAAATGAATGTCGAAGTATGAATGTGATTATTGTGGGCGATTTTAATGTAAATGTGGCAAAAACCTGCATAAGTACTGTAAAGAATGAATATATGAACGCACTAGCAGAACTAAATTTTAAATTGTGTACAAATTTATATAGCAGAGAGGTGGATGGGCAAACTCCGTCCTGTCTGGACCATTTCTGGTCCAATACGCCACTGAGCAAACTGGAGGACATATGTACTGTTGTTTGGAAGAGTGACATTACGGATCATCACACGTCTTTGTTCATACAGAGATTGATGAATAGTAATAATGCATTAAATGATACTGTACGACATGATGAACCAATAAAAAAGATTAATTTGGAGGATTTGAAAATGAGACTGATGAATGAAAGTTGGAAGTCTGTTTATGATTCTTTTGATGCAAATATATGTGCTAAGAATTTTCACGATATTGTTGAAGATTATTTGGCGAGTGTTGAGCAAATATCTGTGCGGAGACAAAGCAACAAATCCTCCAAATATAATAGACTGAAGCCATGGATCACACATGGTTTGGTGGTTTCAATACGAAACAAAGAAAAGCTGTATAAGATTATGCGGAGACATCCTGGCGACACTAATGTCAGTGACAGGTACAAAAGGTATCGAAACATGCTGACACTGTTAATAAGAAGGGTCAAGATTGATTACTTCTCTAGGAAGGTTGAACAAGCTGGCAGTAATATAAAACATGTATGGCAATCCATAAATGAGATTATTAATAAGAAAAAGAAGAAATCACAGATAAAAAGGATAATTGTTGATGGTAAAACAATGGAACTCACACAACATCCAATTGAAATGGCTAATAGCTTTAATGAGTTTTTTGCAGATGTAGGTGAAAATCTGGCTCGACAGATAGATCCAAATTTCACTTACGGGGAAATAGAACCCGATTCTCTCATCGATCCAGGGTTCAACATATTTCAGCCAATAAATTCCGAGACGGTATTAAATATTATAAAGGATATGAAAGGAGGATCCTCTCCTGGCTATGATAGAATATCTGTGGATATTTTGAAGCAGAATTCAACATCTCTGTCGGGGCCCATCACGCACATAGTAAATGTCAGCCTGAATAATGGTGTATTTCCTGAGGTGTACAAAGTTGGTGTGGTGACACCAATTTTCAAGTCGGGGGATACATGTAATATATCGAATTATAGACCTATAACTCTCACGTCCAATATCTCGAAAATCTTCGAAAAAATAGTGAAAAAACAGCTCATAGATTTTATTAATAGAGAGGGTTTACTTAATAAAAATCAGTTCGGTTTTAGAACGGGTGTTGGCACGGACGACGCCATATCAAGGTTGACTTCCATAGTGTACGGGGCACTAGATGCCGGAGAGAAATGTCTGGGTGTATTTATCGACCTAAGGAAGGCATTTGATAGCGTTAGCCATACTGGCCTATTGAACAAATTAAACAGGATTGGAATATGTGGCAGTGTGAGGAAATGGATTTGCAGTTTCATGCAGTATAGAACTCAGCAGGTACGCATTAATAAGATAGTAAGCTCTAGAAAAATAACGTGATTCGGAATTCCGCAAGGCACCGTCCTTGGACCAATATTGTTTATTATTTATGTCAATGAGATATTCTCTCTGCCGATCACATCCTCAATCCTGTCCTTTGCTGATGATACGGCTATGATTGTGAGGGGAGGGTCATGGCTAGAGGTGGTTCGCAGAACGAACGTGGAATTAACCATACTTAAAAATTGGTTCGACAAAAATTTCCTGTCTCTGAATACCGAAAAAACAAATTTTATTCCATTCTCTCTTTACAATAGGGGTCTTCCTTTTTCACTTAGTATAGCAATACATAGCTGTACTAACTTCTTGGTCAGTGGAACTGCGTGCTCCTGCTCATGCCCCCTAATTTCTCAAGCGGAAAGTGTTAAATATCTAGGTATTAAAATAGATTCCAGAATTAGATGGAAGGAGCATGTAGAAACAACTATTGAAAGACTAAGGAAAATTTACTATGTATTCCGCAAAATTAGAGATATTCTAGAGGTAAAAACTTTGAAGTCTACCTATTTTGCGCTTGGACAGTCATTGATGCAGTATGGAATGGTCGGATGGGGCGGCACATTTAAAACAACACTCGAGCCTCTTAGGGTGGTGCAGAGAATGGTTATCAAAATAATGTTAAAGAAGCCTTTCGACTATTCCACATTGCAATTATATCATGACTTTCCGGTGCTAACAATTGACCAATTGTATAAGAGAGCGGCTTTCTACCAAGTTCATAAGGATTACTTTATCCACGGATATAATCCGGGGGATATTGTAATCCCGAGTGGTAGATCGCGTAGAGAGTCGCTTCTAATCAAAGTTCCTAGAAAGAATACAGCAACCGGCCAACATCACTACGATTATTTGGGTGTAAGGTGGTACAATGCACTTTTTTCCAGGTATAAGCATGATAAGCACGCAGATCCTAGGGCCATTAAGTACATGATCAGCAAATATTTGAAAGAGGTGTAAATAGTTGAGTGTTTATATTTGATTGGTTTTTTGTATATTATTCTTATCATTATTATTTTTGTTATTTTTTTCATATATCTACATGTGTGTATATATGTATAATCCCTATTTCTGTATTTTCTATTTAAACATGTTACCTCTTTATGTTATTTTATTTTATTTTTTGTCTTTCTGTTTTTGCTGAGTAAATGACTAAATGGTGTATATATTACTTTTGTTTTTTATGATTTTTATCTATTAAGTGATTAATTTTAAGTTAAGATAAGTTGGAATCCTCCCCAAAACACAAGCTATGCTTACTTTGGGGAGTATTTATTGTAATTAGATTTTTAAAATTTATTTTTATTGTAATACTTTGTACATATTGATAAAAAACAATAAAGACCTTATGAATTATGAATTATGAATCTTTTTCGGATATACTTTTGTTGATGTTTTAGTTACTGTTTCCAAAGTACGCTATCTCCTCACGCAACCTTTTTGGGTAAAATTGTCAATTTGAGTGTCAGCGATTAAGGAATTTGGAAGTAGCCATCAGGCAAACCTATTGTTTTTAGTCAACATATAGCTGACAGAGGAATGAAAAAAATACATATCGATTGTTAAAAGGCAGTAAGTTAAGAGACAGTTAAGAGACATAAACTAAATTGTTCAGGAGAGCAGTTTAAAAAGTTTGACATTGCAGAAAAATGGCAAAACTTTTTTTTATTTTGTATCATATCGTTAAAATCAAAACAGCCCTAAAATTGAAAACAATAAAGGCATTTATTGGCATCCCTATTAATGTGGTTTTATGATGTTTTACGTTTTTTTTTATTTCACAAACGCCTTCAGGACAATCTTAGTTGCAAAGATGTGTACCATTTGAGATTCATATTAAATGCATTGCCACAAGCAGACAGGCATAATTTCACGCTCACACATGCCGCATGTGGACCTACAATATAAAAAACCCAATCTCAAATGAACATAAGCCCTGCAACTCTTGTAGACCTTCCCTGAAACACGGGTGACATTGGCAAAGTGAACCATTTTTTACAGTATGGGTGGTCAACCTCATACCAACCTACTTAAAATTTTCCACCCTTTCTAATGCGCTAACTCCCATAGCTCTACGATGATTTTTTTGTTGTTTTTGCCCAAGCAAACAACTGCGTTTTCGAAATTTGGTTTTGGTGCAACCGACAAGATTTTGGCTTTTTTTGTCTCAAAGGCTCTTGTGACATAAAAAATCATAAAACCACATAGGAATGCCAATAAATGCCTTTATTATTTTATTGTGGAGCTGCTTTGATTTTAATGATATGATAAAAAATATAAAAGTTATGACATTTTTCTGCAATCTCAAACATTAAACTGCTCTCCTGAACAATGAAGTTTTTGTCGCTTATGCCTTGTATTCATCGATATGCATTAAGGTTACTTGTCCCTTGGGGAAAGTAGCAGACTTTGGAATCTGGCAATTTGTATTTTAGGGTACCTACAACTAATAATGACTTATTTGCTTTTTTCTCAGTCAGTTCTCTTCTTTCCTGTTAACAAATATTTTCAAGAAGTAACATGGTTAGTGAGATTTTAGTTTATAAATCTTATTGTATTTTGCATGTTCAGTCATCTTTTTACTTCACTTAGCCTTTAACTGCCCCATGGAATAACAATCCATAGGAGGTAACAACCCTCCAAAAATCACCCATTGACCAACTCGCAACTCGTAATTGCAACTCGCATGGGTTAAAATGAAACTCCCGTGAACTGTTCCTGTATATAATTTTTAACGCCTTTTTAACAACTTCTCAGTTTTATTTTCACCGGAAATATTATCAATAGTATTATTAACTGGCAAAATGATACTTTCAGATAAAGAAAAGCACACTCGCAACCAAACAAAAGTCACTCGCAATTTGCGAGCTAGCGAGTAGAATTCTGGAGGGTTGGTAAGCTAATCCAGCCTTCTGATTTTGTGAGACTTCTAGGAGTCTTACTGGATCGGAACCTGACTCTGGAAAGGCAAATAGATGCCACAATAGCTTCCTCTTTTTTTTCACTTCGCCAAATAAAGGCTATTAGAAAGTTTCTACCGTCAGATGCGGTTAAGACCCTATTTGTGATGTCTCGGATTGACTATTGCTCGATTGAATTTGGCAGCAAGGCTGATATCAGTAGTCAATGGACACAACTGATATTTGCCAAATTTCAACATGCAAGCTAGTCATGTACCATAACAGAGCTCTGTTTCCTATTTACTTCTCATTGAAGAATAGCTTTAGGTTTTCACAGCTAGATGTTCACCTTAGCTGGGTTCATTTATTTAAAAAAAAATACCATGACAAGGAAAAGTTGAATTGGTTGTGTATTGACATAGTGAAGATTTATTTTGAATTAATAAAGCAAAAATAAAAAAAAACAAATGTTTTCTTCCCATGTTGATTTTAATGAGTAAAAAACATACTGCAAAGTTTGTGGATTTGGTTCTTCTTTATCACGTAGAAAATACTTTTTGTTTGAGTGAATTGTTACAGTTGTGCCACCGAGAGAATGAATTTGTGACAGGTCACAATACGAGTAATATGAACGATGTAACTTTGAAGTGCCCTTGAATTTACGATAATTTTAAACCGAATAAAAAATGTCCTAAGGGGCTGTCCATATATTACGTCATTCGCATTAAGGGTGGGGGAGTCTGGTCTGCGGATGATGGCAAATGATGTTAGAGTACCAAAAGTGACGTCGTTCTTGTAAATACCAATTTCTACAAAATATACAAAATATTATGTAAGTAATATAACATTATTAATTATTAAGCTCATCCATTATTACAGCAAGAGGAGGGGGGGGGGGGGTCATTAGATAATGACTATAGGATGATTGTAAGGGGGGGGGGGTCGAAAATCGGCCAAAATCGATGACGTAATTTATAGACGGCCCCTAACGAATAATTATCTTTAAAAATTAAACAGCTTGTGAAATGAAAATATTATATGTTATAATTTTGAGACAAATTGAAAGTTAAATAAAATAGAAAATAACATATTTTTGAAATCTACCCGACGCTGTCTAACGCTGGCAAAAGGTTATAGCAAACGATTACTTTTGTAGTGATGGGCCACAAATATATGAGGTAATGTCACATTATTATTATTGTTATGCTGTGAACTAATATGTTTTATTTTTAAATAATTTGATAACATGGTAATCTATTAACCTGAATCTATATTGAAGCTGCAAAGGTATATAAACATTTTCAATGTATACGTTGTGTCGTTTTCTCTATAATATAATAAAAATATGTTTAACATAAGTCAAAAATTATACAATTTTACTAAATATGTATTATTGCATTTTGAAGTTCTTGAATGAATCCTTGAATTTACCCATAATAATACCTGACACTGGCGGCCGCGCTCATCGCGAAAATCTGCATCACAAAGAAGAAGAATCCAAAGTATTGGAACTTATATTTCCCATCACTAGTGAGAAACGTTAGAAATTCATTCTCTCGATAGCCAGAGTATAGGTAGATTTTGTTTATGGGTCACAGGTTGTTAAATGCCTTTCTAATCTAATCTAAGTTGCAACGATATGTTACATTGGGGGTTCACATTATATGCATTCTCACAAGAAGATACATATGAGTTCGTGCTTAAACATGCCGCATGTGGACTTACAATTCTGTACCTTAGTTAGAGCATAAACAACGGTAAAATTTAGTAAAATGTGCAGGAGACGAGTTTTAGTGAAAATGTGCACTTTTATAAAACCATCATAACTTCTAAACTAGACGAGATATTTTTGATCTGTAAAAACGGTTTGTCTTCTTTTATCGATTTTTATTTTATGTGAAGTAATGTGAACAACGTATGTAGAACTTCCGTGATTTATGCTCGCACTTTTATGTGCATCCCATATGTATTACACTTGATATCTCAGTAACTATGAGTCCGAGGACTCCAATATTTTCACTTATAGAACAGCTAATTATAATAATTTCTGCATCATTAACTCAAAAACGCAAAAAAGTGGACTTCCGTTGTTTATGCTCTAAGTCTAAGGTACAGAATTTAAAAACCCGAATCTCAAATAAACATACCTACACCCTGCAACTCTTGCCGACCTTCCCTGAAGCAGGGGCGAAATTGGCAAAGGGAAACATTTTCTACGGCATGGGTGGTCAGCCGCATACCAACCTATAAGTCAAGGAACATACACAACAAATTACAGTTTTAAAATCAACGAATACTTATATGTATGGACATCAAAACTAAAACATAATATTAAATTATAATTTTAAAAACCCTAGTCCTAGCCAAAAATGTTGGAATATCAAAAAAAGCTTTTTTCTACTCCCATTTGGTAATTTACTAATTACAAAACGGCTAACGCAATCACAATGCCATACATTTCTACACCCGTTGCATAATGTTACATTATGCAACCGGTAACCGTGTTAAAATGAACATGTGCGCATGCGCATTGTCAGAATTGGAACCATTTTTTAATTTCAAATGTCAACCTTGTATGGGGATATGAAGACCTGTCAATCCAAGATGGCCGCAAGCGATCAGCTGATTAGGCTTCATACAATATTAGTGATATTCGGTAGGTAGGAATTACCGTGGTGATGAGACTTTCAGCCCTGTTCAGATGAAAATAAATAAGTATATTTTATGTGTAGAGTCAAATAAAAATTGTTAATAGTGCTAAAATTCATAGAATTTATTTATCGGATTGCTCCAAATAAAGCTTTCCTTTTTTCAATGGAAAATAAAAGGCTTGAAAGGAAAACAATACAAAAAATTTCACCGCAAAAAATAAACAAACTCAAAAAGTTACTTGGTTAATAGGTGAGTATGAGGTTGATCACCTATGCTGTACAAATTTGGTTCACCTGCCAATACAACTGCAGGGCATATGTTTATTTGAGTTTTGGGTTTGAATGTTTAAGCTTATATGCAGGATGTAAAAGCGCGACCTTATACATATGTGTCGGCTTGTGGGCATGAATTCAATATGAAACCTAAATATAATTTATTTTTACAACTTAGGTTAGATTAGATAATCGAAGGGAATGATAAATCACACGTTTTGACAAAGGTAAGGTTTTAATTACTTCAAATGGACTATTATTCACTATTTTGTTAATTCTCTCATGGTCGTAGAAAAAGTATTGTATGCCACTGCACGTAATTAGTCTTTGTAACACTCGTGCTTTCTATTGTGCCATTCGGCTGCGCCTCATGGCACAAACTAGCACTCGTGTTAAAAAGACTATCATTACTTGGCAGTGGCATAAATAACTATTCTGTAATGTACTAGATTGAAATACACCACGACCTTAATTTTTTATATAGTAAGTCCTGTCCTGTATTCATAACCATTAATTAATACTCTCGGGGCTATTCTTAGACATTTTAGTCGTCGGTTGAGCCCACGCTTTGACAAACAAATGGTGCAAAAAAACGCAACTAAGCTACACATATAGTGTAACTTCTTGCCGCGTTATCCCCGAAGGGGTCGAATGTGGCGAGTTGAACCTATTTATTTTACAAGTAAGGGGGCCGGCCTTACGCCAACCACTTCAGTTGAAGTGGAGGTTTCCCAGCTCCCGAGAGTGCTGGTACTCATTTCTTGTGAAGGCTGAGTAAACCTTGCCGGTATTTTATTTTGGGGTTTGAAATAAACACCGAAACGGGAAATCATTTCTGACACCCTCGGTGGGATTCGAACCCGAGCTTTCGGCATGGAATGCAAGCACTCTACCACCTGAGCTATCGACCGGACTAATTTGTGCCTGGTCTGGAAGTTTCATCACCACGGTCATTCTTTCCTACCGAATTTTGTAATATTTGTATGAAAACAAATCAGCTGTTCACTTACAGCCATCTTGGATTTATAGATGCTTGGATTACAAATGCATCATTAGTTTGTCAAAGCGTGGGCTCAACCGACGATTAAAATGTTTAAGAATAGCCCCGTCTGATTCCAATAGAGAAATTTTATAACTTTTTTCTTCTTGACAATTATATTATTTTCGGATATTTAACGAAACGTAGAGAATAATGTAAGTTCTCACCGAACGGTTCGTTAAATATCCGAAAATAATATAATTGTCAAAATGTCAAACGACCGTAATTCTAACTTAAACCTAACTATTTTTTCTTCTTGTCGATTGAAATTCCTTTTCAGTTGCTCATCACAAAACTTTTTGAAAATCATTTTTATTTGTTTTTGTAACAAAGCTATTTTAATTTTGACTTGAAATCAGGATCTTGTCCATATGCTTACCGTAATCTATCAAAATTATATACATTTTCTAACAAATTCCTCACTGATGCTGTAGTGATGTTTTCCGGGATCTGTTGCCGTGGTCCGTGGGAGCTGGAGCTTACAGACGTTTCGCCCATTTCTACGATGGGCTTCACTTCTCATCAAGATCATCTTCATCATCATACTTCACGCTGAAGAACCCCATCGTAGACATGGGCGAAACGTCCGGAAGCTCCAGCTCCCACAGACCACGGCAACAGATCCCGGAACACATCACTCCAGCATCAACAGCCGGCCGTGTAAGAGCCTGTTCCCACTTGTCGGGTGTCGGACCGTATATTAATCGGAGGTTCCAGTGGCAGAACATTTTTGGACAAAATCGGTTTCCGACAAGTGTGAATAGCTCCATACATAATGTTCTGCCACTGGAACCTCCGATTAATATACGGATCCGACACCCGACAAGTGGGAACGGGCTCTAAGCCTAAAACTCTTATTCAAATTCCTGACTATTGCACATACCCTATTAATGAAGAATTGACATTAGATTTTTATATTTTTTGTAAATACCTCACAATCTCAGTATGGATTAAGAAGTTTATAAGCAATTATTATATGAACTAATTGTATGTACCTACTTACATGATGTAATTCTACAGGTGTTATTATTTATATTATATTTTCTGTTCATAGGTAAGAGTAGTATTTTGTTGTTGAATTACATTTGAGATTGAAAATTAGGTAAGAAGCTTAAGTTTGAAATAAAAAAAGTTTTGCACTGAAAACTTGTTTCTCTTTTCTTACATCAGCCGCATACCAACCTCTAAGTCAAGGAACAAATCAACAAATAATATGTAAGGACACCGAAACTAAAACATAATACAAAATTCTAATTTAAAAAACCTTACTGGGTATTTTCTAAACGTGCCAACAAAAGAGAGTAAATGTCTTATAGAACATGGAATATTATTTCACTTTAATCACTATTCTATATGATTACGTTGATAAAATTTATTTTTCGTTTGTCGAAATATTTTGTTCACGAAAATGACAGCCATTTCTAGAACTAGTGATGTTCAAATATATAGGTACTTGCTTCTTCAAGTGTGTAACTTCTATGCTCGCGGTAATAGATACTTGTGAAAATCATCCCGTACACAATGAAGTGGGAACATTTTTTAATTCGGAATTTATCAGATATTATCATACTTTCAACAACACTAGCAACAAACACGTTCCCATAGAGATTTTATGGGTTTCCATGGTGATATATACATAGATTGAAGACGGAGTAGAGACACGTTGCTTACATAGAAAATAACAAAAGCATTTCATATGTCGTGAGCGAGACAGCATTATTAAAAATGTATGGTGTCAAAGACGGTGCATCATGTTGATTGGTACTAATTCACATTCATAGCCCTTCCATTGAATATACTTCCATACATTTTTTAACTATCATCGCATTTCTGGAAACAATCTTAGACTTTGTTGGTTGTGAGGTGTTGCGCCAAGTAGCTATGCTGTCAGCAGGAGGCACATGCAAGCTCCCGCATTCACCTGCTGAGAGAGATGTCGCTTTGTGGATGATTATAATAGGCGAGCACTAATAACGCCATTCCGTAGCGGAAATATTACGCTCGTGAGTACCAGAGCTGGACAAGCAGTGTGCCACTCCAAGGGAAGGTTCGGGTTATAATCTTTAATCTGTTGCAAGTTGCAAGGATATATTCATTTAAAGCTCTCAAATGTATGCCCACAAACAAACACGTGTAGTTCGCGCTTACAAATGCTGAATGGGTACTTACAAATAAAATCCAAACCTCAAATGAACATAAGCCCTACAACTTTTGCCGACCTTCCCTGACACAGGGGTGACATTGACAAAGTGAACCATTTTATACAGTATGGGTGGTCAGCCTCATACCAATCTATAAGTCAAGGAAGGTTCTTCTTCTCCTGTTTCAATCCTAGGATTGGTTTGCAGCAATATCTTGTACTCTTGTTCTCCATTCTTCCCTGTCTTGTGAGGCTCTTTTTAGGTCTGCATATGTTGAGCAGCGCACGTCCACCAGCAGGTCTTCCAGGTACTCTTGGCGTGGGCGTCCCCTAGAGTTGGTCCCCTCGGTCATCCCCTCCATTATGGCATGCAAGAGACCTTCTTGTCGTATTACATGGCCGATCCATCTTGCACGCCTTTCGGACAAAGTCCTGAGCAGGTGCCTTCCTCCTTCGATTCTTTGGAGAACCTCCTCATTTGTGGTGTGGTCTCTTCAGGAAATTCCTAGAAGCCTTCTATATGACAACATCTCGAAAGCCTCTAGTCTTCGTTTATATATTTTGGATAGGCACCATGTCTCGCAGCCGTACATCAAAATACTCCATACATATGTTTTGATGAGGAGTAGTCTCAGTTTCAGGTCTATGTTGTTTGATTCTATTATTTTTGCTTTTTTATTAAATGCAAGTCTAGCCTGGTGTATACGGCTGTCGATGTCGCTATTTGACCGTCCGTCCCACGTTATTTTACTGCCAAGGTAGACAAACTCCCTCGTGCTCCCCAATGGCACTCCTGATCCATTACTACTCCCATCCGATGCTGCACTCGGCCCACAGTTAGCAGCTTTGTTTTATCTTTATGTATCTTCATATTGTAATTATCGTGGAGAATGCTTTCCATAGTTGTTAAGGCCTCCTGCAGTTCTTCTTCATTTTCAGCAACCATAGCAATGTCGTCAGCAAACCTTATCATATCCACCTTTTCACCGCGTATCCTTACACCTTCTTTGTGGCTCATTCTTTCTCGCAAGGAAGGTTAGCTCGTCTGTCATCTAAGTTGTCGGTGTTATGGCCGAGGGGGCCAAGCCGATCTTTCTAGCGTGTTTGGAATAGAACAACGTTGGTTCGATCCCCGCCTGGCTCATTTGACCATAACTTTGACCCTGGTTCAACAGATGTTATTGGGTAGTTATTAATTTAATATTTTATTTATTCATTATTAAAAACAATTCAGCCGGCTTCAATCTGTGCTGAACTCTGCAGCAAGACCCATATTAAGGATGTCCAAATTTAATCACATCACTCCATTGTTAAGAAAACTGCATTGGCTTCGTTTTCCGGAGAGGATGGTCTACCGTGTTTGTCTGATGGCTTACACAATGGTTGAAACAGATTTGAGGCTCCAGACGCTAAGATCTACGGGGTATGGAGGAGTTGACTTAGTCCAGCCGTACCGTCAGTTCTCTTACAACGGTTCGAATTATCACTAATCTTGACGGCAAAATGCTTGAAGCGACTTATCTCCTGATGCCCATTATAGTCCATATATATAGGTAAAAAAGAGACCTTTCTCGCATATTCCAGATCATTCTTCGATTTCTCGCTCCCACCAGAACGCCATTCTATGCACTACTCTCACACTATCGTACATGTATAGGTGCGTGTAGCAGTGGCGAAGGTGCCATAATATACAGCTCGACTCCCATCGGTTTCTCCTTTAAAATGAGGCAAAAATGATAATAAAGTAGACTGCATAGCTTCAATGGGGAAAAAATACGTATCGTTTCTTTGGTTTTTAATGTATTTTTTTACTTTGTGCCTATATTTTTTAACTACTTTGTTGCCTCATTTTAAAAGGGAAGCCGATGGAAATCGACTTGTATGGCAGCCTTCGCCACCGTAAGGCATTCCAAGTTCGTAACAATCCGAATATTTTTTTAACTGTGTAAGTAGTTATTATAATTGTAAAAGCTTGTATTTGACCATGGACCGGTCGATAGCTCAGTTGGTAGAGTGCTTGCATTCTACCCCGTGAGCTCGGGTTCGAATCCCACCGAGGAGGGTGTCAGAAATGATTTCCTATTTCGGTGTTTATTTCAAACCCCATAATAAAAAATACCGGCAAGGTTTACTCAGCCTTCACAAGAAATGAGAACCGGCCCCCTCGGGAGCTGGGAAACCCCCACTTCAACTGAAGTGGTTGGCGTAAGGCCGGCCCCCTTACCTGTAAAAATAAATAGGTTCAACTCGCCACATGCGACCCCTTCGGGGATAACGCGGCAAGAAGTTACACTATATGTGTAGCTTAGTTGCGTTTGCGAGTTGCGTGTATGTATTGAGCAGGGCGAATGAATGAAATATCCAGAGCCTGTATGAAAAAGGTTATGACTCTGGATGAAATGAAATAAGTACGTAAGGACAGAAATAAATGGCTGTTGATCTGTAATATTGGCAGCTAGGGTTTTTACAATTAAAATTTGTTTTTCTGTGTAGTTTTTGATGTCCACACATTTTATTATTTGTTGATTTTAAAAATTGTAATTTGTTGTGTATGTTCCTTGACTTATAGGTTGGTATGCGGCTGACCACCCATGCTGTAGAAAATGGTTCACTTTGCCAATGTCAACCCTGTTTCAGGGAAAGTCGGCAAGAGTTGCAGGGCTTATGTTCATTCGAGATTGGGTTTCATATTGTAGTGTACGTCCACATGCGGCATATTTAAGCGCCAAAATATACGTGTCTGCTTGTGAAAATGCATGCAATGCGAATTTTTAATGTTACATATATTTGCAACTTAGATTAGATTAGATTAGTTATAAACGGTTCAGGCTGCCACCTCTCCCTTACTGCACAGTGACTGCCGGCTCAGAAGGCGTCGACTGTACATTTACAGTTAGGCTACCTCACACAGATGACATCGCAGTCGGCTCACCACAGCCTGGCAAGCCACCTCTTCTTCATCTCTAGATGTACGAAGATCAGACCGCTCCGTAGTCCAGTGGTTAACAGTTAACACTTATGACTCGTAAGTGGAAGGTTGTGGGCTTGAATCCCGGCCGAGCACAAAAAAATATACCATTTCTATTTTAAATTTTGCTCTTCGCTGGGTTGAGATAGTCATAAACCTTTACCGAGGACCGGTCATCAAAAGGTCCATCTAGCCTTACAGCAACTGAGTCTTGCTTGAGAATTGGCGCTTTGTAGCGACGACTAAGCTCGTAAAAAGTCCGGTCGATAGCTCAGTTAGAATACTTGCATTCCATGCCGAGAGCAAGGGTTCGATCCCAAGGTGTACCTACTCGGCCTTCACAAGAAATAAGAACCAGCCCCCCCCCCCCCCCGGGAGCTGGCAAACCCCCACTTCAACTAAAAGTGGTTGGTGTGAGACCGGCCCCTTTACCCGTAATAAAATAAATAGGTAGCTCTCGAATCGCCACATGCGACCCCTTCGGGGATAACGCAGGCAAGAAGTTACACTATATGTGTAGCTTAGTTTTATCAGTAGCATCTGTTTGATAGGAATTCGGTGTCAATCTTGTGAATAGGTCGTCCACATCCTTTTCATTCTTTTAGTAAGGGTTTTCCGGTAGTCGGTGTGTTTTTGACTATGGTAGTGAGTACAGTGTATTCACTGTACTTCAATATTCTCTATTCGAGCCGAATATTCGGTTTTCGATGGATGACCGAATACACTATTCGTTGCATCACTAGTAGATGGAGACATAAGCGCTTCATGTGAACTAAATATCTCCCGTATATACATTCCGGCACTAATGATGCTAATAATAATAGTAATAACATTACGATCATTTATTTGGTGTGCGGTGCTTTTGTGTGAATCACACCTCAAGAGCCTCAAGGCCTGGAATGCAAGCACCCTACCAACTGAGCCATGGGCGTAACTAGGAAGGGGCAGGGGAAGCAGCTGGCCCCCCCTGGAAGAGAAAAATTAACCTAAATAATCCAAAATCGTTTTTAAATTGTATGGCAATTACTGAAATGACCATTTTCGATCATGGCTTACATCTGAGAGCTTTGAATGAATATATCCTTGCAACTTAGATTATAGATTATATAACTTGCCCCCCCCCCCCCCCCCGCTCTTACAAAACGATGCATTTTAGTTGATGTAATGTGAACAGTTATTGAGATAATATGAAAAAACTGAACTTAATTAATTTATTTAATTCTTGAAAACCGTTTTCTCATATTATCTCAAAAACTGTTCACATTACATTAACTAAACTGCATCGTGGTGTAGACTTTGTATCATTCTATAATTATAAAGAAAAAAAATATTTCCAAAATACAAAACAACAACATTAGAAGGAAAAAATGTAAAAAAACGAGTTTTTTCAAAAATATTTTTTTGCGTCATTATTAAAGTTATGTAAAAACAATTAACTATATCTATCTACATCTATCTATCTATCTATCTATCTATCTACAATATTATAAAATTCAACGGCCTCCCCATACAAAATAAATGTGCGTTAATGGATGAAAAACTGAAGAACTCCTGAACAGATGCACGTCATATTCACAACAAATATTGTTCAGAACTTCGGATGTGCATCCTCATCATTCAAAGATTTTAAATTGTTGTTTTTTAAATAAATAAACATGATCGATCACAACACCTTTTTATGTAAAACCTATGCGTGAAACAAAACTCATTTTGACATTCGAATTTCAAATAAATTGCCAGCACTTCAACATAGGCTTCAAAGCTGCCATACAAGTCGATTATTTTTCGGTTGAATTCCGTTGAGTACCTACCTATATTAATTATTTATTTCAGAATTATACTTCAACCAGTTATAAGACGTATTATTATTACGATCGATTAGGTCAACTTTTTATATGGAACCATACTTTTTGCGGCATTTAATTTTTTTAATATTATTACAATATATAATCTAAGTTGCATAGATGCATTAACATTTATAATTCATATTCAATGCACTCCCCCACGGAGACACGAGTGAGTTTGCGCTTACAAATGCTGCATGTGTAATTACAAATAGACCATAAGCCCTGCAACTTTTGCCGACCTTTTCAGAAACAGAAGTTTTTTGATGATTCAAATTGAATGCATACCCACAAGCTGGCAAATGTCATTTCACGCTAACATAGAATTGTGGCGCTTGATGTTTTTAATATTAGAATATATAATCTAAGTTGCACAGATACAATAAATTTTATAATTCATATTCAATGCATGCCCTCCTGGAGACACGAGTGGGTTCGCGCTTATAAATGCTGCATGTGAACTTACAAACTAAAATTAAGGCCTGTAATGAACATAAGCCCTGCAACTTTGGCCAACCTTTTCAGAAACAGGGGGAACATTTGTCAAGTGAACCATTTTTTGCGATATGGGTATTCAGGCTCATATTAACCTATAAGTCAAGGAATTTGAGTTTGAAAAATCCTTAAACAACGTTAAATTTAATTTATAATCTAAAGTTGCAAAAAAAGTTATTTGAACCTTTTCAGAAACAGGGGGAACATTAGTCAAGTACCTTACCTTTAAAGTAAAACGGAATAATTGACATATTAAGTCAACAAGGATTTCTAGGATATATTAAACTTTTTTCGTATTTTCTACGAGAGAAAACACTAAACGAGTGTGAAAACCCTGTAGTTTAGAAGTTTTCATGATCATTTTCTTATGATTCATTCACTTACAATGAGAAGTTATCCGCAATGAAATGTTTTATCCACGATTTCGCAAATCAGTGAATGAAGCACTTATTCAGTTTTACCTTTAATTTGGCGATATAATGTCTGTCTTTTCCTTATAAGTTACTGAAATTACATAGCTTATCTATTACATATTCTAACATTACAGGTTCTTCAACTGCAAAAAAGGTTTTCAAATTCAACTTAAATGCGTTTTCTATGGATCCAAGATACTCAGAACATCTAATCTAATTTGCAAAGATATGTTACATTGGAGATTCACATTACATGCACATAACATGAAAAGAGCTCACTTATCTTTTTACCGCCAAAATTTTTCAAATTACTTCTTAAAGCATTTAATTCACATAAAGAAGGTAAAGGTAAAAATGATTGCGAAGCCAGACTTACAACTGCCCGTAGGGCCTAGCAGCCAACCGTGCGACAGCACGGTCGGTCTGCTAGTTTTATTTATAATTTTTTGAATGAATTCAAACAAAACACTGTGAAAATTCATATTGTTTAATTTATAATTTTTTGAATGAATTCAAACAAAACACTGTTTATTTTCACAATAAAATTTATTTTTCGAAAACGTTTGTAATTTGTTTTAAAGATTTTAATCTTTTTAAATAAATTTTATTGTGAAAATAAACAGTGTTTTGTTTGAATTCATTCAAAAAATGATAAATTAAACAATATGAATTTTCACAGTGTTAATACACAAACAATACAAAATATAATTAACTTTATGATTTAGGTAAAAAATCAATCAATATGCGTGATTTTTCTCATAAATGCCACTTTTTGACCTTCCCTGAAACAGAGGTGACATTGGAAAAGTGAACCATCTTCTACAGTATGGGTGGTCAGCTACATTCGAACCTTTAAGTCAAGGAACATTCATCTGCCTCTGCTACTGCCTTTTTTAATCTAATCTAATCTAAGCTGCAAGTATATATATCATTTAAGATTTATATTAAATGCATTCCCACAAGCAGACACGTACTAGTTCGCGATTGTACATGCGTCATGTGAATTTACAACATAAAAAACCCAAATCTCAAATGAACATACACCCAGCAACTTTTTTGCCGACCTTCCCTGAAACAGAGGTGACATTGGCAAAGTGAACCATTTTCTGCAGCATGCGTAGTCAGCTACATACTAACCTATAAGTCAAAGAACATATACAACAAGTTCTTCCTCTTCTCTTATACAGCCACCTCCATCCACTGCTGGACATAGGCCTCCCCCATATCTCTCCATCCATCTCTGTCTTGCGCTTTTTGAATCCAGTCTCCAGCAAGCCTTCTTATATCATCCGACCATCTCGTGGGAGGTCTCCCTCTGCTTTTATTTTCCCAAGGTCTCCACTCTACCAATCTCTTCGTCCATCTCTGGTCGGTGGTTCTAGCAACATGTCCCGCAAAGGACCACTTTAGCTTTGCCACTCTCTCTACGACATCGGTTACTCCCGACCTTATCCGTAGCTCTGTGTTCCTTATTCTGTCGGATAGTCTTACGTGTAGCATACAAGTTACATCAAGTTACTCTTGCCTGTTGATGATGATGATTTCTGCTCTGCTAAGTACGTAATTTTAGCTCATTGTGAGATTACAGCAAGACATGCCATGAGTACATAATGATTAAAAATATTTCTCAAAAATTGTCAATCTTTATCGTTTCCGCCATTTGGACTTCCACTCGAGATTGTCATTTCTTTAAATGTGTGCACACGATGCAAGTAGATGGGACAGTGGTTAAGTCACGTAATCTAACTGGCCGAATTTAGTCACTGGTTTGGTAAGGCATTGGGTTTTGGTGGGATTCCCCCAAATAACTAATGCACGGTTTATGGAAGATTGCTTAGAATGTTTATTTCATTAATTAGTTTACAAACTTACACCAGATTATAAAAATTATAATGGATGAAAGCAAGCGGGCATGTTGCTGTTGTGGGAGATCGAGAGAGAAGACGGAAAAAGGATACAGATGTCAAACATTGACATGAAGTTGGTAACAAAAAACATCATAGCCAAAAATACAACTGTATTATTGGTGGGTATATACAAAGACATCTATCATTTGAGATTCATAATTAAATGCATTCCCACAAGCAGACACGCATAATTTCGCGCTCACACATGCCGCATGTGGACCTACAATATAAAAACTCAATCTGAAATGAACATAAGCCCTGCAACTCTTGCCGACCTTCTCTGAAACAGGGGTGACATTGGCAAAGTGAACCATCTTTTTACAGCATGAGTGGTCAGCCGCATACCAACCTATAAGTCAAGGAACTATGTAACGTGTATGATATAACATATAACCATCCGTTCGTTGCAAGAAATGTGAAATGTGATTCTACCTCTGGATGCTTAAGGCCTGTGCACCAAACTCAGACAAAAATCAAAATTAAGTGTGATTTCTCCCATATAAATCTAAGTTGCAAAGATATGTATTATTTGAGATTCATATTAAATGCTTTCCTACAAGCAGACACGCATAATTTCGCGCTCACACATGCCGCATGTGGACCTACAATATAAAAACCCAATCTGAAATGAACATAACTCTTGCCGACCTTCCCTGAAACAGGGGTGACATTGGTAAAGTGAACCATCTTTTTACAGTATGGGTGGTCATCCTCATACCAACCTATAAGTCAAGGAAAATTTCCATCAAATCAAAAATTTTGTTGAACATACGTAAGTCAGCTGATGTACATCATCTTTACTGATCAAGTTCTATCATACGAGTATTATTACCCACTTCCGAGAAATATTTAACCGAGGTCCTTAACAGAATTGAGCAATCAAATTTTGATGTGTCAATCAAATATTTATTGGACGTACAGTGAATGCATACCAGCGTTTGCTTAGAGTAATACAAAAGAAATTATCTAAATTTTTGTGTATTTTTTTTATAAAAAAGTTTATTTTTTATTAATAACAAAAATCATGCTGGTGCAACCAGCGACGGAAAAAATGGCGGTTGATCTGTAATGCTGGCGGTTAAGGCTTTTAACGTTTAATTTTCACTTTGTAAGAAAATGTTTTGTAGGTTTCAACTTGTATTGTTTCATTGTTTAGTGATTGTTTGTTTTATATACTTAAATGTAATTAATTGTTTGTATTCCTTAGTATGAGACTGACCACCCATACTGTAAAAAATGATTCACTTTACCAATGTCACCCCTGTGTCAGGGAAGGTCGGCAAAAGTTGCTAGGTGTATGTTGATTTAAAGTTTGGATTTTATTTGTAAGTACACATTAAGCATTTGTAAGCGCGAACTACACGTGTCTGTGGGCATGCATTTGAGAGCCTTAAATGTGAATACATCTCTGCAACTTAGATTATAGATTTTTATTATAGAAATCTGTCTTGCACTTGCTTTGGCAGTACATATACTAAAATTGGAACGATCCTATATCCGTAATCTATAATCTGTAATCTAAGTTGCAAGTATATATTCACTTAAAGTTCTCAAATGCATGCCCACAAACAAACACGTGTAATTCGCGCTTACAAATGCTGAATGTGTATTTGCAAATAAAATCCAAACCTCAAATGAACATAAGCCCTACAACTTTTGCCGACCTTCCCTGACACAGGGGTGACATTAGCAAAGTGAACCATTTTTACAGTATGGGTGGTCAGCCTCATACCAACCTGTAAGTCAAGGAATACAGGCAATTAATTACATCCAGTTATACAAACAATCAAACACTAGCAAATCTACAAAACATCCATTAAAAATGAAAATTGATTCTTGGCCTTAGCCGCCTATATTACAAATCAGCCGCCACTTTTTTCGGTCCTTATACACTTCTTTCATTTCATTCAGATTCATAACCTTTTTCATGCAAGCCCTCCTTTCATTATGACTCTGGATACTAAAAATTGGAAGTCTGTCTACTTGCGTACTGACCTGCTGTCCTAAAGCACTTGCTTACTACCGCCTTCCCGACCGCTTCACAGTCAAGTTCACGGCAACTTCTGCAGATCGACCTGAGTATGGTCAACGACTCTTTGCTAAAGCGCCACCACCTCCACCTATAAAACCACACGGCGAACCGGCGTTTCCTCATTACGTGAGTCGTCCTCGAACAGAGAGGTCGTGTCGGTATCACAAGCACGGAGCCCGATTCCAATTTTACCGTAACCAATTTCAAAAGTCGACTCTTAACGGTAAATACCGTCTCTTCTTGAGTATATTTGTACATCTATGCTGGAACTTTGCCCTCATTTCTAAATTTCGTTTATTTTTATTCTCGAGTGTTTTTAAAAATTCTTTTTAAAAAAATTAATTTAAAAAAATACTGATTGTGTGAGTGGTATATTTAAAATTAATATATTTTTATTTGTGTTAAAAATTGAGGTGCGTCTACTGTTGCTGCTGCCTCTGATTATTTTGGTGAGTTGATTTTGACTTATTATCAAATATTGCTTATTATATTTTATAAAATTAAATATCTAATCTAATCTAAGTTGCAAAATATATGTAACATTAAAGATTCACATGCACTTTCGGAATGCACTTTCACAAACATACATGCACAAGTCCGCGCTTAAACATGCCGCATGTGGTCCTACAATATAAAAACCCGAATCTCACATGGACATACACTCAGCAACTCTTGCCGACCTTCCCTGAAACAGGGGTGACATTGGCAAAGTGAACCATTAACCTATAAGTCAAGGAACATACACAAGAAATTACATTTTTAAAAAGAAATTAAATAGAAATAAGTATATTTTCATTCACGAATATCCAGAGTCATAATAGAAGGAGAGCTGGTATGAAGAAGTATGTGTTGCAAGAATAAATGGATGTCGTGGTAGAGGAAGACCGAGAAGCGTATGGATGGACCGAATTTCTGAAATAACGAATGAATGGAATATCCAGAGTCAAAATAAAAGGACAGGTTGTATGAAGAAGGTTGTGACTCTGGATGAAATGAAAGAAGTATGTAAGGATAGAAAGAAATAGCAGGTGATCTGTAATGTTGGCGGCTAGGACTAGGGGTTTTTAAATTAGAATTTTGTATTCTGTATTTGTTTTGATGTTTATACATATTATTATTTGTGATTTCAAAAATGTAACTTGTTGTAGTACCTACATGTTCCTTGACTTATAGGTTAATATGTGGCTGACCATCCATGCTGTAAAAATGGCTTACTTTGCCAATGTCACCCCTGTTTCAGGGAAGGACGGCAAGAGTTGCAGGATGCATGTACATTTGAGATTTGGGTTTTTATATCGTAGGTCCACATTCGGCATGTGCAAGCGCGAACTTCTACGTGTCTTCTTGTGAGAATGCATTTAATGTGAATCCCCAATGTAACATATCTTTGCAACTCAGATTAGATTATAGCAGACATCTGTAAGTGAGCGCATTAAAGTTAAAATCAAGAGGGCATTATTTTACAATCATAGTCAGGTACAATAAAAATTCTTAATTTTTACAATTTATTGTACCTGACGATGATTGTAAATCGAAAACTTTCGTAAATATTAATTGCCATAAATTAATAATTGCTTACAATATACATTGTTTCATTGGAATTTGATTATAAAAATTTATAAAAATATACTCACGTAATCGAAAACAAAACTGTTTTTCTTTTTTCTTCAATATGAATTTTCAGTGTTAATACACAAAGAATACAACATAATATAATAAATAGAAATATAAATATTCAACAAAAACTATAAATAATAAACTTTAAGAAACGTAGAGAGTGTCGTTTTAAGTTCTATACATCTGATACAACCATAGATAGATACAACCATACTACAATTTGTAGATATTATTTATTATGGATGGACCAAATTTCCAAAATTGTGGAAGAATGGAATATCCAGAGTCATAATAAAAGGAGAGCTTGTATGAAGAAGGTTATGACTCTGGAGGAAATGAAAGAAGTATGTATGGACAGAAAGAAATGGCGGTTGATCTGTAATGTTGGCGGCTGGTGTTTTGTTGGTTGGTTATCTGTTTAGTTTTTGATGTCCATATATATTATTATTTATTGATTTTAAAACTGTAATTTGTTGTGTATGTTCCTTGACTTATAGGTTGGTATGAGGCTGACCATCCATACTGTACAAAATGGTTCACTTTGGCAATGTCACCCCTGTGTCAGGAAAGGTCGGCAAAAGTTGTAGGGTTTATGTTCATTTGAGGTTTGGATTTTATTTGTATGTACACATTCAGCATTTGTAAGCGCGAACTTATACGTGTCTGCTTGTGGGAAAGCATTTAATATTAATCTCAAATGAGACATATACATTGGCAACTTAGATTTAGATTTAGACTACACCACTGCAACGTTTGACAGGACTGAGACAGATGTGGGCTCTAGTATGTATCAATGCAGTAAGTTAGTTTCTGCTCCTCTATGTTCTATGCTCCTCTCTGCTCCTTAACTGATAGGTTGGTATGAGGCTGACCACCCGCGCTGTAAAAATCGGTTCACTTTTGCCAATGCCACCCCGGTTCAGGGAACGGCGGCAGGAGCTGCAAGATTTATGTTCATGTGAGTTTTTTACACATGCAGAATGTGTAGGCGCGAACCTACATATGCCTGTCTGTAGGCCTTAAATGTTAACATACCTTTGTAGCTTAGATTATAGATATGTTATTACTCAATGATAAAAATCAATTTTCACCGCCTTTCCCTGAGACTGGCGATGAACTTTGCGCCATGTTTACTGTTGCCTGCATTACAAGCGTTTCTTATGTAATACCGCCCATTATGGGAAACTGATTAAGTACGAACAATAGTTGGCAACTGTAATGCTTGTTCCCACACTGCTCTCTGAGTTCAAGAGCAAGCTTTATATATAAATAACAACCAAAAAATATACTGCAATTACTCTAAACAGACAACCAGTGCAGTAACGAATTATTGACATTATCAATCTGAATGAAATGAAAGAAGTATGCAAGGACAGGAAGAAGTGGCGGCTTATCTGCAATGTTGGTTTATTAATTTTTTACATTTTTTATATAAGAAATTATTGACTTTTTGTATGGATTTCTTTTTAAGGTTTTGTTCTTTTTTATACTTTAATGTTATTTATTATTTGCATTCCTTGACTTAAAGGTTGGTATGAGGCTGTCAAATGTCACTTTGCCAATGTCACCCCTGTGTCAGGGAAGGTCGGCAAAAGTTGTAGAGCTTATGTTCATTTGAGGTTTGGATTTTATTTGTAAGTACACATTCAGCATTTGTAAGCGCGAACTACACGTTTTTGTTTTTGGGCATTCATTTGAGAGCTTCAAATTAATATATCCTTGCAACATAGATTATAGATTATTATTATAGATCAATTAATAATTGATTATTCTAATGAATTATTAATTAACAATGACCCAATGACATCTGTTGAACCAATCTAATCTAGTCTATGTTGCAAAAAATATGTAACATTGGGGATTCACATTATTTGCATTTTCACAAGTAGACACGTAAAAGTCCGCGCTTAGACATGCCGCATGTGGACCTACAATATTAAAACCCAATCTCAAATGAACATAAGCCCTGCAACTCTTGCTGACTTTTCCTGAAACAGGGGTGACACTGCAAAGTGAACCATTTTCTACAGCATGAGTGGTCAGCCGCATACCAACTTATAAGTCGAGGAACATACACAACAAATTACATTTTTAAAATAAAGAAATGATAATGTGTATAAACATTAAAAACAAATAAAAATTTCAAATAAAAAAAAAGATTAAAAAAAAAACGAAAAACTCTAGCCCTAGCCGCCAACATTACAGATCAACCGCCATTCCTTTCTGTCCTTACATACTTCTTTCATTTCATCCAGAGTCATAACCTAGTTAAAATAAATATATAAGTAATATTTTTTTATTTTTTTTCTTAATAAAAAAAAAATAGATTTGTGGAAAGGAATGCGATCCACCAACCTACTTTGCCTGGCCAGTTGTCTTCATGCGAAAGCAGAAGCTTGTGTGCATGCAACGGCATCTGTTGAACCAGGGTCGAAGTTATCGTCGAGGGATTCGAACCAGCGTTATCCGGTTCCAAATAGTCTGTCTTGATCCCGCGGCCATAACACCGACGAATATATTTAAAATTCCCTGTCTTACTTATAAAGTAAAAGTGTCAAATACAAAGAGGAAAACTCTATATTTTTGATTAATTCAATTTCTTTCAAATTAATTACATTTTGTAAAATTCAATATATCTGTGTTACTCAAAACCTATCGAAAAAATAAGTTAATGAAAGAACATGTCGTCTACATTAAAGCGGGAGGTATGCAGTTAATCTAGTAGGTATTTAAGTGTAAGTACCTACGGGTGTAATTCCAGACGCCTGGCTGGCTTTCCCACGTAGCCATTAGCCTTTACATAAAACACCAAGACAACAACCGCACGGAACAAAAGAAGAGATGGTACCCGATAGTGATGCAATCATTACAGACTATATAGAGTATAGACAGTGCTCTGATATGCGTGCATATCACGCTGAAGGAAAAACACGGCGAATTTGCAAATAAAAGAACAATCAAATTGGTACTGTTAACTTTTCTTAACGGGTCTTCGGATCTCTCTTCGTTTTCAGATTTTGTTCACCAACAATTTTTCAAACAAACTTTTTTTTTCTGTTAATATGCTGTTTTATCCGATTTAATTATTTTTCTTTCATTTTTATCCTCCTTGTCAGTAATTTAAGTCTACATTATCAGTCTCTTTGGTCCACTTTGTCAGTTGTTTTGGTCCAACTTGTCATTTAAGTATTTTGTTCCACCTTGTCAATCGTTTTGGTCCATCTTGTCAGTCTCTTTGGTCCTCTTTGTCAGTCATTTTGATCTACTTTGCCAGTTATTTTGTTCCACCTTGTCAGTAATTTAAGTCTACCTTGTCAATAATTTTGATCCACCTTTTCAGTCTCTTCGGTCTACCGTGACAGTTATTTTGGTCCACCTTGTCAATTATGGATTTTGTTTTTCCTTGTCAGTCATTTTGGACCACTTTGTCAATAATTTTGATCCACCTTGTCAGTCTCTTTGGCCCACTTTGTCAGTTATTTTGGTCCATCTTGTCAATTATGTATTTTGGTCCAAATTGTCAGTTATTTTGGTCTCCCTTGTCAATTATGTATTATGGTCCACTTTATCAGTCAATAGGTAATAGGGTATAAGCGACAAAAACAAAATTGTTCAGGAGAGCAGTTTAGAGTTTGAGATTGCAGAAAAATGGCATAACTTTTTAATTTTGTATCATATCCTTAACCATTACAGCTCTAAAATTAAAAAAAATATGCAGTCCTATTTATGTGGTTTCACGTTTTTTTTATGTCACAAGCGCCTTTAAGACAAAAAAGGCCAAAATCTTGTTGGTTACACCAAAACCATACTTCAAAAACGCAGTTGTTTGCTTGGGCATAAACAACAACAAAAAAACATCGTAGAGCTATGGGAGTTAGCGCATTAGAAAGAGCGGAAATTTTTAAGTAGGATAGCATTCATAACTCATTTTTGACCAAAACGTCACTTATGTCCTACTTCCTTTTAACCGTCGATATGTGTTGTTCCTATTACGAGAACCTTAAAAGGTTTGCCAGGTGGAATGGCAAAAAAATACATGAACACTTCTGCAAGCCAATTTTAGGTTTGAGAGAGACAGATTTTTCGAATCACATTTACTAGCGAGCAAAGTAAGCACTCGTATCTGGATGCAAGTTTCGAAAAAAGAGCTTCAAGATTGATCACGTAGTGGTGGAGAGATTAGTGATGATTGCACCCACAGGGCCTGCTTAGCGGTCGTGTCTCGATCCGCATCGTCGCGTCGGTTCATAATATCTACTTACCGTATTTGCAACCAAGTACCAGAGACACTTCACCCATTCGGTGCTATTCTTAGACATTTTGGTCGTCCGTTTGAGCCTACGCTTTGACAAACTAATGATTCCTGGGCTGGAAGTCTCATCCCTACGTTAATTCTTACCTACCGAATATCGACATCAACGACAAAACCATGTTGGAAGCACCGGTTCTCATAAGATCACCGAAGTTAAGCAACATTGGGCGCGGATGCTTCTTGGATGGATGACCGCTAGGTACACCGCGTGTTGTTGGTATTTCTTGGACCGGTCCGTAGTCCAGTGGCAACACTTCGGACTCGTAAATGGAAAGTTGTGGATTCGAATCCCGGCGGAGCACAAAAATATGCCATTTTCAAATGTGCTCTTCGCTGGGTTGAAAAATTCATAAACCTTTACCAAAAGACCGGTCACTGAAAGGCCCATCAAACCTTACAACAACTGGGTCTTGCTTGAGAATGGTCGCTTTCTGCAGCGACGACCAAGCTCGCAGAGGGCTCTTGAGGTGTGATACACACAAAAACAGCGCTCACCAAATAAGTCATCCTAGTATTATTATGGCTCTTTCATGTTTTCTTTGTTCTACACGAAGTTTCCTTATCGTTAATACATTTAATAATGTTAACTGCAAAAACTAACGAAGAAGAAGAGTATGAAAGTATCTGATGTATAGATGGGTATGTAGTTTCCGTTATTGGCCAACAGGGTCGCCGCTTGGCTGGGCGCGCAGTACCATGGGAACATTTCTTCTCTACCCAATCATCCGTGCCTAGGCACGTAGCGCCTTCCACCTTATCCGAGATCAACACCTTTTTCATAACGCAGAAAAAAATACTGTTCATATTTTCATGTCCGGTCGATTGCTCAGTTGGCATAATCATCATAATCAGCGCTATAACCCTGTGTGGATCTTGGTCTCCTCGAGGAGTTGCTTCCACCTTCCCCTTTCGTCACCAACTGGTCACTCCCAAAGCTGCAAGTCCCGCCTCTCCCCATCGCTCCATCTTTGGCCCCTGACACTGCTTCTACCATTTTATATATATGTATAGTTGGATAATTTTTTTTCTCTTTTGGGCGCCGTTTAGTGGCTCCAGCCATCCCAAGGGCGCGCATCCTTCGCTTGTTTCTTGAAAAACATGTAGCTCTTCAACTTCTTCTTGAAACGTTCTTCACTGGTCTCCGTCCTCAGCTTCAAAGGTAGCTGGTTCCAGCACAACGGTCCTGCTGAGCCAAACGCCCTATCCCCAAAGCCCGTTCTGTTCCGTCGAGGTGGCATTTTCAGTCTGTTGATAGCATCACCTCTCGCTGAGCGAAGGGTGCACCGCTTACCAACAATCTCCTCAACCTCACACAGTTCAGTCAAATAAGACGGGGCCGCTCTTCTGAGAGAGTTGAATACCATAAGGCACACTGTATACCCCACTCTCTCCGGCACACGCAGCCAGTGAAGACGCTGCTTTAGAGGAGTGACATGATCAGTTTTATGTCCTTGATAGCTGTTCGGTCGATAGCTCAGTTGGTAGAGTGCTTACATTCCATGCCGTGAGTTCGGGTCGAATCCCACCGCGGGTGTCAGAAATGATTTCCCGTTTTGGTGTTTATTTCAAACCCTAAAATAAAATACTGGCAAGGTTTACTAAGCCTTCACAAGAAATGAGTACTAGCTCGGGAGCTGGGAAATCCTTACTTCAACTGAAGTGGTTGGCGTAAGGTCGGCCCCTTAAAAAAAAAATAGTCGGTGTTATGGTCGAGGGGGCCAAGTTGGCTGATCTTTCTAGCGTGTTTGGAATAGAACAACGTTGGTTCGATCCCATTTTGACCATAACTTTGACCCTGGTTCAACATATGTTATTGGGTAATTATTGATTAATAATTCATTAAAATAAACAATCATAAATGAATGATTAATTGATGATATTAATGCCTGTTTCTGGTCAAGCAGAACAGGTCAGTAAATTGCATTCCTCTTCACAAATCTATTTACAAAAAAAAAAAATAGGTTCAACTCGTTACATGCGACCCGTTCGGGAATAACGCGGCAAGAAGTTACACTACGTATGTAGATTAGTTGCGTCTGCAACCCGGTCGTGGAACTTCACAATTTTGTCTACTTACGTCAATTCATGTGTAGAATTATTTTTGTACACCCTATTGATATCTCAAATAAAGAAAAAAACATACACAAACGTCTACATTCTGCCGTTATTTTTTTTGACACATTTCATCGGAAATATCATCATGTCTTGCATCAAAGGAAC
This sequence comes from Agapetus fuscipes, assembly GCA_951799405.1. Taxonomy (NCBI): domain Eukaryota; kingdom Metazoa; phylum Arthropoda; class Insecta; order Trichoptera; family Glossosomatidae; genus Agapetus; species Agapetus fuscipes. The sequence goes on along the minus strand of OX637351.1, from coordinate 8,885,159 downwards.
GTGCCACTTGGACAGCAAAAAAAACAAAATCAGAAGTACACTTCTTTAATGGTAAAAAAATGAAGAACTTCGTGTGACATTGTTAGCCTGGTTCTTGTTTTATTTTCACCGCGACATCATCTTATTATTGCAGGCGATGCGATGGTAGCAACGTCTAACGGGTTGCGCGCTTGACCGAGCCCTGACATATTTTTGGCCCATTCAAAACGGTCCGGTACGAGGCTGCGCACTCTACGTTTGAAATTGTAAAACTTTACATTGTTGTAGGGTCGAAGAAAGAGTGATACAGAAATAAAAAGTATACATTTAGAATATGTTTCGCTTCTGCCAATGTCACTCCTGTTTCAAAGCGTCATAATAGGAAGCAATTTTAACTACGGCAGTATTGACTCTATCTAATCCAAGTTGCAAAGACATCTAACATTTGAGATTCACATTATATGCATTCTCACAAGCAGATACGTACAAGTTCGCGCTTGCCGCAAGTGAAACTGCAACATAAAAATCCAAATCTCAAATCGACATGCACCCTGCAACTCTTGTCGTACTTCCCTGAAACAGGGGTGACATTGGCAAAGTGAACCATTTTCTACAGCATGGGTGGTCAGCCGCATACTAACCTATAAGTCAAGGAACATACCTACACAACAAATTACATTTTAAAAATAATTTAATTCTATATAATGATTAACAGGTTTCAATCTGGACCGCAAGGCCAGATTGAAAAACAGGGATTTACAGGTCTTCATGCAAAACGCAACTAAGCTACACATATAGTGTAACTTGTTTCCTGCGTTATCCTCGAAGGGGTTGTAGACCCATTTACTTTTACGGGTAAGGGGGCCGGCCTCACACCAACCACTTTCAGTTGAAGTGGGGGTTTCCCAGCTCCCGAGGGGGCTGGTTCTCTTTTTTTGTGAAGGTTTATATAACCTTGAGATCAAACCCTTGCTCTCGGCATGGAATGCAAGCATTCTACCAATTGAGCTATCGACGTCGCTACAAAGCGCCAATCATACAAATATTACCGATATTCGGTAGGTAAGAATTACCGTGGTGATGAGACTTCCAGCCCAGCAGTCCTCTGCACGTACCCTTAGGGCGCAGTACATTTTGAAGAGTTGTAAGAGAACGACAAGGTCATTGTCAATTAATCTGACATCATGTTGTAAGTACCAACATGATGCTGCACATTTTCTCGGTCATCTTATATTTTTAAAATACCTCAGTGTCATTACGCTGCCGCTTTGTCGGGCCATTCTTTTCATCATTATTATTATTATTATTATTATTACTCTTTATTCTTCTTTTACTTCTTTCTCCCGTAATAACGCCGCCGACCTCGTTTTTCGAGTATTTTCATCGTGATCGATGTAGATGATAAAGATTGTGTGTCATTTTTGCGTGAAGCTTCTACTGCTATTTAATCTAATCTAATCCAAGTTTCAAAGATGTGTAATATTAAGGATTCAAATTGTATGCCTTTTCACAAGCAGGCACGCTAGCGCTTAAACATGCTTTACAATATAAAACCCGAATCTCAAATAATAATGATAATAATAATAAGTGTTTATTCCTATTTTATTTGTTTATTCATGTCATGTATGTTCCTTGACTTATAGGTTGTTATTCGGCTGACCACCCATAATATAAAAATTGGTTCACTTTGCCAATGTCACCCCTGTTTCAGGGAAGGACGGCAAGAGTTGCAAGGCTTATGTTCATTTGAGATTGGGTTTTTATATTGTAGGTCCACATGCGGCATGTGTTAGCGCGAAACTATACATATCTGCTTGTGGGAATGCATTTAGTATAAATCTTAAATGATATATATCTTTGCAGCTTAGATTAGATTAGATTCCTGCTTTGTCATGTGGAGGGTGCAATACATGACCAGCCATAAAAAAAATAATACATCAATAGAAAAAGTACATAGAAAAATACAAAAAATACAAAAGAATGCAGAAACATATGAAAATAAATGAGGAAATATATGAAAAAAAAAACAAAATTAATAGTTAAACAGTGAAAGAGAAGAGAATTCATGATCATTGTACCCTGGAATAGCAGGAACATATTAAACACGGTAGAAAAGGCTAGGTAAGCTTCAAGTTCCTTGCCCACGTACAAATGAACGTACACCATGCAACTCTTGCCGACCTTCCCTGAAACATGGGTGCCATTGGCAAAGTGAACCGTCTGTGTGAAAGTGAAGCCAGCATGGGTGGTCAGCCGCATACTAACCTATAAGTCAAGGAACATACACAACAAATTACATTTTTAAAATCAATAAACAATAATATATATGGACATCAAAAACTAAAAAGAAAACAAATTCTAATTAGAAATTTAAAAAAACCCTAGCCGCCAACATCACAGAAACAAAATGTGCATTTTGCCAATGCCACCCCTGATTTTTTTTTCAAAAGTTGTAGGGCTTGTGTTCATTTTTAGATTTAATAAAAAATCAGACTGAAAAACAGTCATGCAAGAATGATGTGCATGAATAGCGGTTTGTAGTGAGTATAAAAAATATGTAATTGAATTACCCAGTTCCCAAATGATGAAGGTTGCCGGTGTATTTTTCTTGCTTTATTTCTTTACTTTATCGTGTTTTTACACCGTGTACGATATCTTGAAGTAATTCGACCGTTAGACATTGTGTTATTTCGAATTTTTACCGTTTTTGAAGCAAGTTCAAGATTTGTGCAAAGTGTTGACCTGTCCATAGTTCAGTGGCAACACTTCGGACTCGTTAATGGAAGGTTGTGGATTCCAATCCTGGCGGAGCACAAAAATATACCATTTATATTTCCAAATGTGCTCTTCGCTGGGTTGAAAAATTCATAAACCTTTTACCAAAGACCGGTCACTGAATGGTCCATCCAACCTTACAACAACTAGGTCTTGTTTGAGAATTGGCGCTTTCTACAGCGACGATCAAGCGCGCAGAGGGCTCTTAAGGTGTGATACACACAAAAACAGCGCTCACCAAATAAATCATCCTAATATTATTATTATAGATTATTGTTAGAGAAATGAATATTATTTTGCCTGTTATTTATTGGATAAATTTTCTATGAAACTCCATTGTATTGCAAGTTTCGAGTAAGATACAATATGAAATGTATGTAAGGAATGGTGCCCTTGTATAAACTTGCAGTTATTCCTTAATAAGAGCAGGCTAATAGATGCGCTATATAGCACTCGATAAGGCGCATAATGCTCTGCCTTACGGACTGCGAATGCGTCTAAAGAACGACGTGGTTATGTCTGCAACGCGCGGAAGCGAAGCCTCCTCCACGCGCAAGGCCATGAAAGCAGGGGAAGAAATGTGGCGTCACTCAGCTGGGCTGCCGGGCACTCGTTATGGGTTGAATAGTTACTGATCTATAATATAATCTATAATCTACATAATTTGCAAGGATATATGACTCTGGAGGAAATGAACGAAGTGTGTAAGGACAGAAAGAAATGGCGGTTGATCTGTGATGTTATCGGTTAGGGTTTTTTAAATTATAATTTGTTTTCTGTTAATTAATTAAATAAATACACTGTTTTAATTCACTTATTATTTTATTTTAAATATGTCAAAACGTTTTCGCCTAAAAAGGCATCCTCAGGACAATGACAAATTAATAACATATTAAGACAATGACATATTAATTTGTCATTGTCCTGAGGATGCCTTTTTAGGCAAAAACGTTTGACATATTTAAAATAAAATAATAAGTGAATTAAAACAGTGTATTTATTTAATTAATTATACAATGGACTTTCACTGTGTAAGCCACCAAACCCTGAAAAATATTGTTTTCTGTTAGTTTTTGATATCCATACATATTATAATTTGTTGATTTAAAAAATGTAATTTGTTGTGTAGGTTCCATTGAAGTTGTTGTTCCATTGTTCCATATACCATGCAATCTACTTTATTATCAGTTTTGCCTCATTTTTAAAGGAAAACCGATGGGAATCGAGTTGTATGGCACCCTTCGCTACACTGTGATGTAGCGTGTGTGGTTGCTATGCGGGGCTGCTTGGCTTTGTTGCAATAGTCGGCTTCGGAATGGCGCAGCGTAGAGGTACACGGAGTGTAATATAGCAGGCCGTGGCGCGGCCGCCTGTGCTGCTCGGCCATGATGATAACAGTGCAGAGACTGCGCTGCTAGAAGAGGAGTAGGGACAATGACCTTACAAGGCTTTTGTCAACCGGTGGCGCGAGAGATCGTGCCTTTTATTGTGGATTGTGGCTCGCACGCGCTTTGTTAATTTTATTTTGACACATCTAAATCTAAATCTAAGTTGCAAAGATATGTATCATTTGAGATTCATATCAAATGCATTCGCACAAGCAGACACGCATAATTTCGCGCTCACACATGCCGCATGTGGACCTACAATATAAAAACCCAACCTCAAATGAACATCTGTACTGTGCTGTACTGTATCCTGCCGCCGTTCCACTAGGGGAGGCCGGTACCTTCGCAGATGCGCCTCCACTTTTTTCTGTCATTAAAAATCACTTTCATTTCCTCAATATTCATCACCTTCTTCATACATACTCTTCTCTTATTCTCACTCTGTAGGTTCCATTATTTCGCAATCTCACCTATTTGGTCTGACCATTATTTCCTCGGCCTTCCCCTTCCACGCTTTCCTCTGACATTTTATTTGTACACTTTCTTCGTTAGTCGTTCATCGTCCATTCTTTAGAGATGTACGAACCATCTCATTGCACTTTTTTGTACTTTCATTCTCATATTCTCTTTTATACCACACTCTTCCATAAGCTCTGCAACTCTTGCCGACCTATCCTGAAACAGGGGTGACATTGGCAAAGTGAACCATTTTCTACAGCATGGGTGGTCAGCCGCATACCAACCTACAAGTCAAGCAACATATTTAAGTTAATGAAAAAAAATACAACATCCGTTTAAATAAAACAGACAATGAAGGAAAAAAGCCATGAAATACAAAATAACAAATCAAAAGCCTTAGCCACCAAACCTCTGGTAATTTTGAACCGCAATATGTACAATTGTAAAAATTATATTTCTGATCATTTTTACATGTGCTGCATAAAAAAAGGTTGCGAGAAGCTGCTCGCGAAATATTTCTCTTTCTAACTCGTAGGAATATCGTACCAAAGGGCCGCCGTCTCTCTCTTTCTAACGTAGGTACGCATGCAATGTGAACCTTTGGTAGTATTATTATCATCGTATGTAGGTACATCTTATTGTATACACCGCAGATGGTCTGCTCTTTGAAAAAATAACGTGAGGAATTTGATGTGTTTGCTATATAAACGATCAACTCCAAAACACACTAAGTAAAAAACACCAAAAACGTATTTTTGGTGTTTTTATGAGAGAAAACGCAAAAAAGTGTAAAATTCCTATAGTTGAGAAGTTCTTCATGAGCTAATCTAAATCAAGATCTAAGCGGCAAAGATTTCAGATTCATATTAACGCATTCCCACAAGCAGACATGTATAAGTTCGCGCTTACACATGCCGCATGTGGACCTACCATATAAAAATACAATCTCAAATGACCATAAGCCCTGCAACCCTTGCCGACCTTCCCTGAAACAGGGGTGACATTGGCAAAGTGAACCACTTTCTGCAGTAGGGGGGGTCAGCCTCATACCAACCTATAAGTCAAGCACTTCCTTATAATTAGTTCACTTACTATGAGAAGTTGCTTACAACACACCGTTTTATCCAAAATTTCTCAAATCATTTAGATTTATAATTAGAATTTATATTTAGTACCTACTTGTTTTTAATGTTTATGCATGGTATGTTTTGTTTATTTCAAAAATATATTTTTTGTTTATGTTCCTTGACTTATATTCCTTAACTTATAGGTTGGTATGAGGCTGACCACCCATACTGTAAAAAATGGTTCACTTTGCGAATGTCACCCCTGTTTCAGGAAAGGTCGGCAAAAGTTGTGGGGCTTATGTTCATTTGAGGTTTGGATTTTATTTGTAGGTACACATTCAGCATTTGTAAGCGCGAACTACACTTGTTGGTTTGTGGGCATAAATCTGAGAGCTTTAAATGAATATATCCTTGCAACTTAGATTATAGATTATAGACTTATAGGTTGATATGGGGCTGATGCTGCAGAAAATGGTTCACTTTGCCAATGTCACCCCTGTTTCAGGGAAGGACGGCAAGAGTTGCAGGGTGTATGTCCATTTGAGATTATGGGTTTTTATGTTGTAGGTTCACATGCGAAATGTGCAAGCGCGAAGTTATACGTTTCTGCTTGTGAGAATGCACATAATGTGAATCCTCAATGTAACATATCTTTGCAACTTAGATTAGATTAGACTAGTGAATCAGCACTTATTCAGTTTTACCTTCAAGGTGGGGATATAGCCTCAAAAATTGTTCTAGAAACTATAAAATAGGCTTCCCCGTTAATTCTAAATGGCACAAGAACATCCGACATAAAAATTCACACACGTTCCAGTAATGATCATTAAACAGAAAGTCCAACTTATTTTATTGCTATAGACTTCCATGCAAAGCGTATCTAGATAAGGCCCAGAATTTATTTTTGGGATTCGAACCCGTAACTTTTGGGTGACAAGCTAATTGGCCATTGTTTCGTCGGCCCCAATCACTAGCCTAAAAAGAGCAACTGGGTCAAATGAAAAAAATGAAAAGAAATGCCTGTTTTACGCAGGGTTTATGAGTCATGCGTGCTTTCAGTGTCCACCTATGGCGAAGGCCAGTTTGATTCTAATCTAATCTAATGTAATCTAAGTTGCAAAATATATGTAACATTAAAGATTCCTTGACTTATAGGTTGGTATGAGGCTGACCACCCATACTGTAAAAAATGGTTCACTTTGCCAATGTCACCCCTGTTTCAGGGAAGGTCGGCAAAAGTTGTGGGGCTTATGTTCATTTGAGGTTTGGATTTTATTTGTAAGTACACATTCAGCATTTGTAAGCGCGAACTACACTTGTTGGTTTGTGGGCATACATCTGAGAGCTTTAAATGAATATATCCTTGCAACTTAGATTATAGATTATTATAGAAAGATTCACATTATATGCATTTTCACAAACAGGCTCGTATAAGTTCCCGCTAACACATGCCGCATGTGGACCTACAAGATAAAAACCCAATCTCAAATGGGCATACACCCTGCAACTCCTGCCGACCTTCTGTGAAACAGGGGTGACATTGGTAAAGTGAACCATTTTCTACAGCATGAGTGGTCAGCCGCATACCAACTTGTAAGTCAAGGAACATACACAACAAATTACATTTTTAATATGATTATTCGATATTCAATAAATCTCAATATTCAACCAAGCAATAATAATAATATTAGGATGATTTATTTTGTGTGAGCTATTTGTGTGTGTATCACACCTCAAGAGCCCTCTGCTAGCTTGGTCGCGCTGTAGAAAACGCTAATACTCAAGCAAGACGCAGTTGATGTAAGGCTGGATGGACCTTTATGTGACCTTTTGATAACTGCGGTCTTCATTGTTTATTTTTAAAACGTAATTTCTTGTATATGTTCCTTAACTTATAGGTTGGTATGCGGCTGACCACCCATGCTGTAGAAAATGGTTCACTGTGCCAATGTCACCACTGTTTCATGGAAGGACGGCAAGAGTTGCAGGGTGTATGTCCATTTATGATTTGGGTTTTTATGTTGTAGGTTCACATGCGGCATGTGCAAGCGCGAACTTGCACGTGTCTGCTTGTGAGAATGCATGTAATGTGAATCCCCAAGGTTACGTCATACCTTTGCAACTTAGATTAGATTAGGTTAGTTATTGGTAAAGGTTTATGAATTTTTCAACCCAGCGAAGAACAAATTTGAATCTATAAATGGTATATTTTTTGTGCTTCGCCGGGATTCGAACCCACTACCTTCCATTCACGAGTCTGGACTACGGACCGATCGGTAGTGAAGTCAAAGTGTTTATTGGATTGTTTTTTGAAATATGTTGGTAAAATATGAAATTGTGTATCTATATGTCGAGCAAAATTTGTCGTATGCGGGCATCATAAAATATACGGAAAAACATTTCCGATGTTTTATGTTGAAAATAGCTGTAATGTAAAGTCACAGGTGTGATTATTATTTCTGTATAGCGCCGTATCGTGATGTAGCCACTCCAAGGGCGCTTGTGCAAATGATGCCAGAAATTTGCTTGTCTTCAGTGCATTCCGGAACTTTCCATGGTCCTCTAGCTCTCTCGCATGGTGTGGCAGGTGGTTCCAGGCCAGAGGACCAGCAACTGCAAATGCACGCTCTCCAAACATTGTGTTTACTCTTCTTATCGGTTCTCCAATCTTTGATTTGGCTCTAATTTTAGCCGAGCGCAGTGTTAGGCTTTTTTTTTGCCGAGGGTGACTGGTTTGATTAGATCAGCGAGATATTTGGGTGTTTTTCCAAATAGAGCTTTGTGGACCATCGTGCACACTTTAAACTCGATGCGCTCCGGGATACGGAGCCAGTGAAGCTTCTGGAGAAGAGGAGTAATGTGAGTAAATTTGAACTGACCAGCAATCATGCGAGCACATGCATTGACGACCAATTGTAGCCTATTCAATTGACATTTTGGTTGGCCTGCATATAAGCTATTGCGGCAGTCTATTTTTGACACCACAAATGCATTTACTAAAGCTTTCCTTGCTTCCATTGGTAGACAGTTATTGACAAGCTTGATTTGCCGTAATCCGTAGAAACTCGAACTGACCGTCTTATTTATTTGAGCTTTCATCGAGCTTGTTATCAATGGCTTAGTGGTGAACGCTTCAGTGTAGCATGTGGAAAGACATCGGTTCGGATACAAACTTCTGACTAACATAAAGTGCAAATTTCAAAACGTCAAAATAGTTGTGACCTAACATGTCTGGATCGCCAGGGCAAAGGCTAAATATTTTGTTATTGGTTGCTAAGGAGCTTTTTTCACAGACATGCGACGTTTGCCCGTCGAGAAGAATCTAAAATGTCGATCATTCACCCCCTCAACGTTTCGACGCTATTGTATCAAATGTGTTTTCTACATTTTTTTGGTAGTAGAACACGGTCATTATATAACGCAACTACGCAACGAAACTGAGCTACACACATAGTGCAACTTTGTACCGCGTTATTCCCGAAGGGGTCGAATGTGGCGAGGTAAACCTATTTATTTCTGCAGGTAAGGGGGCCGGCCTTACAACAACCACTTCAGTTAAAGTGGGTGTTTCCCAGCTCCTGAGAGGGCTGGTACTCATTTCCTGTGAAGGCTGAGTAAACCTCACGGGTATTTTATTTTGGGGCTTAAAATAAACACTGAAGCGGGAAATCATTTCTGACAATCTCGGTGGGATTCGAACCCGAGCTCACGGCATGGAATGCAAGCACTCTACCATCTGAGCTATCGACCGGACAATTATATATTTTACAAATTATAGATAACAATTGAATAAGAATCATAATATACATATTGCAACTTAGATTAAAGATTATATTGTAGAAAATAAATAGATGTGAATGAATGGGAAGGAGTATGCGAGGACAAGAATCAATACGAGTTGTTTCACTTTACTCGAAGTATTGTGTATTCGAGAAAAATGTATGTGAACTTGTAAAGCACCCCTGGCAAAACAAGTTTCGAAACCTTTTTTGCCAGGGGTGCTTTACAAATTCACATACATTTTTCTCGACTACTCAATACTTCGAGTAAAGTGAAAAAACTCGTACTCATGGTCCTGATCAAATCATTATTTTCTCGGTCTTCCCTTCACAATGCTTTTATTTACTTATGCGTTCAGTCGCTAAATGGCTGCCTACATATTGACATGGGATTCGAGCCCGGTACCCTTTATTTGCTGAACAGTTGATCTAACCAGTGACTACACAGGAAGGCCCAGTTTACCCAGGACTTCATCTGCTTTGTTAAATTCTTAAGACAACAGGCGGCATCTGAGAGAAAGGACATCTTGGTAAATAACTAATAAACTTCCCTAAGACCGGATTAGGACTTCTTGGGCAAAAAAAAAAACACAACTAAGCTACACATATAGTGTAACTTCTTGCTTGCGTTATCCCCGAAGTGGTCGCATGTGGCGATTCGGGACCTATTTATTTTAACGGGTCATGGGGGCCGGCCTCACACCAACCACTTTCAGTTGAATTGGGGGTTTCCCAGCTCCCGGGGGAGTGGTTCTCATTTTTTGTGAAGGCTGTTCCTTGAAGGATGTTCCTTGACTTATAGGTTGGTATGCGGCTGACCACCCATGCTGTAAAAAATGGTTCACTTTGCCAATGTCACCAATGTTTCAAGGAAGGTTGCAGGGTGTATGTTCATTGAGATTCGGGTTTTTATATTGTAAGTCAACATGCGGCATGTTTAAGCGCGAATATATACGCATCTGCTTGTGAAAATGCGTATAATGTGAATCCTTAATGTTACATTTATTTGCAACTTAGATTAGATTATGCAGGATAGGAAAAAATGGAGGCAAATCTGCAGAAGCTCTGGCCACCCTTAGCGGAGCTAGAATTACAGTTACAGTATGTTTGTAGTACAGTTACTTTTAACATTTGAGTGTATTTTGCATGACGCTAGCATTTTTTTGCCATCATATTTTTGCCAATAGTTAAAAGCAACATTTACTATTTTACCTATCCTATATCTTGCCTTATCTTTCCAGAGTCAAAAACTACATGTTCACACTTGTATAAAACAGTGTGTTTGTTAAAACATACTTTATATTTTATCTTTGAAATGTTTTTGTTATACGGGCCCTAGATATATATTACTCGAGCAAACAGTGTTTCTGAATTTTACCATGTTGATTTTTTCCGCAAAAAATATACTACCTATCTTTCTTGAGGCAGGTGTTTTAAGTTGGCAATATCACTCCCCCGTGTTTCGCTACTTCGCAACTAAGCTACACATATAGTGTAACTGCAAATGCTGCTACCTTTCAACATATTGAAACATGAGCATACTTGTGTTAAGTACAGTTACAGTGGAAATGTGATTATTTGAACTAATTGTTGGATAAGGGTGTTAGTAAAATCAATTTATTCTATCAATCGAACTGTATAAATTTATGAACCAATAATGCAACTAAGCTACACATATGGTGTAGCTTCTTGCCTGCGTTATCCCTGAAGGGGTCGCATGTGGTGATTCGGAAACTATTTAATTTTACGTGTAAGGGGGCCGGCCTGACAGCAACCACTTTCAGTTGAAGTAGGGATTTTCCCAGCTCCGAGGGGGCTGGTGCTCATTTCTTGTGAAGGCTGAGTAAACCTTGAGATTGAACCCTGGCTCTCGGCATGGAATGCAAGAATTCTACCAATTGAGTTATCGACGTCGCTACAAAGCGCCAATCATACAAATATTACCGATATTCGGTAGGTAAGAATTACCGTGGTGATGAGACTTCCAGCCCAGCAGTCCTCTGCACGTACCCTTAAGGCGCAGTACATTTTGAAGAGTTGTAAGAGAACGACAAGGTCATTGTCAATAATTCTGACATCATGTTGTAAGTACCAACATGATGCTGCACATTTTCGACCGGACTTTTTACGAGTTGTTCGTCGCCACAGAGCGCTAATTCTCAAGCAAGATCCAGTTACTGTAATGCAGGATGGACCTTTGGTGATCGGTCCTTTGTAAAGGCTTATGAATTTTTCAAACAGCGAAGAGCAAATTTGAAAATATAAAGGGTATATTTTTTTATGCTCCGCCGGGATTCGAACCCACAACCTTCCATTCAGAGTCCGAAGTGTTACCACTGAACTACGGGCCGGTCCTATTACCGGTACAATAATAAAATAAATGGTAAATTTGATCACGTACCCTCGCTAAAAGTGTGTAAAGAACGACAGTAAGTCTGCGTTCATTAGACGCCTACTTCTGGCGGCGGGCCATCAGCCTACTGGCACACTAAAGGTGCCTAGCAACAGTACACAAAGACAGTCCATTTCCTTCGCTTGATGTCCACGCAACAGAATATCCGCGCGAAAAAATATGTGCGCCAAAATATGTCTACCCTACAAAAATTCCAACCGACGCGACGCGACATAATGTTTACCCACAAAATATCTAATCTGATCTAAGTTTTTTTTAAGAAATCCTGTGCGGGAGACTCTCTAGATTTCAAAGACTCTAGGGGTCTATGATACTTGCTGTAGCGCCGCAGAGGTGTTTACGAGCTTGGTCGTCGCTACAAAGGCTGGATGAACCTTTAGTGGCCGGTCTTTGGTAAAGGTTTTTGTGAATTTTTCAACCCAGCGACGAGCATATTTGAAAATATAAATGGTATATTTTTTTGTGCTCCGCCGGGACTCGAACCCACAACATTCCATTTACGAGTCCGAAGTGTAACCTCTGGTCTACGGATCATGTGAAGACTGCAGGGGAAAAATAAGAAATGTCAGCATAAATAAGAAAATAAGTTAAATCTAGAGGCATATGTGAGTATTTAAAGTTCTGCAATATTTGTAATGCAACAACAGTCGCTATCACAGTTTATGGGAGTTTTTCCGGTGTTTCCACATTCCTTGTTCTTCCCATGTAGTCTTCATACATTGTATGTGACCGAAATGTTGTTGACCAAAAAGTCGAATGGATGAACTGTCGTGTGACCGATTTGTCCATGGCCGAGCTCTCTGAGGACGGGCTGTCTGTGACCGATTTGTCGTGGAACCATATAGTTACGATTTTAGCTGGGGTTCTCTTTTTATTAAACTGCAATTATTTATTTTACAAGGTTTGATTCACAATTTACAATAGTTGATAATCTCTGCGTAGGTATATGGTATTCACGTGACACGTCCAAATGTTGGATGCAACTAATCCCCTGATGCACTTTGAAGTCCGTATATGTAGGTACAAAGGGATCTAAAATCTAAATCTAAGCTGCAAAGATATAAACCATTTAAAATTCATATTAAATGCATTCCCACAAGCAGACACGCATAATTTCGCGCTTACACATGCCGCATGTGGACCTACAATATAAAAAACCCAATCTCAAATGAACATAAGCCCTACAACTCTTGCTGACCTTCCCTGAAGCAGGGGTGACATTGGCAAAGTGAACCATTTTTTACAGTATGGGTGGTCAGCCGCATACCAACCTATCAGTCAAGGAATACAAGCAATTAATACATTAAAATATATAAAAAACAAATAAACTCTAAACAATTAAACACTAAAAAATTAAAAAACTACAAAACATAGTCTTTAAAAAATTTTTTTTTCAAAAGCCTCAGCTTTAACCGCCAGCATTACAGATCATTCTCGCATATTCCAGATCATTTGATCTCTCGCTCATACCAGACCGCCGTTCTACGTACCTTACTCCTACCATCATACTAGACCCAGATTGTTCTACACACTAGCGTAGGTACATGTTCAGGCGCGCGTGGGTACTTCAAATCCTTAGTTCGTAACAATATAATGTAACATACACTCTGATATTATAAATATCTACTTGTATTTCAAGTTTACTCGGAAACGGTTAACGGAGAGTTTTGCGTGTTTTATTTATTTTGTATTGTATATTTGCATAACCCGCATACCCGCCCATGACGTCACTGCCCTGTAATATTGTCGCAACTTGAGGATGAGGTATTTTAGCTGAAGAGGCGCGCATCTCTCGACGTCTGACCCAGAAAGCGAACAATCCACTCGCAGTTCCGCCGTACATTACGTGCGGAGAGATTACCGCTTCGATTTACTTGATTTTTGCATATTCAAGTATTTAAGCGGCAGCTTGCAAGTTGCCAGTGGAAAGTTGCAAGTAGTAAGTGGCTACATGTTCCTAAATTGACGTTTTAAAGTATCATGCTTCTTATAATATGATGATTTATTTGGTCTAATGTAATCTACATATCGCACGTTTAATAATAAAGAGCAATAACTCAAAAAACAAGAATGTTCGGAAATCACGTTTAAAGTTCAGACACCCAGTACAACTTGTATGGGATGAAAAAGGCGGCCGATGTTTTGTCTCGGTCATATTCGTCCAAATTGAACGGCTGTCGCATTCTACCTATTCTTCTCGCATTGTTCTTGCGTTTTATTACAAAATCTCGATTTTCCCAATTTTCGAATTATTTCTCTTTATTATTAAGCGTGCGATATGTTGCTAAGATATGTAACATTGGGGATTCACATTATATGCATTCTCACAAGCAGACACGTACAAGTTCGCGCTTACACATGCCGCATGTGAAACTACAACATTAAAACCCAAATGTGATTTATTGTGTATGTGCATTGACTTATAATGGGTTGGTATGCGCCTGACCCCCCATGCTGTATAAAATGGTTCTCTTTGGCAATGTCGCCCCTGTTTTAGGGAAGGACGGCAAGAGTTGCAGAGTGTATGCTCATTTGAGATTTGAGTTTTTATGTTGTAGGTCCACATGCGGCATGTGTTAGTGCAAACTTGTACGCGTCTGCTTGTGAAAATGCATATAATGAAAATCCGTCATTTTACATATCTTTGCAACTTAGATAAGATGCTTTTCAAAGCTGTTTTATGGATTAAGTAACTTGCAAACTTCTCTGTGATGCATGTACTGGCCTGGTTTGAACTATCTTTCACACTAAAATGTCGTTTTTTTGTTTTAAAGTCACGTAGGAATGTCTTTCAATTATTTGGGAAACCGCAAAACAAAGTCACGGCCCAGTTTATATGGAAGTACAATATTTTGGCACTTACTTACTCACTCTGCTTTATTCTATTTTTATTTGATGAAATTCCACAAGCTAGTGAACGAGAAACACTTCTTCTTTTTCTAGCGCTTTTTCTGAGAAGATTGGCAATCATTATGGCTGGAGAGATGTTTTTCCGGGATCTGTTGCTTCATACACCCTACAATCTGTTCTTTGACTTATAGGTTGGTATGCGGCTGACCACCCATGCTGTAAAAATGGTTCACTTTGCCAATGTCACCCCTGTTTCAGGGAAGGACGGCAAGAGTTGCAGGGTGTATGTCCATTTGAGATTTGGTTTTTATGTTGTAGGTTCACATGAGGCATGTGCAAGCGCGAACTTGTACGTGTCTGTTTATGGGAATGCATGTAATGTGAATCTCCCATGTAACATATCTTTGCAACTTAGATTAGATTAGATGTTGCCGTGGTCTATGGGAGCTGGAGCTTCCGTACGTTTCACCCATATCTACGATGGGCTTCTTCAGCGTGAAGTGTGATGATGAAGATGATCTTGATGAACACTGTGATGAAA
This sequence comes from Agapetus fuscipes, assembly GCA_951799405.1. Taxonomy (NCBI): domain Eukaryota; kingdom Metazoa; phylum Arthropoda; class Insecta; order Trichoptera; family Glossosomatidae; genus Agapetus; species Agapetus fuscipes. Next base: position 8,869,908 of record OX637351.1, on the reverse strand, counting down.
GTGTGTGTACACTTGGGGTTCATGTGTAAAAAATGATGACACTCTGCGTATGAGTTGTGATGTGGAGCAGCGACATCTGTTTATTTTGAATAGGTTGGTATATACCACCCATGCTGTAGAAAATGGTTCATTTTGCTAATGTCACCCCTGTTCCAGGGAAGGTCGGCAAGAGTTTTAGGGTGTATGTTCATTCGAGATTTTTGTTTTTATATTGTAAATCCACATGCGGCATGTTTAAGCGTGTCTTCTTGTGAAAATGCATATAATGTGAATCCCCAATGTCACATATCTTTGCAACTTAGATTAGTTAGGTTCTGCTGCACGAAAGAGGAATCGTGTGCTTCTGCCATGCCACTGTCTCAGGTTTTTCAACCAAGATGTTCTCTATTAACCTGGAGCTCATCTCTCCTCAATTACTTCTCATTTCTCATTATGTGACTGAAATGAATTCCCTGTTTCAGGGAATGTCGGCAGGAGTTGCAGGGCTTATGTTCATTTGAGTTTGGATTTTATTTGTAAGTACACAATCAGCATTTGTAAGCGCGAACTACACGTGTTTGTTTGTGGGCATACATCTGAGAGCTTTAAATGAATATATCCTTGCAACTTAGATTATAGATTATAATGAATCATTTTTGCCTTTTGATGGACATCAGGAGTTTAACTCTGGTATTCATACGGGAAAGAACCTCGGTATTTGTGACTCGATCCATCCAGGAAACCTTTAACATCCGACAAAAGACAGTGCAGTTCAAAGACAGTGCTCCTGTTCTCGAGGCCAGTGTACTGTGTCCACCCTTCCATAGAGTACCATTGTAACGATGTAGCATCTCACCATTTGGCTTCAGAAAAAGTGGCACAAGTTGCATAGTTTATGTTTACATGAGTTGACGTACACATGTTGCATTTATACGTGCAAACTTTTGAATTACATTTATGAATGTGTTGGCTTGTCGGTGTACCTACATTAATTATGACTCTTTAATATTAATGCTTATTTGCTAGTTAGATTCAAGCTGATAGTCCGGTCGATAGCTCAGTTGATAGAGTGCTTGCATTCCGTACCGAGAGCTCTGGTTCGAATTCCCCCAAGGATGTCAGAAATAATTTCCCGTTTCGGTGTTAATTTCGAACCAAGGCAAGCAAAGCAAGATTTACTCAGCCTTCACAAGAAATGAGTACCAGCCCCCTCGGAGCTGGGAAACTCCCTCTCCAACTGAAGTGGTTGCCGTAAGGCCAGCTCCCTTAGGTACCTGTAAAAATAAATAGGTTCACTCGCCACATGTGTGTGAGAACGCGGCAAAGAGTTAAACTATATGTAGAGCTCAGTTGGGTTACGTTTTTTTCCTCATTCTCAAGCATTATCTGCATTTGAAAATAGCTTGATTGAATGATTGACTTATAGGTTGGTATGACGCTGACCATCCATACTGTAAAAAATGGTTCACTTTGCCAATGTCACCCCTGTTCCAGGGAAGGTCGTTAAAAGTTACAGGGTGTATGTTCATTTGAGGATTGGATTTTAATTTGTAAGTGCACGCTGCACATTCAGCATTTGTAGGTGCGAACTTATGCGTGTTTGGTGGGCATTCATTTGACATGAGCTTTGAATGTTAATATATCCTTGCAACTTAGATTATAGATAGATATGGAGCAGCAAAATAAAACAGTGCGCAAAAATTGATTTAAAAAGAACCATTACGTGGAATTCATTAGCGAAATTACTTAATCGAAAAAATGCTCATCTCATTAAATAAATATTAAACTATCTCTAGAGAGCTCGTTGGACCGGCAGAATCATTTGGCGAAAAGCATGATTTTTTGCACCTGAAGCCATCAACCGCGAAAGGAGAATTAATTTAGTGAAAAAAACAGCAAAACCCACGGCTCAAAACAAAATATAAACATCATTTGGCAGTTCAATTTTTTGATTTCCGTTAGTAGCATTTTTCTTTAATGAGTAATTTTTAGACTGGTCCATGGCGTAGTGGTTTACGCTACGTAATCAGAAGGTAGTGGGTTCGATTTTCAGCAGAGCAAAAAAAATATACCATTCATATTTTCAAAAATTCTCTTCGTTGCGTTGAAAAATTAATATATATCGTTACCAAAGGTCCATCCAGCCTTACAGCAACTGGGTCTTGCTTGAATATTGGCGCTTTATATAGCGACGACCAAGCTCGCAAAGGGCTCATCAGGTGTGATTCACACAAAGCAGAGCTCACTAAAGTGAAAAAATGAATCGGAATTGTCAGAATTCTTGACTTATACGTTGTAATGCAGCTGACCATGACCACCCATGCTGTAGAAAATTGCTCACTTTGCCAATGTCACCCCTGTTTCATAGAATGGCAGCAAGAGTTGCAGGGTATATGTTCATTTAAGATTTGAGTTTGTATATTGTAGGTTCACATGAGTCATGTACATTGCACAAGCAAGAACTTATACGCAATTGCTTGTGAAAATGTATATAATGTGAATCCCCAATGTTACATATCTTTGCAACTTAGATTAGATTAGTTCTCGTGATAACACCAAAAGCGCTCGTGGAAATAAATCAACTAGTGAAGGACAACTTTGTTTTTTGTTTTACATTTTTAATTTAAAATAACTCTTCACAATGTCAACACTCAAGACCTTCATCTTTTTAAGTAGGTACCTCAAGAAAGCCTCTTTATTAAGTATGTACCTCAAGAAAGCCTCTTTATTAAGTAGGTACATCAAGAAAGCCTCTTTTAAGGATGTTATTTATTAAACATGTTTTTGAATTGAAGCTGTAAGCAAGTAGTTGCTTTGGAAGTGTTTTTAAAACGTAATTTCATACGTGGGACATGACATCATCAATCATCCATGTATGTATGTTTGTAGGATGCTTTAAAGTCTTCTTTTTATTGAAAATTCTTTTTAATGACTTTATTCTGAATCCGAAATGATGGCTTAATGAGCTTCTTTGAAAAAGTATGATGGAATTCTTTTTTGATCGGAATTTTATGGGTGGTCTTCGATAAAATTAAGTTTACACTAATTAGAATGTATAATATATTTTAGAGGGCTCTTGAGGTGTGGGTCACAGAATAATACCATATTTCGGTAGGTAAGAATTGTTCTGTTCCTTGACTTATAGGTTGGTATGAGGCTGACCACCCATACTGTAAAAAATTGTTCACTTTGCCAATGTCACCACTGTTTCAGGGAAGGTCGGCAAGAGTTGCAGGGCTTATGTTCATTTGAGATTGGGTTTTTATATTGTAGGTCCACATGCGGCATGTGTGAGCGCAAAATTATGCTTTGTGTCTGCTTGTGGGAATGCATTGAATATGAATCTCAAATGATACATATCTTTGCAACTTAGATTTAGATTTAGATTTATTTAAGAATGACCGCGGTGATGAGACTTTCAGCCCAGGTATCATAAGTTTGTCAAAGCGTGGGCTCAACAGACGATCAAAATGTCTTAGAATAGCACTGATAGAATATCAATTAAAACAAATACATTTTCATTTTCAATCCACGTTATTGAGAGTCTGTGTCACTCCATTGTTCTTCTTATCTACAAACTGTGTACGCACGCAAGCGTACAAACCTGAAGATAATGTTTCTCACTTTATGTCTCTGTCGCACTTGCTTACATTCGATGCGTCCGTCCCTTTTCCTCGCGTTATCTAGATAGGGAACTAGCACCCCGGGCTCTGATGGTCCGTGGCTGATATAGGCCGGACATTGCAGCGTAGGAGATCGAGCTCCAGCTACCTGTGGGTGTTTCAACCGTAGCTAAGCTAAACCGGCTGCCATAGATAACTGTTAATTACGGTTTACCAGCAATGTGCAGCCGCCAGCTACACAGCGAGCAGTTACCAACCTTTTCGATAAAATTTTCCCGTACATGACTAATAATTATATCTGCGGACTAGAAATTATTTTAACGACAATAGACATTGTATATCTGTCTCAACTTGCTAACGAAAATGATCATTAGTAAGAAAGAGAACATAGTACTTCACAGTTGCATTTCCATGTGTACAAAAAAACTCGGGCGAATGTAAAAATGTTGCGAGAAAGTTGGTACTATTGCAAATAATAATGGCTGCCAGTTGACAGATAACACAAATATTGTGATCACTAAAATTGATGAATTTTAAAGGGAAAAGGCATTATGTTAAGACGTTATGGCATGTGTTGTAATTAGATGCTAAATAAAAAACGGATTTGGACTAAACGGCCTTATTTCGTATGACTACACCACTGAAACGTTTGACAGAACTGAGACAAATGTGGGCAAAGCTGTATGTATCAATGCAGTAAGTTGGTTTCTGCTCCTCTTTGTTATTACTAAATGGCCCGGTCAATAGCTCATTGGGTAGAGTGCTTGCATTCCATGACGAGAGCAAGGCTTCGAATCCCACCGAGGGTGTCAGAAATGATTTCCCATTTCGGTGTTTATTTCAAAGCCCAAAATATAATTCCAGCTACGTTTACTCAGCCTTCTCAAGAAATGATTACCAGCCTCCTCGGGAGCTGGGAAACCCTGTCTTTAACTGAAGTGGTTGGCTTAATGCCGGCCCCCTTACCTGTAAAAATAAATAGGTTCCACTCGCCACATGCGACCCCTTCGGGGATAACGGTATGTGTAGCTTAGTTACGTTAGTTGCGTTTGCGTTTGGGGCGGGGCTTGTCACTTCGGTGATTCTCGGTTTTAGTTAACTCGAACAGGAGTATTTTGAATCATAGGTAGTTCAAGTAATAGTTTACTAAAATATTACTAAATTTTAATATACCGGGCCTTAGAAAAGGTTGCGATTAGCTGCCTAGTCCGCGTAACGTCTGCGCAGTGACCCTCACTGAATGCCGTGAACTCAGCCCCGGGTGGAGGTTTATTCATGAATGTGGAGTGAGATTACAGTCCTCGGTAACGGTCTGCCTGGCGCCCACGCCCCGGGCCCTACAAGGACATGCCCTGAGGACGTCGCCGCCCATTTCAGTCCGGAAACTCAGCCTGACCTAGGTCGTGAAACTCCTCGTCGTATTGCTCGTAAGCTTTAGAAGAAAAAAAAGAAGAAACGTCAAGTTAACAGCTCTAATCTAATCTTATGTAAGTTGCAAAGATATGTAACGTTGGGGGTTCACATTATATTGTCAACGACGATACCATGTTGAAAGCACCGGTTCTCATCAGTACCCTTAGTACGAGTTGCAAAACTTGAGAAAAGTAAAGTTTACGGAGAGTATTAAAGAGTGATTTTCCCCAAAATCTGCCGTTTTTGTTTGTTTGAACTTGATTTTCTTCATCGCTGTAACTCTTTTGCTAAGAGCATAAAGTGTAAGAAACAAAAACGGCAGATTTTGGGGAAAACCACTCTTCTATACTTTCCGTAAACATTACTTTTCTCAAGTTTTACAAATCGTACTAAGGGTAAAGATCACCGAAGTTAAGCAACATTGGGCGCGGATGCTACCTGGATGGGTGATCGCTCAGGTACACCGCGTGTTGTTGGCATTTCTTGGACCGGTCCGTAGTCCAGTGGCAACACTTCGGACTCGTTAATGGAAGGTTGTGGATTTGAATCCCGGCGGAGCACAAAAGTATACCATTTATATTTCCAAATGTGCTCTTCGCTGGGTTGAAAAATTCATAAGCCTGTACCAGAGACCGGTCACTGAAAGGTACATCCAGCCTTACATCAACTGGGTCTTGCTTGAGAATTGGTGCTTTCTACAGCAATGACTAAGCCCACAGAGGGCGCTTGAGGTGTGATACACACAAAAACAGCGCTCACCAAATAAATCATCCTAATATTCCTTCCATTTACGAGTCCCAAGTGTTGCCACTGGACTACGGACCGGTCCATGACCAATATTCATATTAAATGCATGCCCGCAAACTTACACGCCAAAGTTTGCGCTCACAAATTCTGCATGGTGTACTTTCAAATAAATGCACTTTCCACGATTTCTCCAATCAGTGAATCAGCACTTGTTCAGTTGTACCTTTAAGGTGGCGATGTCGTTTATTGTCAATGAACCTAATGTTGAAGTTTCTGCTGAGATTAGAGATTAACTAGATGTCGGAATAATTGCAGGGAAACGATGTGTTTGTGCTCGTCTCTATATTTGCCGTACAGAGCACCGTTATGTAATGCCGTGAGTTGCTTAGTGCGGTTGCGGGTATGGATTAGAGCGGCACACTGACAAAACGACACATGACATAGCGACACATGACATAACGACACATGACGGTGTTATGGCCGTGGAAGTCAAGTGGATGATCTTTCTAGCGCAGGGCTGTCCAACTCAAAATCGTGGCGGGCCAGATTTAGTACTTTTGTAATCGTGGCGGGCTAGAAAAAGCGTCGACGGGAAAGGGGGGGGGGGGATAGGCAACACAATTTTCAAAATTTGTCCGGTCCGTAGCTCAGTGGTAACACTACAGACTCTGAATGGGAAGGTTGTGGGTTCGATTCCCGGCGGAGCACAAAAAATATACCATTTATATTTTCAAATTTGCTCTTCGCCGGGTTGAAAAATTCATAAAAACCTTTACCAATGACCGGTCACCAAAGGTCCATCCAGCCTTACAGAAACTGGGTCTTGCTTGAGAATTGGCGCTTTGTAGCGACGACGATCAAGCTCGTAAAAAGGTCGATAGCTCAATTGGTAGAATGCTTGCATTCAATGCCGAGAGCAAGGGTTCGATGTCAAAGGCTTACTCAGCCTTCACAAGAAATGAGAACCAGCCCCCCCGGGAGCTGGGAAACTCCCACTTCAACTGAAAGTGGTTGGTGTGAGGCCCGCCCCCTTACCTGTAAAAATACATCGGTCCCGAAGCGCCACATACGACCCCTTCGGGGAAACGCAGGCAAGAAGTTACGCTACATGTGTAGCTTAGTTGCGTTGCGTCAAAATCTGTCCAACATACGCGGGTCGTATGTTGGACAGACCTGTTCTGGCGTATTTGGAATAGAATAACGTTGGTTCGATCTCCGCTTGGGTCATTTGACCATAGCTTTGATCCTGGTTCATCAGATGTCATTTGGTAATTATCAATTAATAATTCATTAAAATATACAATAATGAATTATTAATTGATGATATCAATATCTGTCTCTGGCCAGGCAGAATAGGTTGGTAAATTGCATTCCTCAAATCTATTTAAAAAAAATGACAACGACACGTGACATAACCGCACATGACACAACGACACATGTAAGAACGACACATGGCATAACGACACATGACATAATGACACATGACATAACGACTCATGACAGATCAAAACATAACAATAATAAAACAACACAGAAAATACATCACATGACGAAACATCACATACCTAAAACAGAACATACCATAAAAAGGCACATGAAAAAACATCACACGAAAAAAACCTCACAAAAACTCCTTTTGCATATTATGAGTCCTTGACTTACAGATTAGCGTGGCCCTTACCTTAGGTATGGGATTTTTTTGTCATTGTGAAGTACGTTTCTGTGATGTTTGGTTATGGTGATTTTTGTCATATGGTGTTCTGTCATGTGTCGTTCTGTCATGTTTCGTTTTAATTGTACATTGAATCTTTCACGGCCGGTTCTTGTTGACACGACAATCACTTTATTCGGGCTATGTAGCCGTGGTCTGGTAGATTCTTTCCGGACAGTTTCGCCCATTGCTCCGATGGGCATTATCAGCGGTTGGCTAGTCGCTGTGATCTTCTTACAGGATTTGCTGTACTAGAAACAACGCCAGCCTTTGGATTAGTATTGTCGTTTTTACTATGAGAAATCAAGCCCCCATTGCCAGGCAAGCAAGATTCGTTTTATCACTGTGTCGTTCTAACACGGAACCACAGAGCCAGTAAGTGTGTGTGTATACAAGACATGTGTGGGTTTATACGTATATGCACAAGAGCGACATCCGAGTTTATAGGAAGTGAGCTGGCAAGGTCACACGCAGGCTTTACTGGCAGGCACTCCATTGTGTAATAACACAGAGGAGCAGAAACTAACTTACTGCATTGATATATACTGTTACGTCTTTGCTGGATCCTTTTTAATTAAAATGCCGGAATTTATTTCTAAGGATTTATTTTCACAATTTATTTATTTACAATGTACAATTTATTTCATACTTGAGAATCACTGTTATCTCGCAAAGGGCTTTATTGCAACTCCTCCAGTCCTACCATTTTGACCCCTTATATACTAAAGCGGAGGGATCATTCTCCCAAGTTCTGGACTATTCCAAGACCAGAATATTTACGCACTCTAGCAGGGCCTGCTAGATGATTCTATACTACGTGCACTGGTGTGTGTAGTCATTTTGTTGTACCTTTATGTGTACGAGCGCCTGTACTCGAAGTTCGCAACAATACTATAGCCCACATTTGTCTCAGTCCTGTCAAACATTGCAGTGGTGTAGTCATACGAAATGAGGCTACTTTTTTTTTATTATTTTTTTATTTTTTTATTAGGAAGACTAACAGCGTTAAAAAACAGGATTAAAAGTAACATTAGACACAAGAAGCCAATAAGAGGTCCTCACGTATAAAGACAATTTAAATTAAACAAAGGAGAAGAGTATTACAAGAGATTAATACAAAATAAAATAAAAACAATAGAAAGAAAATATAAACCAAAAATAGTAGTGGGAGACATAATTAAACAAAGTTGAAAGACAATAAAAAGAAAATAAAGTAAAAATAGTAATGAGAGATACAACCTAGGATACAAAGAAGTTCTGCGTCATCCGCTGTCTATATATCCTTTGTCCAAATCTATTTTGTGTTTCGACACCCAATTATAATGCATGCCATAATATCTTAAAATAATGCATTATTGTCACCGTCCTAAAAAAAAACGCAACTAAGCTACACATATAGTGTAACTTCTTGCCTGCGTAATCTCCGAAGGGGTCTCATGTGGTGATTCGGGACCTATTTATTTTTACGGGTTGCCGTCTTAAGACTTTTGATGATGATGATGATTTTTATAGCGCCGTTTCGTGACCACTGTCACTGCAAGGGCGCTATTATTTTGTATTATGTATGTATGCATATGTTCCTTGACTAATAGGTTGGTATGCGGCTATAACATCCATGCTTAGAAAATGGTTCACTTTTTTGTGCCAGTGTCAACCCGGTTTCAGGGAAAGTCGGCAGGAGTTGCAGGGTGTATGTTCATTCGAGATTCGGGTTCTTATATTGTAGGTCCACATGCGGCATGTTTAAGCGCGAACTTATACGTGTCTACTTGTAAAAATGCATGTAATGTGAATCTTCTTTTATTATCTATAATCTAAGTTGCAAGGATATATTCATTCAAAGCTCTCAGATGTATGCCCACAAACAAACACGTGTAGTTCGCGCTTACAAATTCTGATTGTGTACTTACAAATAAAATCCAAACCTCAAATGAACATAAGCCCTGCAACTCTTGCCGGCATTCCCTGAAACAGGGGTGAAATTGGCAAAGTGAACCATTTTTTACAGTATGGGTGGTCAGCCTCATACCAACCTATAAGTCAAGGAATTATGACTCTGGATATTCCATTCATTCGCTATTTCAGGAATTTGGTCACTTTGCCAACGTCACCCCTGTTTCAGGGAAGGTCGACAAGAGTTGTAGGGTGTATGTCCATTTGAGACTTGGTTTCTATATTATAGGTTCCCACGCGGCATGCGCAAGCGCGAATTTGTACCTGTCTGCTTGTGAGAATGCATCTAATGTGAATCCCTAATGTTAGATATCTTTGCAGCTTAGATTAGATTAGATAGGTCCATCCATACCAAATTTCTGAAATTCATTTTTATGAAAAGAAACACCGCAAAAACCAAGAATTTTTTGCATGGAAAAAGAGCATAATTGTGCTTCATTCATTAAGCTCTTTTTAATGAAATAATAATTGTAATCCGAGTCTCGCGCATGCGCAATTATTTGAGTTACATAATTTTTTACAATAATAGAGCTACACATACACACACACACATTCATTCAGGAACCGTTGAGATTCAACGGATGCACACTCGCTGGTAATGTATAAGAGGCATGATAACTGTCAAAAGCATTCCATTTTCAATTACGATTTAAATTCTCGAATCTTACCGTTCCAAATTTAAACGGTGGTTTTTTTTTTTTTGAAAAGAGAACACTCATCTCGGCTTAATATGGGCGTACTAGTGGGCGCCTATTTTTTTATATTCAAGGTACGTTATTTCTTTATAGTACTTTTTCTTCTATTGAAATGTTAACCGTTTAAAAATAATTGATGGGAGTTTTAGTTGAGGATCACATATGGTTTGAAATAAACGAAACTGGTTAAACGTATTTTATTTCAATAGAAATATTAAATTTCTATATATATAGTATCACGGACGTGTTGCTAGGGAATCTAATCTAATCTAATCTAAGTTGCAAAGATATGTAACATTGACGATTCCCGTTATATGCAGTCTCACAAGCAGACGCGTATAAGTTCGCGCTTGTACATGCCGCATGTGAATCTACAGCATAAAACACAAATCTCAAATGAACATACACCCTGCAATTCTTGCCGTCCTTCCCTGAAACAGGGGTGGCATTGGCAAATTGAACCATGGGTGGTCAGTAGCATACCAACGTATAAGTCAAGGAACATACACAACAAATTACATTTTTAAAATCAATAAACAATAATCTATATGGACATCAAAAACTAAAAATAAAACCAATTGAAAAACCCTAGCCGCCAACAGTACAGATCAACCGCCATTTCTTTCTGTCCTTACCACAGGCCCTTACACACGTCTTTCATTTCCTCCAGATTCATATAATAATAATAATATGAGGCTAATTTATTTTAAATTACAAATGATAAGAGAGCGCCGTGTGTGTCACACCTCAAGGGCCCTATATATTGTAAACAATCGTCTGTAACTGTAAATCTGTCGACATTCCGCTAGGGGTGGCCATCTTCCATTTGTGGAATATCAGAATGGAGTCGAAGCAAAAACCGCAGGAATAACGGCCAACAATTGGAATGTTCACACTTTGTGATATGTTCAAATAAGTTTAAAAAAAGCCTACTCAATGCGAACTTGAGAAATTTAATATTTCTATTGAAATAAAATATGTGGGTTGTAATCCTCCCCAAAACACAAGCTATGCTTACTTTGGGGAGTATTTATTGTAATTAGATTTTTAAAATTTATTTTTATTGTAATACTTTGTACATATTGATAAAAAACAATAAAGACCTTATGATATGATAATTTTAAAAAAATATAATAAATGCTGCCATAAACAACCTGTCCAAGCATTATACATAGGTTGTGTGTGTGTGTGTATGGGAGCTGAATCTTTTACAGTTAAGTGGTAAATACAAGAAAATTACCGAATAATAGCAGGTAGGTACCTACCGATCTCCATAATATACGACAATCATTCCAAATTTGAAAAAAGGTGGGATTCAAAATTTTTATTTCATTAGATTGAATTTCGCGATTAAATATTTAGCAGAAAACAATACAATCCCAGCAAAAAAACATACCTAATCTAATCTAAGTTGCAAAGATATGTAACATTGAGGATTCACATTACATGCATTCTCACAAGCAGACACGTACAAGTTCGCGCTTGAGCATGCCGCATGTGAACCTACAACATAAAAACCAAATCTCAAATGGACATACACCCTGCAACTCCTGCAGACCTTCCCTGAAACAGCGGTGACATTGGCAAAGTGAACAATTTTCTACAGCATAGGTGGTCAGCCGCATACCAACCTGTACCTATACCAAGCTACCAATATAGTGTAACTTTTGACCGCGCTCTGTCTTGAACGGATTGCATGTGGTGAATACAACCTAATATTTTTAACAGTTAAAGTGGCTAGCCTAACGCCAACCACTTGACTTGAAGGGAGGGTTTCCCAGCTCCTGAAGGGGCTGGTAAAAAAATCTTTGGAAGGCTAAGTAAGTCTTACTGGTAGTGTGATTTTAGGTTTGAAATATTACATTTCTGACACCTTCGGTGGGATTCGAACTCAAGCTCTCGGCATGGAATGCAAACACTCAACCAACTGAACTATCGACCGGACAGTCTCATCACACGGTAATTCTTACCTACCGAATATTGGTAATATTTTTATGAAGATCTGTCAATCCAAGATGGTCACTAGTGAACAGCTGATTAGTGTTCATACAAATATTACCGATATTCGGTAGGTAAGAATTACCGTGGTGATGAGACTTCCAGCCCTGTACCCTTAGTACGAGTTGCAAAACTTGAGTAAAGTAAAGTTTACGGAATGTATAAAAGAGTGATTTCCCCAAAATCTGCTGTTTTTGTTTCTTACACGTTATGGTTTTAGCAAAAGAGTTACAGTGATGAAGAAAATCAAGTTCACACAAACAAAAACGGCAGATTTTGGGGGAAATCACTCTTTAATAATTGCCGTAAACTTTATATTACTCAAGTTTTGCAAGTCGTACCAAGGGTGCTGTTTGCACACTCTTATTACCAATCCCAGCAGCTGGTAGCACTGATTTTAGGTTTGAATGATGAATTTGAATTTGATGAATTCTATTGTCTAATGGTTGGAAAGTACTTGCGTATCGGTATTATTAATAGACTTGGGATTTATCAGCAAACAATGCTTAACAGTAACACTTGGCAACGTAAGAACATGTTTTTTTTATATACAGTTATTAACGGAGTTATATGATGTCATGGAATTACGACATCTTATCATAATGCGAGAGCCGATCTGAAGAAAAAATATATAAATTAAACAAACACTACAATGTTGATGTAAAATATTTGTAAAAAATCTCGACCTACATTTGCCGATGGAGTCGAATATTTCGAATTTCCTGTCTAATATTTTTTTGCAAAAGTGCAACTAAGCTACACATATAGTGTAACTTTTTGCCTGTGTTATTTCCGAAGGAGTCGCATGTGGCGATTCGGGACCTATTTATTTTTACGGTTAAGGGGGTAGGCCTCACACCAACCCCATCTGTTTTAAAGTGTGGTTTTCCCAGCTTCCAAGGGGACTGATTCTCATTTCTTGTGAAGGCTGAGTAAAAAAAGCCTCATACCAACCTATAAGTCAAGGAATATACAAAAAAAACGCAAATTAGCTACACATGTAGTGTAACTTCTTGCCTTCATTTTATCCGAAGGGGTCGCATGTGGCCATTCGGGACCTATGTATTTTTACGGCACACCAAGCATTTTCAGTTGAAGGGGGGTTTCCCAGCTCCCAAGGGGGCTGGTCCTCATTTCTTGTGAAGGCAAAGTACACCTTTGACGGTATTTATTTTGGGCTTGAAATAGACACCCTCAGTGGGGATCAAACCCCTTCTCTCGGCATGGAATGCAAGCACTACCTATACCAACTGAGCTATCGACCGGACCTACTCATTTCATCCAGAGCCATAACCTTTTTCATACAAGCTCTCCTTTTATTATGACTCTGGATATCCCATTCATATAGAGATCTATTTATTAAGTCATCATGCTTTTTTACTATAAATATCGCACATTTTGTTGATGTCTCCATCACGCAGAGCTTCTAGTTAACTGTTAGGTTGAACTCTTGCCGGAAGGAGCGCTTATACAACTGGGGTGTGTGTGTGTCACATACTGAGGACACGCTTGGCTGCGCTAAGTGGAAGACTCCAAGCTTAACTTCCATCGAAACCAGCGGAGTGTCACATGAGACGCTTCCCAAGAACACTCGCGACATGTTTACTCGTGTAAATGTCAGTGCTCAGTCACTGTAATGTTGATAAGTTGATTCAAACAAGACATGAAGAAAAAATGGAGACAAATTTGAAGAGGCTATGGTCACCCCTAGCGGAATGGTGACAGAGTTGCAGTTACAGCCATATGAGACTGTTCTCCCCATGCAGTAAAAAGTTGAAGCACTTTTGCCAATGACACCCCCGTTTCGGGAAAGCAAGGCTGTGCAAGAATGAATTAAAAGAGGTATATGATAGGAAAAAATGGAGACAGCTCTGCAGAGTCTCTGGTCACCCCTAGTGGAATAGTGACTGAGTTACAGTGACAGTTACAGTAAGGCTTATGTTCAAGTGAGGTTTTTGTTTGCAAGTACACATGTAGCGACTGTACATGCACATTGCACACATAGGACAGTCTGGCACTAAAAAAACAATTAAATTAGGCTGATTTATTTGGTGAGCGCTGTTTTTGTGTGTATCACACCTCAAGAGCCCTCTGCAAGCTTGGTCGTCGCTGTAGAAAGCGCCAATTCTCAAGCAAGACCCAGTTGTTGTAAGGCTGGATGGACCTTTTGATGACCGGTCTTTGGTAAAGGTTTATGAATTTTTCAACCTAGCGAAGAGCAAATTTGAAAACATAAATAGTATTTTTTTTGTGCTCTGCCGGGATTCGAACCCAAAACCTTCCAGTTAGGAGTCCGAAGTGTTACCACTTGGACTACGGACCGGTCAAAAAAACACTAGTATGAACCATGGCAGTATTAGTGCATACGAGATCCTTATCATGCTGGTGGAACGCTCTGGTATTGGAATTATCCTCTATGTTCGAGAACCTTTCGTACGTCCGTATGAATGAGTATAAATGCAAGCCGAAATCGTGTGCAGGCAGGTGTCGTTTAAACATTCAGCCGTGAAGTTCGAAAGCCAGGACTAGAAATAAATTATTGTAAATTTTGTAAAATAAATTCTGATTTAATAAATAATTGCAGTTTTATTAAAAAAAAAACCCAGTAAAAACTTAAGAATATCGATAGTTAAAGGATGGACATAAATGGAGAAGATAATACAACTCTGTCCACAGATATGATACTCGTAGTTCCGTTAGGATGACTACATTTACATACGGCATCATCAACATGTGAAATGTATAGAGAAGTGGGTAAAGAAAACAGTACTTTATAGTGTGTTATATTAAATATGTATATATGTTGCATTTCAAGGTCACATTGACAGCGATACGAAAATAGCAAATGATATCGGCGGTTAAGTTGAAGCGACGTTTTGGTCAAAAATAAGTTATGAATGCTATCCTACTCAATTTTTTCCGCTCTTTCTAATGCGCTAACTCTCATAGCTCTACGATGATTTTTTGTTGTTGTTGTTGTTTATGCCGAAGCAAACTTACTTAAGAAGTATGATTGGAAAAAGACGGAGTGATAGGGTGAGGAATGATTTTGTTAGAGAGGAATGCGGTGTAAGAGAAAGTGTGAAAGTAAAGATTAAAAGAAGTATACTTAGATGGTTTGGACATTTGGAGAGAATGAATGAGGAAAGAATGACGAAGCAAGTATATGCTGCAAGAATTGATGGATGTCGTGGAAGAGGAAGACCGAGAAAGGTATTGATGGACCAAATTTTCGAAATAGCGAGTGAATGGGATATCCAGAGTCATAATAAAAGGAGAGCTTGTATGAAAAAAGTTATGACTCTGGATGAAATGAAAGAAGTATGCAAGGACAGGAAGAAGTGGCGGCTAATCTGCAATGCTGATTTTTAATGTTGGTTTATTGGCTTGCTACATTTTTTGCATAAGACATTTTTTACTTTTTTTGTATAGATTTATTTTTAAGGTTTTGTTGTTTTCTTATACTTAAATGTTATTTATTACTCGTATTCCTTGACTTATAGGTTGGTATGAGGCTGACCACCCATACTGTAAAAAATGGTTCACTTTGCCAATGTCACCCCTGTTTCAGGGAATGTCGGCAAGAGTTGCAGGGCTTATGTTCATTTGAGGTTTGGATTTTATTTGTAAGTACACAATCAGAATTTGTAAGCGCGAACTACACGTGTTTGTTTGTGGGCATACATCTGAGAGCTTTGAATGAATATATCCTTGCAACTTAGATTATAGATTATATTATAGAAACAACTGCACTTTCGAAGTTGGTATGGTTTTAGTGTAACCGACAAGATTTTGAGCATTTTTATCCTAAAGGCGCTTGTGACATAAAAAAATCGTAAAACCACATAAATGCCTTAATTTATTATTATTATTTTAGAGCTGTTTAGAGAAGTTATGTCCATTTTTCTTCAAACTCAAACTTTTAACTGCTTTCCTGAACAATTTAGTTTGTTTAGTTTTAACCATTGATATGTATATATGTTGCATTTCAAGGTCACATTTACAGTGATCCGCAGATAATATTGAATTTCTTGTGACCGGTTTGCGGACCGTTGGGAACCGTTTCGAACGGTTCGATGACTACACTGGCAGCACACTTACATACTATAGCGAATATTGCCGTATGCAAAAATGCATTGACATACATCTTATCTAATCTAAGTTGCAAAGATATGTTACATTTGGGATTCACACATATGCATTCTCACAAGCAGACACGTACAAATACGCGCTTTCACGTGCCGCATGTCAACCTACAACATAAAAACCCGAATCTCAAATGGAAATGTAACTTTTGACGTCCTTCCCTAAAACAGGGGTGACATTGGTGAAGTGATCCATTTTCTACAGCATGGGTGGTCTAATCTAATCTAATCTAAGCTGCAAGGATATATGTAATTTAATATTTATATTAAATGCATTCCCACAAGCAGACATGTATAATTTCGCGCTAACACATGCGCATGTGGACCTACATTATAAAAACCCAATCTCAAATGAACATAAGCCCTACAACTCTTGCCGTCCTTCCCTGAAACAGGGGTGACATTGGCAAAGTGAACAATTTTTTTACAGTATGAGTGGTCAGCCGCATACCAACCTATAAGTCAAGGAACAATCAGCTTCTTCAGTGGTCAGCTTCTATAATTCAAGGAACATGCAAAAACATTAAAAGCAAGTACAAAACATAAAACTCTAATTATAAATTTGAATGAATTAGAAGAACCCTAGCCCTGGCTGCCAACATTATAGATCAACCGCCATTTCTTTCTGTCCTCACATACTTCTTTCATTTCATCCAGAGTCATAACTTCCTTCATACAAGCTATCCTCTTATTTTGACTTGGATATCCCATTAATTCGCTATTTCATATATTTGGTCCATCCGTACCTTTCTCTGTCTTTCTCTACCACGGCATCCATCTATTCTTGCAACGTATAATTTCTTCTTCAGCCCTTCCTCATAAGCATCACAAACACATTACACAACTAAGCCACACGTTTAGTTTAGCTTCTTGCCGCGTTATCCTCGAAGGGCGAGGAGTGCGTGGCGAGTGCAACCTGTTTAATTTTAGACGTAGGGAGGTCGGCCTTTCGCTCGCCACTTTAGTTGAAATGGGGGTTTTCCTGCTCTTGAGTGGGCCGCCAATTATTTATGTGAAGACTGAGTAAACTTTAACGGTATTTTATTTTGAGGTTTGAAATAAACACCGAAACGGGAAATCATTTTTGACACCCTCAGTGGGATTTGAACTCGAGCTCTCGGCTTGGAATGCAAGCACTCTACCAACTGAGCTATCGACCGGAATTATTTCTCTTTATCAAATATCAATAAACTTATTCCTTGACTTATAGGTTGGTATGCGGCTGACCACCCATGCTGTAGAAAATGGTTCACTTTGCCAATGTCACCCCTGTTTCAGGGAAGGTCGGCAGGATATGCAGTATGTCCATTTGGGATTTGGTTTTTATGTTGTAGGTTCACATGCGGCATGCTCAAGCGCGAACTTATACGTGTCTGCTTGTGAGAATGCATGTAATGTGAATCCATATTGTTGCATATCTTTGCAACTTAGATAAGATTAGATTAGAATACAACAAATTGAAATTGCTTGAAAATTTGTCCCTGACTAGCGTCGCGTCGCTACTAACTAACACTTCCTTCCGCAATCAAGTCCGAAGCGATGACCACTAGACTGCGACCGGTCCACTCAGTTATTTAGTTAATCCGTTTAGTGATAAGAATTAAGCGAGTATTAACGGACGCTATGAAGTGTGTCTGTTACATAGTGGTGTTTATTTATTAATCACCGTTAACTAACAGCCTAGCCTAGTTAACTAGTTAATGCTCAGATTAAACGGACGGGCATTTCAATCGGACAAACACCGTTTCGGAATTTCATGTTTGAATTTCATTCCTTGACTTATAGGTTGGTATGAGGCTGACCACCCTTACTGTAAAAAATGGTTCACTTTGCCAATGCCACCCTTGTGTCAGGGAAGGTCGGCAAAAGTTGTAGGGCTTATGTTCATTATGCCCCTCTTACTTGTAAAAATAAAAAAAGTTCCACTCGCCGCATGCGAAAGCCTTTGTGAATTTTGCGGCAAGAATATACACTATATGTGCAGCTGAGTTGCGTTTTGCGTTGCGTTAGATATCTTATCAAATCTAATCTAAGTTGCAAAGATATGTAAAATTGGGGACTCACATTACATGCATTCTCACGTACAAGTTCGGCTTGCGCAAAGTGAACCATTTTCTACAGCATGGGTGGTAAGCCGCATACCAACATAGGTTAAAAAGTAAACATTAATTTAAAAAAAACTGGTCAGTAAGATTTATCCAGCCTTACAGCAGCAACTGGGTCTTGTTTGGCAAACTTGGCGTTGACTATTGAAGATCAAGCTTGCAGAGGGTTTTTGAGGTGTGATTCACACAAAAATAGCACTCACCAGATAAATCATCCTACTATTCATGATCTTATCGTAATTGGTTTTTGGGTTATTATTTACAGTGCATAATTTTTCTTTTCTTCTTTCTTTTCAGATAAGTAATTCGACACTATGAGGGAAGCCATGCATCGGATAGCTTGTCTTCTGGTTCTGGCAGCTGCCGCAGTCCATGGTAAGATCATTAATCATTTATATCGTACTGTACTGTACTGTATCCTGCCGCCGTTCCACTAGGGGTGGCCGGTACCTCCACAGATGCGCCTCCACTTTTTTTCTGTCTTTACAAACCGCATTCATTTCCTCAACATTCTTCACTTTC
Organism: Agapetus fuscipes; assembly: GCA_951799405.1. Lineage (NCBI taxonomy): Eukaryota > Metazoa > Arthropoda > Insecta > Trichoptera > Glossosomatidae > Agapetus > Agapetus fuscipes. The sequence goes on along the minus strand of OX637351.1, from coordinate 8,851,017 downwards.
TTCATACATACTCTTCTGTTATTCTCACTCTGCAGGTTCCATTCTTTCACAATCTCACCTATTTGGTCTAACCTTTCTTTCCTCGGCCTTACCCTTCCACGCTTTCCTCTGACATTCCTTTGTACACTTTTAAATATTTGAATTGGAATATTTCTGACACTTGCTGGAGTACAGCAGACGTTTGGGTGCTGGTGAGGTGGCGGTTGATGTCCTGATCCTTTGTAGCAGGGCTGTTAGCTGCGTAGTGTGCCTTTGTTTTGAGACAATGAGAAGAAGTCGCGATTGAAATTGGTTTTGAATTGACCAATACTAAATTGTCGTAGAAAAACTAAATCACTTGATAAACAGGCACTTGATCAAAAGAATGAGTCGTGAAAGCACCAAGTTCTCATAGTTTTGATATCGACTGCAAAGAGTGAGGATATCAGAACAGACATCGTGGTACTGCCGATAGATTTGGTCCCGGACCATTGGACCAGTCAGTTCTTGACTGGTCACGGTAAGTTTAGGGCAAGGCTCTTCCAGCGTGGTCTCTCAAGAGGGTCGGGTGCAGCCTGGTCGTGAGGCGCTCTTCAACGCTTTCAGACCGGCCATCGGCCCGATCGGATACGCGGACTTTGTGGCCAACAAATCCAACTTTGAGGCTTTTTCAAAGTTTTGTGCCAGCTATGGCGAGAACTTGTCGGTCTAATTAGACCGACATTCTTTATATTTTTTCTATTTTCTTTTCCGCCTCTAGGTGGTTGGCCACTTAGTCAGGAGAGCGCCTCCCGAACAGTCTCAGTAGTAGCATCTCGAATTCTAGGCCTTAAGTCATATGTTACGACGCTCAGAATCACTTTGCATTTTTGTTTGTAAATTTAAAATTCTCGAGCCCTAAACCCTCACGGCTATAATCTTTCAGTGATTTCTGAGCCTCCTTTGCTTTGTGTAAACACTTGGGAAAGTGTAGCTTCACGGGAGGGCCTTCTGCCACTCGCATCTCACATAACTTTTGCATGCGAGTCCTGCGACACATCCCCGGATGGGATGGATATACAGGGCGTGGGTCAGTGGTGGGGAGACTGACCCTGAGAGAAGGTTGTTGCCGATAGATTTACAGCCATTTCACACTAGACGCATTCTGCCGCTTGTTTAACGTGAAAGTGAAATGATGAAGATGATCCTAATGAAACTGTGATGATTGAAGCATTTGTTGTTGTTTGCAGGCCGCATCGCCTTCGAGAAGCTCACGGACTACGACTTCTCGGGCACCACCTACTACACGGTGAAGAACCTGTCCCTGTACGAGTGCCAGGGCTGGTGCAGGGAGGAGCCGGACTGCCAGGCCGCGGCCTTCAGGTGAGCTCACAGCATTCACTAATAACATAGAGCAGCAGAATCTATTACTGAAGTGATACATGGATGGATGGCATGGAAGACCGAGAAAGGTAGGGATGGACCAAATATCCGAAATTGCGAATAAATGGAATATCCAGAGCCATAATAAAAGAAGAGCCTGTATGAAAAAGATTATGACTCTGGAGGAAATGAAAGAAGTATGCAAGGACAGGAAGAAGTGGCGGCGAATCTGCAATGTTGATTTATTAATTTGCTACATTTTTGTTTAGGAAATTATTGACTTTTTTTGTATAGATTTCTTTTTAATGTTTTGTTCTGTTTTTAAACTTAAATGCTATTTATTATTTGTATTCCTTGACTTATAGGTTGGTATGAGGCTGACCACCCATACTGTAAAAAATGGTTCACTTTACCGATGTCACCCCTGTGTCAGAGAAGGTCGGCAAAAGTTGTAGGGCTTATGTTCATTTGAGGTTTGGATTTTATTTGTAAGTACCCATTCAGCATATCGCTCCCCCAGTTCTTGTTTATCGTATACGCCAATCTTGTCAAATATGACTTTTTCATGCAGTTATCTTATGAATCAAATTATACACAATCTGAGCTAAGAAAAACCGTAAAACTCGATAATGTGAGAGTTCTTTTAAATATTTTTTAAATAAATTTCTTGTTTTCATAAGACACATTGGTCCAGTACACATGCAAACATTGCTTATGTAAAATTTTCTCAATGGTGTATACGATAAACAAGAACTAAGGCAGCGATATGTAAGCGCGAAGTACACGTGTTTGTTTGTGGGCATACATTTAAGAGCTTTAAATGCATATATATCCTTGCAACTTAGATTATAGATAGATTAATAATTATAGATGTACCAAAAAGAATCAAACGCATAGTCAAGTAACACACCTGAAAACACTTCTAACTATTCCTTGACTTATAAGTCGGTATGAGGCTGACCGATGGTATAGTGATGAGGCTATAATGTTAATGTATATCTTTGCAACTTAGATTATAGATAACAGCTTATGTGTAGACGCTTCATATCGTTTGTAACACTAATTACAGAATACTTTACATATTAATGTTTTCTGCTAGTTTGTTTAGCTTCTCAGTAAGTAGTTAGTTTATTGTTTTTCATGTCTTGTTAACATTCAGTTAACACTTCTGCTCTATTTAAGATTTTAAATAGTTGGAGATTTTAATTCGGTTACAACTGTTCTTTATTTTATGTGATACCGTTTTTCAATCAATTAGCAAATGGCGGTTGATCTGTAATGCTGGCGTTTAAGGCTGAGGCCGTAAAAATAATATTTTTCACTTTTTTAAAGAATATATTGTTTCAACTTTTACTGTTTAATTGTTAAGTGTTTGTTTGTTTTATATACTTAAATGTAATCAATTGTTTGTATTCCTTGACTTATAGGTTGGTATGAGGCTGACCACCCATACTGTAAAAAATGCTTCTCTTTGAAAATGTCACACCTGTTTCAGGGAGAGTCGGCAATAGTTGCAGGGCTTATGTCCATTTGAGATTGGGTTTTTATATTGTAGGTCCACATGCGGCATGTGTTAGCGCGAAATTATACGTGTCTGCTTGTGAGAATGCGTTTTATATGAATCTTAAATGATATATATCTTTGGAGCTTAGATTGAGATTTAGATTTTAGCAGCCAGTCGATAGCTTAGTGGGTAAAACGGTTGCATTTAATGCCAGAAGACTGAGGTTCGATTCACACCAAGTGTGTCAAAAATGCTTCCTCGATTAAGTATTATGTTTTCGACTCTGGATGAGATGAAAGAAGAATTTAAGGACAAAAATAAATAGCGGTTGATCTGTAATGTTGGCGGCTAGGACTGAGATTTTTTAAATTAGAATGTTGTATCATGTTTTAGTTTTGATGTCCATACATATTATTATTTGTTGATTTTAAAAATGCAATTTTTTGTGTTTGTTTGACTTATAGGTTGGCATGCGGCTAGAAAAACCCATGCTGTAGAAAATGGTTAATAATAAAAATAATAATAATAGGATGATTTATTTGGTGAGCGCTGTTTTTGTGTGTGTCACACCTCAAGAGCCCTGCCAAATCATGAACGAGATATTTTATAAAGGTGTCGTCAAACGCAAAATAAAATACCGTAATACAAAAAATCACCAATTTTAATATCACCAAATTATAACATGTATATGGACATTAAAAGCTAACAGAAAAAAATAGAATTAAAAAAAAACCCTAGCCGCCAACATCACAGAGCAACCGCCATTTCTTTCCGTCTTTTTTTTATTATTTTATTATTATTACTTATTTTTTTTATAAGCTACACATATAGTGTAACTTCTTGCCGCGTTATCCGGCATGTGGCAAGTTGAACCTATTTATTTTTACAGGTAAGGGGGCCGGCAGACAAGGAAGACACACTTCTTTCATTTCCTCCAGAGTCATAACCTTCTTCATACAGGCTCTCCTTTTCTTTTATATATATATACATACATTTGAAATAAACAACGAAACGGGAAATCATTTCTGACACCCTCGGTGGGACTCAAACCCGAGCTCTCGGCACGAAATGCAAACACTCTACCAACTGATCTCTCGACTCAGAAAGGAAACTGGTTCCAAGGGCATTGGCTTAGGAATAAGGAAGTACCCGCGGCAGTGTCTAATAATAGCCCTGAGCTGGTTCTGCAGCAGGAAAAACGAGGCGCATACCCAGGAAGGTAAAGCAGGACTCACAAGTATGGCGACCATATAGTGAAGAAAAAACAACTAAGCTGCATAAAAAAGACCTCGCTGAGTCAATCAAGCCTTTGCGAAAAATTCAGAAATTGCGTTTGACAGAATTCGCAGTCAAAACACGACTTGAAGAACCAGTTAGAAGGATAAGAACTGATTATAAAATAGAACTACCGTCGTAAGACGACGAGTTGAAATGGACTTCCTAAGAAGTATCTAAATATAATCTAAATCTAAGCTGCAAAGATATGTATCATTTGAGATTCATATTAAATGCATTTCCACAAGCAGACACGCATAATTTCGCGATCACACATGCCGCATGTGGACCTACAATATAAAAAACCCAATCTCAAATGAACATAAGCCCTGCAACTCTTGCCGACCTTCCCTGAAACAGGGGTGACATATAAGTATGATTGGGAAAAAACGGAGTGATAGGGTGAGGAATGATTTTGTAAGAGAAGAATGTGGTGCAAGAGAAAGTGTGAAAATAAAAATTAAAAGAAGTTTGTTTAGATGGTTTGGGCATATGGAGAGAATGAATGAGGAAAGACTGACGAAAAAAGTACAGGCTTCAAGAATAGATGGATGTCGTGGTAGAGAAAGACCGAGAAAGTTATGGATGGACCAAATTTCCGAAATTGCGAATGAATGGAATATCCAGAGTCATAATAAAAGGAGAGCCTGTATCAAGAAGGTTATGACTCTGGAGGAAATGAAAGATGTATCTACGAACAGAAAGAAATGGCGGTTTATTTGTAATATTGATGGCTAGAACTAGGGTTTTTTTAATTATAATTTTGTATTCTGTATCTGTTTTTAAGTTTGTACATATTATTATTTGTAATTTTAAAAAAAAGTTACTTGTAGTACATTATGTTCCTTGACTTATAGGTTGGTATGCGGCTGACCACCCATGCTGTAGAAAATGGTTCACCTTGTCAATGTCCCCCCTGTTTCAGGGCAGGTTGGCAAGAGTTGCAGAGCTTATTTTCATTTGAGATTAGGTTTTCTATTGTAGGTTCACATGCGGCATGTTTATTAAGCGTGAACTTATACGTGTCTGCTTGTAAAAAATGCATACAAGGGGAATCCCCAATGTTATATAACAGTTAAAATGTCGATCTCCTATTCATTAATTTTTGCTAAGTCGATCTTTCAAGAGAAAGTATGGCCCCCCCTGTTATATATCTTTGCAACTTAGATTAGATTACCACTGAGGGTAATGATAACCGACTGGTCTACGGGTCGGTCGTCAGTGCTGCTCTAAGCGAAGCACTCACTATGAATAGCAGTGCTAGGAAGTAAACTATAAGGCATGTTTAAGTAAGAGAAACATAATCTAGATCGCAGAAACAAACATCTCCTCTACCAGGCTCACAGGCGGTGTCTCCTGGCCAGTGAAGGACAACTGTTGGTACACGATACTTTAATATCTATAACCCAAGTTACATAGATATATTAACATTTAAGGTTCATATTTAGTAGCTCAGTTGGTAGAGTGCTTGCATTAAAGGCTCAGGATCGAATACCACCGTGGGTGTTAGAAAATTGTTTCCCGTGAATTCAATTTGATCCATGGCTGATCTACGGACCATCGTAGTTATTGATGGTTGTGAATTCTTTGAAAAAAAATAATATAGAATAAAAATTCCAAGGTGTGTAAATTGAAACATTACTCAGACTTCATAAGAAATGGCTACCAGCCCCCTCGGGAACTGGGAAACCCTTTTTTTAACTGAAGTGGTTAACGTGAGGACCGCCCCCTTACCTGTAAAAATAAATAAGTTCAACTCGCAACATGCGACCCTTTCGGAGAGAACGCGGAAAGAAGTTACACTATGTGTATAGCGTTAGCCACATTATGTCTTGGTCATCTTCCTCCAAATCCACCTAGAAGCCCTTTTAAGCTCTATTTCTCGTATTTCTGGATGGTCCAGGCAGGCCCGGATTCAAGCCCCTGGGGGCCCTGGTGCGGAGAAAATCAGGGGCCCCAAACCCCCTATCTCTCCCCCCCTCAATACCTCCCTCACCACTCATGGTAGGTTTATGCCGTTTGTTGAAGGGAACTTCCTCTTGTCTTTTTTGTAAAAAAAAAATTGAAATATTTTTCTTCACAGTTCACCACGAGCGTCTTTTGACCCGAAGACCTTCTTGTCTTTTGATTTGGGTCAAAAAAAACAGAAGTAAATAAATTCTTTAACTAATTTCTACAAAAGCTTAGGGGGGTCCGTGGTCGTGAATGCCTAAAAATCCTTGGCTCCCGAACCAATTTATGTCGGAAAATTCTTTTAAGTGTACTTTATTGAACGTCTTGGGGCCCCTAGGACGTGGGGCCCTGGATCGGTTGCACCGCTCGAACCGTCTTTAATTCGGGCCTGGATCCAGGTTTTTCAGCCATCAACAGAATGATTTAAAAAGTAAAACTTCCTTGTTACAGAGCCTCCTTTAAAATAAAAACAAATAATATTAGGATGATTTATTTGGTGAGCGCTGTTTTTGTGTGTATCACACCTCAAGAGCCCTCTGCGAGCTTGGTCGTCGCTGTAGAAAGCGCCAATTCTCAAGCAAGACCCAGTTGTTGTAAGGTTGGATGGACCTTTCAGTGACCGGTCTTTGGTAACGGTTTATGAATTTTTCAACTCAGCGAAGAGCACATTCGAAATATAAATGGTACATTTTTTGTGCAACCTTCAACTTACACAACCTTCCATTTACGAGTCCGAAGTGCTGCCACTGGACTACGGACCGGTCCAAGATGCCAACGACACGCGGTGTACCTGAGCGGTCACCCATCCAAGTACTATCCGCGCCCAATGTTGCTAAACTTCGGTGATCTAAGGGAACCGGTGTTTTCAACATGGTTACGTCGTTGACTGCTTTGTATAAACACTTGGGAAAGTGTAGCTTCACGGGAGGGCCTTCTGCCACTCGCATCTCACATAACTTTTGCATGCGAGTCCTGTGATACATCCCAGGATGGGATGGATATACAAGGCGTGGGTCAGTGGTGGGGAGACTGACCCTGAGAGGTGTTGTTACAGTTCACAGTGAACTGTAACAAGGATTTTTTTGTTAAAATGGACTTTCACAAAGTAACTGCTGAAAATCTAAATAATATCAACAGAATGCTCCAAACAAAAGCTTTCATGAATCCCTTGCTAGTTTCTAGTGCATTTGAAAGCTCGCATTAATTAGTCGGAAGGTTGTATTTTTAGCTTCCTTGTTCGCGATCACTGTCGCAGAGCGCAGCGTGCTGGCGCGGGTATGCCAGTCTCGTACGCTGCACATGCCTCGGGCATCAGATGGAATACCTCTACACTTACACTGCGGAGACGACGCGTGTACATTAGATCCGGAAACTGTGCCCTGTGACGCTTTTACACTGAGGGACGAGGACAAATCGACCCCTTAGTGCTTGTTTGGCTCATCTACCATTTGATTTAGAGATGACCTTTAATGAAATCGTCTTAAGAATAACATTCTACACAATCTGATCTAATAAAATAACGTAAAACACGATAGTGTGAGAGTTGTATTGAATATTTTAAAAATAAATTTCCAGTTTTCATAAGACGCATTGGCCCAGTAGGTACACATAATTGTACAAACATTGCTCATGTGAATCACAGGGTCTTGCTTGAGAAATGGCGTATTCTATGACGATGACCAAGTTGTAGAGGGCTCTTGAGCTATGACTCACGCAAAAACAGCGATCATCCTCGTATTATTTATTTTTCTATCTGTCGCTGCGTTAGAAGTCAGTTGTGTATGGAGATGTATGTAAGCTCTCACACAGTTGGTCTGGTAATCCATAGACAATCCGGACACATTGAATTATGTCTGAAAATACCCCAAAGGACGTTATCAAGAATCCCATGATAAACCTTTATTGGAACCTATGGGTGTCAGTGTCATACCAACGTACAAGTACATTTTCATCTATGTACATCATCGATATATAAGAGTAAGATGAGCTAAGAAAGCAATTCTTTCAGAAAAAAAATATTTTTTTTTTTGAACTGTCCCATACGACGAACTAGATCCTTGCTTACATTGAAACAACCTACTTGTGCAACTAATTATTTACAGAGCGCATTCATATACCGGGCCTGCAATAACTACAATATTTTTTTTGTCAACATTGATCTGTTTAACACCACCATACTGCAATTCAATGAAGCTGTAAAAAGATCCCTTATGACAGCGGGGGCTCATGGGGTTTAATCGTTGGATGCTTTTCCTTTTCCTTTCCTTTTCCTTTTCCTTTTCTTTTTCCTTCCCTTTCCTATTCTTCCCCCCATTCCTTTTCCTCTCTTTATGTGATGATTAAGTTAATAGTCGTTTTCTCTTTGTTTTTTTCTTTCTTCTTCTTCATTTTTCTCATATTACTTTCCAAATTTTTCTTGTTTCTCCTTCTTAATTAAGCTGTAAACTAAATTATACTACATTATGTTTGCAAACTTTGCTGGTTTTTGAAATTGTATAACTATGTTGTTTATCCCATATATTACATGTCTAACTGTTTGTTTGTCTAATAAAAAAAAAAAAAAAAAGAATTAGGAATGCGCTAACCCACTCATCATACAAAAATCCAAATTCCGTCTTTAAGTAACCTTTCAGCCGTCAACAGTTGTTTTACCTAAAAAAATCCATATAAATGCCAAACTGGATATTTTCTAAACGTGTCAACAAAAAAAAATTTTTTTTGTAAAATATGGAGGAATATTTCAATTACAAAACTATTTTATATGATTGTGTTCATAAAATTTATTTTTCATTTGTTGAAATATTTTACTTGCGAAAGTGACAGCCATTTCTAGAGCTAATGATGTTCAAGGATATAGGTACTTCCTTATTCAAGTATGTAACTTCTATGCTCACGGTAATAGATATTTTTGAAAATCATCCCGTACACAATGGGGTCGGAAAATTTTGAATTCGGAATTCATCAGATATTTTCACACTTTCAACATCACTAGTAACAAATACCGTTGCCATGGTGATTTTATGGTTTTCTATGGTGATATGTACATAGATTGAAGATGGATTAGAGACACGTTGCTTACATTTCAAAAAAACATTTCATATGTCGTAAGCGAGACAGAACTATCAAAAATGTATGGCGTCAAAGACGGTGCATCATGTCGATTAGAACTAAATCACATTCATAGCCACTGCATTGAACCTCCATGATGTACACCACAGTTATCACAATTGGAATAAGAGAAGAGTGTTTTGCAAGAGTTGCAGTAGTGCAGTTAGTTCTCCATAAGAAGTGCGGTCCAGCAACCACGCGGCGTGCAACCGCAGGCTACTGTACAGCAGATTACGCGGTTACAGATTATAAAACCAGCAACTTGAGTTACTGGTCCAGGTAGCTAAAGAAATGTACGCTTATCCAGCTTCTGACTTTACAAATCACTGCTGAAGCGCTATTATGCTAAATTCATTACGACCTTCAGGCGACGAGCTGGCGATTCGTGTCCAAAAATAAGGTGTACTGTGATTTTTTTTTATCTATGGAGTTCTTTCGCAAGCGCTAGCAATCTCTGACTAGTTTGGATATGCAAAGTGTAAGGAATTTAGCAGAATAGAACTACAATTTCAAATCAAATCCTTGACTTATAGGTTGGTATGCGGCTGATCACCCATGCTGTAGAAAATGGTTCACTTTTCCAATGTCACCCTTGTTTTCAGGGAAGGTCGGCAAGAGTTGCAGGGTGTATGTTCACTGGAGATTTGGGTTTTTATGTTGTAGGTTCACATGCGGCATGTACAACTGCGAACTTATCCGTGTTTGCTTGTGAAAATGAATATAATGTAAATCCCCAATGTAACGTATCTTTGCAACTTACATTGGATTCGATTAAACATTTTAATGTCTTGGCCATCTTCCTCCGAATCCGTAAAATGTTACATAGGTATATTTTGCAACTTACACTAGATTAGATTAGATAAATCTGATCAAAAGCTCAATTGATACCTAATTTAAAAAAATCTAGTCCTAGCCGCCAACATCGCAGATCAATCGCCTTTTCTTTCTGTCCTTACATAGGTACTTCTTTCATGTCATCTAGATTCATAACCTTCTTCATACAAGTTCTCCTTTTATTACGACTCTGGATTTTAGGTTTGAAATAAACACTAGAAACGTGGAAACTTTTCTGACACCGTTGGTGGGGATCAAACCCTAGCTCTCTGTGCATAGAACGCAAGCATTCTACCAACTGAGCTATCGCCAGGACTTGCACTGCAGATTACAGATCATCATAGACTTGGTTGTCTCCTTTAACCTGTAATTTGTAGGAAACTGGTGGTTGGATGAACTCTCTCAGGTGCAATGCCCCCCGCGGACTTGCCTGACCACAGGAACAGAGGACGTCCCGGCAGGAATGGCGGGGAAAATTGAAATTATGCGCTTGCAGACTAATCTGCAGACGAATCTAATGTTATATAAGTTGCAAAGATATCTAACATTAGGGATTTACAATAAATAGACGGTTAAAATGAAGTAAGCGACGTTTTGGTCAAAAATGAATTATGAATTCCTTGACGGGTCGGTATGCGGCTGACCACCCATGCTGTGGATGGAAAATGGTTCACTTTGCCAATGTCACCCCTGTTTCAGGGAAGCTCGGCAGGAGTTGCAGGGTGTATGTCTATTTGGGATTTGGTTTTTGTGTTGACTTAAATGAACTTTGACTTTGAACTTTGAGTTGACTTAGTTGAATTAAAAAGTTATGCCATTTTTCTGCAATCTCAAACCTTAAACTGCTCAAAATTTTAAGTAGAATAGCGTTCATAGCTCATTTTCGACCAAAACGTCGCTACTGCTTCCTTTTAACCGTCGATATATACAGAGAAAGTGTGGAAAGAAAAAGAGGTAAAGGACGATCGAGAAACGTACGGAGTGATTAGATTGAAGAGATTGTGAAAGAATGGAATATGCAAAGTGAGCGTAAAAGAAGAAAATGCATGGACAATGTGATGGATATGAATGAATTTAAAGAGGTATGTAAAGATAGGAAGAAATAGAGGCAGCTCTGCAGAGGCTCTGGCCAACCCTAGCGGAATGGAGACAGAGTTACAGTTACAGTTCGGCTCCAACATCACGTCTCGATAAAGTAATTAGGTTTGCTGTGCGCTCTTGGATTCCCAATAATTTGATGCTTTTAGTGAGATAATTTGAAGGTATTAGTGAACATTATTACATCATGTAGGATGTTACGAAACATGGTGCTTCCAATTTCGATTAAAATATGTTTTAAAATCTCGCTGACCGGTCCGTAGTTCAGTGGCAACACTTCGGACTCTGAATGGAAGGTTGTGGGTTCGAATCGCGGCGGATCACAAAATAATATACCATTTATATTTTCAAATTTGCTCTTCGCTGGGTTGAAAAAATCATAAAACCTTTACTAATGACCCGTCACCATCCAGTTCCATCCAGCCTTACAGCAACTGGGTCTTGCTTGAGAATTGGCGCTTTATAGCGACGACGACCACGCTCGTAAAAAGGTCGATAGCTCGATTGGTAGAATGCTTGCATTCCATGCCAAGAGCAAGGGTTCGATCTCAAGGTTTACTCAGCCTTCATAAGAAATGAGTACCAGCCCTCTCGGGAGCTGGGTAGCCCCCACTTCAACTGAAGTGTTTGCCGTAAGGCCGGTCCCCTTACATGTAACAATAAACAGGTTAACTCGCCACATGCGATCCCTTCGGCAAGAAGTTACACTATATGTGTATCTTAGTTGCGTTTACACATGCAGAATGTGTAGGCGCGAACCTACATGTGCCTGTCTGTGGGCATGCATTTAAAATTGGCATATCCTTGCAGCTTGGATTACAGATTATAGCATTGCATGAGCGTTCTGTACCTACGCTTCGCCGGATGGAAGTTTATAAGCGGAAAGGGTATGAGCTGGTTTTCGCAATCCTTCCTTGAGTGGTTCTTTGACACATCCTCAGTCTGTTTTGAGCCGGAATGGAGTAAGCCAGAAGGATGGAAGTCGGTAGTGAATAGATATTTAGGTGTTGATATGATGAAATATGAAAGAAATGGCGGTTGATCTGTAATGTTGACGGTTAGGGCTTGGGCATTTTTAAAATGGTATATTTTGTATATGTTTAATGCTTATACATATTATTATTTGTCTATTTATAAAATGTAATTTGTTTCGCTGTCCATGCTTCACTTCCATAAGTCGGTAACAATCTATCAGGTGAAAAATGAAATTTGATGTGTATGTTCCTTGACTTATAGGTTGGTATGCGGCTGACCACCCATGCTGTAAAAATAGTTTTATTTATTTTTTATTTTTATTTATTAATATTCCTCTTCAAAAATACAGATAATTATACACATTTTCAAAAAAACTTAAAAGAGTGACCACATAGGCATAGCCTGTGCGTGGGTATATAAATATGATAAAAGTAAAAGTTGAAAAATTTTATTACTATCTATAGGTACAGAAAAAAGGAAAAACAAAAACTTTTTTAGAAAAGAGACAAAGTCCAGTTCATTTATAGAAAAAGTTGAATTTTTTTTCAAGAGTTGCAGGGTGTATGTTCATTTGAGATTTGGGTTTTTATGTTGTAGGTTCACATGCGGAACGTGAAAGCGTGAACTGATTTGTGTCTGCTTGTAAAAATGTATAATTTGAATCCCCAATGTTACATATCTTTGCAACTTAGATTAGTCAATGTGTCGCACAGTTTTTCCGGTAATCCATAGACAATCCGGGCAGAGTGCTTTGTCCCTGAAATGATCCTTTCTGCGCTGGAAGTCTCATCACCACGGAAATTCTTACCTACCGAACATCAGTAATATATGTATGAAGACTCATCAGCTGTTGACTTGCCTTCATAAAGATATTACTGATATTCGGTAGGTAAGAATTACCGTGGTGATGACACTTCCAGCCCTGATATTTTGTCATCCATGTTGAGTATCTGGCACGCGGATATAGCAGATAGAGGCCGCCACTTTGACTCCGTGCCTTCCCACGATACGATGCTTTTCCCTGTAATCTTGTACAACATTATTCTGCAAGGCAGATTGCCTCTCTCTGTTGCAGTGATGGCAATTTTTATTCAGCCTTACTTTTCTTGTGATTGCCAGTGATACCGAACATTGCGGTAAATCGCCTCAAAAATTGTATTAAAATTTTCCTATAAAATATTCAATAATTAATCATTTCTGCGTTGATGGTATTCACGTCCAAATGTTGAATGCAACTAATCCACTGACGCCCTTTGCAGCGACATAATCTTGTGGTAGATTAAAATAAAAATTGCTTTGTTTTAATTCACATGAGTTTTATTTTTGAACACGACCAGTTTCGGGAGAAGCAGTAGGTACCTCCCATCTTCAGGTGTAAATAGAAACTAAGAGATGGGAGGTACTGCTTCTCCCGAAACTGGTCGCGTACAAAAATAAAACTCATGTTTATTAAAACAAAGCAATTTTTATTTTAATCTATTAAAATGAACTTTCACAAAGTTACTGCTGAAAATCTAGATAATATAATATTCTTGTGGTGTTTTCAGGTTTTTCATTTGACTGTGCGTTTGATTCTTTTTGATACGCATCATTTTAAGGCGCCTTTATAACCTAAATCTGCCGTTTTTGTTTCTTGTAATTTATGGTCTTAGCAAAATAGTCAAGCAAAATCAGTCAGTCAAAAAAAAATCAAGCATGTTAATTTTTTTTAATCTTAATTGTTAAGTTTTAACAAAATATATAAATTAAGAATTGCTACCACAATTTTTTTTTGAAAAAAACACATTTTTTCACATTTTTAGCGTTTTTTGTGTGTCCTGTATTTTGGATTTTTTTTTTCTTTTTAATTACGGAACTATACATTTTTTAGCGCCGTTAGTTAACATTTTTTATGTTGTCTATAGTTTCTGAGTAACTATGGAAAAACTGTGTTCTTTGATTTAATTAAAACTTAATTCATTAAGTAGTCACCTAAATATCATTAAACCTCATGAAAAATGGCATTTTTTCGAAACTTTGAGGCCGATTTGGAGACAGACGATTATTACTTCTATGGAATTATATTTTACACACGTAATTTGAAAAAAATGATTATTTTTCAATAAAAAATAAAAAAATAAAAGAAATTAAAAACTTTGTTTTATTCCACTTTTATTGTTTTTGAGTATGTTACAAACGTTTTCGGAATACCTTCCATCATCGGGTAACAACAATTACTAAAATCAAACTTAAAAATTAAGACATGGGTGTGGGATCTATTGGTGGTAAGGGAGGGGGTAGCAAGGTAGGTATGTGGGAGGGAGATGGTGAGTTTTGGGGCGGAGCTAATATTGTTAGGAGAGGAGACGTAATGGCGGGAAGTTGAATATTTAGCATATTACTTTTATTTCTATGTTTATTTATCTCTAATATTTCTAATATGTCTAACTTTCTCCCTTTTTGGCAGCTATTTATTAATTCTAAATTATCTATATTAAAACTGTGTCCTTTTTCTCTCGCGTGTTCTCCTATTTCAGAGTGAATCAAAACGTTTTTGATTGCTTTTTTATGCTCCATAAACCTTTCAGATATTTTTCTACCTGATTGGCCAATGTAGAACATATCGCAATCATTACATTTTATTTTGTAAACTCCACTGTAGTCTTTTTGCGGCAGTTTTGATTTGTTATTAAGGATGTACTTTTTAATATTAGAGCTAGTGTAAAATGCTGCTTT